>OZ025296.1:6624250-7224250 GCA_964019185.1 Maratus speculifer | reverse complement strand
AGAACGGCAGGATCGAGTTTAACGAAATTTTGAGTGTAACAATATTTATACACGAGTAAACTAATGGGCTAAGTCACATGTTCGAGAGATTTCGATTATAAGGGTCATTTGTGGGTCATGATGGGTCACGGTCTAGCTATATCTAAAGAACAGGTGAATCGAGTTTAACGAAATTTTGTATACAGCATATTTTTGGCACGGGAAAATCATTGGGCTATGTGACATGTTCGAGAAATTTCGATCAGTGGGTCACTTTTGGGTTATTCTAATTTTATCTAGACAATGTCTCGCGCAAATTTGACTAAATTTTATATTCCATCGTTTTCGGACACATGAAAATCATTGGGTTAGGTCAGATGTTTGAGAAAACTCGATTAATGAGTCATTTTGGGTCATAATGGGTCAAGGTCAAACTATTTATACCTAAAAATTGGCTCAATCGTTTTTATCTAAATTTTGTATTTAACGTTTTTCGGCACGCAAAAATTAATGAACTAAGTCACATTTTCGAGAGATTTCGATATAACGGTCATTTGTGGGTCATGCTAATTTTATCTAGAAAATTGTTCTCACCATTTTGAGTATATTTTCTATTATATCGTTTTCAGGCAAAAGAAAACCATTGCGATAAGACACATGCACATAACAATTCAATTAGTGAGTCGTTTTAGGTCTTAATGGGTTCGGGTCATTCTAATTATATATAACAACGACTCAGTCAATTTTACCTAAATTTTGCAACGGAACGTCTTTTGTCACGAGAAGACTATTGAGCTGAGATGCATATTAAACAAAATTATATTAGTGGATCATATCGCTTCATTGCTGAATGCTGTCAAGCTAATTTTACTTAAAAAATGGCTTAAGCTATTTTGATTCATTTTATACTCTACTGTTTTTGATTACCTGAAGACCATTGAGCTAAGTCACATGTTTGATCACATGTGATTAGTGGATCATTTGGGTAATAAGGGTCAGGATCACGAGACTATGGCAAAAGCCAATAAGTTGGCGATATTTGACAAAATACTGGCGAAATTTGGCTGAAAAATCGACTATTAAGGTTACGAAACCAAAACACATATTTGGCGCCAAATGAAAGAATGTGTCCAAATTTGGTTATATCTCGCAAAAAATATTGTCTTTCAGAATGTGAAGAAATTTCTTAATACATTCTTAATAGTCTTCGAGATGCATAGTTAAACTAATCAGAGTCGAGCTAAAAGAGTGATTTGGATTGATGTCCTTTCGTTGTAAATTTTAAAATAAAGTAAAATTTATGAGCATGTGCATACAAACATAGTTTTCTTATTAATTGTTTTTGTAAACAATACTATTATTAATAACATGTTTTACAGTAATAATTCAGAGTGAATGATTCAGGGAAAATACTATATGAGTTGAACACAAAGTTAATTTTGACCGAGTTGAGCTCGGTCACCCCTGCTAGTTGCTTTTATACAAGTACTAGGTATTGCGTTACACAAATATATTATTAAAAGTTGTTATCTAGACTGTAAAAACCGTTGGTATCCTGAGTACGACGCCCGCGTTATTATTTATTTCTAAACTGTCCCTGTCTTAAATGGTTAATATCTCGGCTAATTACCAATGATTTTTCAAAAATTATTATAAACAATGCTTTTATACTTCTGTTACGATAGATAACTTCAACACTCCTCAACACCTTTGACCAATGCTCACAAATCGGAATTTGTGTGTAACTGATAAATGCGCCTTTCGCAAAAACTATGCGAACTAGAGTAATCGCTATAGTTTTCCTGCAAGGTTTAAAGTAACATCTATAACGTCTATTTTTTCCATAATTTTAGTCTCAGTAGATTCGGAATTAGACGGGATAGGGGGGGGACATATTTTTTGCACTATATTTTCGACGATATCTTTGAAAATATAATACTTTTTGAATTCAAGATATTTTTGAAATATGTTTATATATTTCTAAATATATTTTTGAGTTCAGCATAACAAAAGCTTTCACATGATACCCCACACGATATACAAAGAAAATATTTCTTTTCTTCAATTAATTTAATTAGCCCCTCTCCTACCTCCCTTCTAAATATATTTGTAAATGTTTAATATTCTGTAAATATGTGGGTGAATAGTCTATATTAGTTCCCCGAATTTGAGTCTTCCACATTTCATAGTTTATGAGTAAAATAAAATGGCTGTGACAGACAGACAGATCACAAAATGATCTTATAATGGTTCCGTCTCCACTTTATAAGTACGGAACCCTAAAAAATGATTTTTTGACACCTTCAAAGGTACTTGACCTTTCAAGTTATTTTATTCTTTAAATTTCTTTTACTTTGCTATGTTTTAATTGCCAATATAATTTTTGATGCAAATCTCATACGCATTTCTTTATGACTGTGAATTTCTATAGGAACATTTATTTTCCATAAAAAAGCAAATACGGAAAAGGGCGAGGCCCTTACTCGAACTTCCTGGCTATATTTTAGTTTACCTTAATCCCTTTTCCGTGCCGTAACGACGAAAACCTGCAAGAAAATATCCTGTTTAAAGGTCGTGAAAAATTCCTGTCACGAATTAAAGCGATAATTGTATTTCTCCCATTTTATTTCAGGTATAACATGCGACATGATAATGCAAAAAAGGGGGAAAGGATAAAACATGCTTGACTTATGCTTAGTTAAATATTTATTCGTGTTAGGTGAAATATGAAATTAGTTTTTCCCCCCTTAACTTTTACGGTGTAAAAAATGTATAAAGTATCACGAATGGTTCCAGAGTCTGTAACAAAAAATTTCATTTATTGCGATTCGTACATTGTTTAAAAAAATATTAGTTGTTGCTAAAGAAGTAATGGCAAAGTATTAAATTGTTTTGCGGGTAAATTTGAATTAAGGTTGTTCTCAAATCTAAACTGACTCACTTTTATTGGCAAATGTATAACCAATCAGCAAATACTCTTAATAAGAAAATACGTAATAAAACATTTTTTTATGTTTTTCAGGGAAGAAAGTTTTTCAGAAAATGATGCCAAATTTGGCATTTTCATTCGACAAAAATTAGCTCTAAATTAATTGCTACAAAAAGTATGACTATATATCTATATCTATTTTTGATATTAGTTATTTAAATATCTATTATTAATAAAAACTATTTTACTATTTTAACTTGAACATTAACTGTCTAATGTGACTGAATGCAAAATTGTATTGCTATCACATGGTCGAAATTGATATTTGTAAGCTAACCTATTATATAATTTAATTTGTCTAATTATTTCCATTTGACATGATTTTTCTATTTAATTTAATCAATGTTACTTCAATTATATTATTATTTTCTATTTCTTGTTCTCAATGGAATTTATGGTTGCGATTGATAATTGTAAGTTATCTTTATAAATATTTAATTACAGTTTAATTGTTTTTCTAATATTTTTTCTTTGAAATGGTTTTTCAATTGCAATTACTATGTTGATGATTCTATTGTGTTCTTGTTATTTTTCTTGATATTTTTCTTTGAAATGAGTTCTCATTTGCGATTAATCGGGCAATGTGGAAATTGTTTTTAGGTCTATCCTGATTTCCATTCAGAAATTAATCGCAACTAATGTGGCTATTTAGTATTGCCCTTGATAACGAGCTAAATACCATATTTTCAATTTTATTTCTAATTCTGACAGCTCCTCTGTGTGATATGGTTTGGCATTAACAAATTTTTACAGTAATTGAAGTTGATTTGTAGTATTATCTAATGGTTCTATATCTATATCTATATATATATATATATATAACCATCATATAATACTACAGTTTAACATCTACAATGAATATGAAATAACCTAATATATAACAAACTTAAACAAGACAAGAGGAGTTAGCAATATTGGAACAATAATGGATATTAATCGAAATTGTGGTACATGGCTCAAGGGTAATACTATGTAGACACAATAATTACGATTAATTTGTGATTAGAAATCAAGAAAATTCTAAAAATAATTTCTATAATACCCAATTAATCGTAATCTCAAAATTTAAGTTAATGAAAAAACAAGACATATATTAGATCATTGAAAACAGAATTAGAAAAGAGAAAAAATTACAGTATATAATCGCCAACATGTGGGAAAAAAATTCAAAATGTGCAAGCTCATTATATATATATACATATGTATATAATATTATAGAAGTGTGAAAACCTAATTGCGAATATTTCCTTAGGAAATAAATAAAAAAAAAAAACCTGTGTTCTGAAAACAAATATTGCATATACTGATTGAAAAAATAATTCTGTTATCGTAAAAAAAAATCGTTTCAATTACAAATCATTTCAATAACCAAGTATGCAAATATCATGCTGCTTTTTTCAGATAATTTCGTGTTACTAATCAAAGAAAAACTTTTTTTTTTCTTTAGACCTGATTAACCGATTTAATGCAGATAATAATTATTTAAAATCTGTGAGTACTATTATAAAGGAAATGCGTATAACGAGTAATTTAATACTGGGTTGATTAAAATGTTGTAATGATGTAAATAAACTTTAAGCAAAATTTTCGGGTTCGCGTCCGGTTAAACCCGACTCATACAGAACTCTGCACTGCGCCTACCTTTAAAGACTACTCAAAAAACAATTTTAATGTAATACTAGAAACTATAAAAATGACTCGAAAAAAGCCAAATCGCTGTTTATCAGCTAGTCGGTCACAGTGAAAGAGGACTGATCGAATAAAAAAAAAATATCCATGACTCATCTCGCTTTGGATTTCGCTGATGAAATTTCAGTCTTGTTTTGATTCCGTTCGACTGGTGAGAAAAGTATTCTTAAAAAGCACCTGTTGTTTACTGAAATGTGGAAACCTCATCTGCTCGAATTCCGCTGACATCGGCAGAGGGTGATGCCACCGCAGCATCCTTTATTCGGTAAAGTGAAACCATTATTTACCGGTCGCAGTTAAAAATTAAGACAACATCATTAATGTTATCACAACACGCGTTGCGAAAAACGAGACAGGTATAAAGTTGTTCGTTAATTATCAAGGATTACCTGCCGTAAATAAATTAGTCAAAATAACGTAATACTGCTTTTGATTGTTTGTATATAAATTAACAGCCAGGTAAAATAAGGATATTAAAAAACAGTTCTTTTAAAAATAATTACAGGTACTTCTCGCATCTATATTTTCCTTCTTTTCTGTTTTCTTGAATATTAAACCTTTCAAAGGCAAGTAATTGTATTTTCGTAATTCGCACGGGAATCTTAAAAAAAAAAAAAAAAAAAAAAAAAAAAAAAATTATTACAAAATTGCGCAAAAATTTCCCACAAGTTAGAAATGTCTAACTTTTTTGTTTTTCCTGAAAAATCGTATTTTTCAGGTAATAATCCCATTAACTCATAAAATATTTAGACTTTTTTTTTTCTTTTGTGCATGTGTGTGCGGTAGAGCATAAATTTAAGATTATATATGGCAGATAATTTTTAACAACTTTAATTCCAGAAATTTATTTTTCTGAAGTATGGAAAGTTTCTGAAAATTTAATATTGCTCTAAAATAAAAAGGTTTAATCGCAGATTTAAAAAAAAAAAATGTCTGCCACAAACCTTGAGCATGATCCAGTGAATATGGATTTCGAATTTCATCAAAATCGGTCGCGTAGTTTCCGAAGAAACGGGTCTTAAGGGTGTATTTCGATTCAAACTGCTTCTTTTCCGATTTATTTTTGAATTCGTTTTTGCTCTCAAATGCACCAAACTTTCAAAATCTTTTATTTGGAAAGTACACAAGGTGCCGTGATTGTCGATTCTTTGATAAAATCAGAAAATATTGCAAAAAAAGCAATCAAAAACGGCAGTTTGAACCTATTTTTCCGAAACGAGCGATCTGGGAACGAAAAAGAGGGTCATACTGATAAGGTAATTGTTTTTAACTCAAATTCTAATGAATTGAGCGTAAAAAGACATCACACGGCACCTCATACGTCCCTTCAAGAATCCCCTCAGCAAGTTTCATGTTTCTACTTTTAAAAAAATGTCTGAAATTGTATCGGAAAATTTCGAGCTGTTGAAGGTGGAAAAACGTTTTTTCGAATACACCCTTAAAGCTAGCATATTCGTTCTTTTTCAATTAGCTGGCGGTCAACTATGGTATTTCGGGGGGAAAAAATCTTCGCGAAAATATATGACCTGTGCTATCTTGTTTACACACCAGGAGTTTCAGAATAATTCATCATGCATATTTCTAGATATTTAACCTTTTCCGGCGCAGTGTGTCCACTCCGGGCACACCTAATTTTAATTCCAAACTTGTAAAAAGCACCAAGAATACGTTACTAAGATTTTGCTTTTACAATGAGAGCTTGAATTGAGACGTTTCTAATCTATATATATATAAAAGAAAGTCTGGATTTCGTAATAATCACAGCACAAAAAAATCTGCCGAACCTATAATCTTGAAAATTGGGTTAAAAATACTTCTGATAACATCGAGTCCCGCTAAGAAGGGATTTTCGAAAATTCCACCCCTAAGGGGGTTAAAAAAAAGGAACGAACTTTTAAAAAATTCCTTAAAAATCGGCTATTGTAGTTATTTTTCAACTGATAACATATTTTAATGTATTTTTTCATGCTGAATCGAATGGTACCAAACAAATTCTTTTAAGTTCAGTAGTTCGCGAGATACTTCACATTTTCCTGATTTGGCGGTGTCTTCGGCGCAAAAACCTGAAATTTTCAATCCTTATCTATATATATAAAAGAAAGTCTAGATTTCGTATTAATCACAGAACAAAAAAATCTGCCGAACCTAAAATCTTGAAAATTGGGGTAAAAATACTTCTGATAACATCGAGTGCCGCTAAGAAGGGATTTTCGAAAATTCCACACCTAAAGGGGTTAAAAAAAGGAACGAACTTTAAAAAAATTCTTTAAAAATCGGCTTTTGTAGTTATTTTTCAACTAATAACATATTTTAGTGTATTTTTTCATGCTGAATTGAATGGTACCGAGCAAATTCTTTTAAATCCAATAGTTCGTGAGATACCAGCATAGTTCTGACCAGCGTAGCGGGTGAAGGCTGCTAGTTTCTAATAAAGTCGTTTCTAAATTCCAGTGTGAATCGATAATTTCTCAGTTTACGAACACAAGTTGTCCGCGCCGGAAAGGGCTAACAAAATGTCTGAAATCGCTAGCATCAAGATTTTTTTACTGGCACTGTAAATTCTCTCGATGCGTAAAAAAATTCTATTAATCTTTACATTATGAAAGATTACTTTCCCTGGGGTCTTTACACTCACATTATCAAAAGATATCACTCTCTACCTTGTTTGAAGTTCATTTTTTTCTTTATTTTCTTTTTTACACGATGAATCAGCCTAAGACATATCTTATGAAATTCAGAAATTTTTGCTGAAACATTAGAATTGTTTTTACATCAGAAAACAATTTGACATGCGAAAGCGACATCTGGACAGGGGGAGGGGGGGGATTGTAGACTAACGACAAAATAGACTAAAAACAATGCTATCAGTGCATCGTTTGTTCTGTCAATATTAATACTGCTACAAAAAAAAAAAAAAAAAAATGTATGAGGAGGAAATATAGCCGTGAACTAGCATATGTGCAGTGCATTTGTACGTTGTTATGCAACACAAAGTGATGACATTAGTACTGATACCGCAGTCTAGGTGCGCCATGAGATGTGAAGTATTCTAGTACGTGGTTGTGTTTATAGCTAGCAATTAACACGTTGAATTTATTTTAATGATTGGCGAGGCTTTTTTTTCTTATATTGTTAGACATAATAGCAGACAAGCGGTGTTGTAATGCTAACATCTGCACACTATAATTTTTTTAAATTTTCGTCAGAGCGTGTGTTGTTATTGTCAAAACCCATCGATTAAGGGTGTATTCCAATCCAAACTGCTTATTTTCCGATTTATTTTAAAATTCATTTTTGCTCTCAAACGCATCAAACAGGCAAATTCTCTTATTTGGAAACTACATAAGGTGCCGTACTTTACTTTGCCGTACTAATTTTTTGACAAATGCAGAATATATATATATATATATATATATATATATATATATATATATATATATATATATATATATATATATATATATATATAATGTTGACAAAGTTCGCATTTTGTACCAAATTTTCTGAAGCGGGAGATTTGGGGCTATCTGGGAACGCAAAAAAATGGTCATACTGAGAAAATAATCGTGTTTATAAATCATATTCCAATGATCTGAGCGAAAAGTGAAATCACACCACCTTATACATCTCTTAGAAAGTCACCTCAGCATGTTTCATGTTTCCACTTTTAAAAATGTATCGGAAAATTCCGAGCTGTTAAGGATGGAAAAATATTTTTCGAATACACCCTTAAGTAGTACTTTTTTTGCTCACTGTAAAGGCGTGAACCCAAAAATTTCAAGTAAACACACAATGCGAAACGATTAAACCCCTGCTTTATGGTCGAGTTGTATCCTATCCGAACCAGATAATCTTTCTTCAAATCATCCCGAAACTAGATGCGAATCCGTCATACTTCAACAAAAAAGTTAACCCGAATCCGAAGTGAAAAAAAAAAAATTAACCTCTAATCCAATGTGGGGCGTACGGTTCAGAACCGGTTCAGAAAGTGAGAGTTACTTTATAAAAAAAAATCTGCAACCAAAATCGAAAAAGCAATCAAGGAGCGATCTTAAGAGGGACCTCAGATATCCAATGCAGAAATAAAAGTCAAAATGCGAAAGAGTTATTAGAAAAATGCTCCCTATAGGAATAGCATTAGCTCGCGAGTCTCTTTGCGGGCAAGGACAGGACCCTTAATCACTTGCTTGCAAAAAAGAAATGCCAAAAGTTTCTCATACAGAAAAAAAGAGCTCCAGATTCACGAACATATTAGAAGTATTATTTGACTACTTACAAATGTGCGAATACGTATTTTTATGAATAATATATTTAAAAAAAAAAAGAGAGACACGCACAAAGTAATATTGCAGAATTTTTTAACGTTAAGGGTGTATTCGAAAAAACGCTTTTCCACCTTCAACAGCTCGAAATTTTCTGATACAATTTCAGACACATTTTGAAAAGTAGAAACATGAAATTTGCTGAGGGGATTTTTGAAGGGATGTATAAGGTGTCGTGTGATGTCTTTTTAAGATCAATTCATTAGAATTTGATTTATAAGCAATTAACTTCTCAGGAAGACCCTTTATTTCGTTCTCAGATTTCCCACTTCGGAAAAATCGGTTCAAATTGCCGTTTTTGATTGCTTTTTTTGCACTATTTTGTGCACTTATCAAAGAATTGACCTTTACAGCACCTTGTGCACATTCTAAATAAGAGAATCTGCGAATTTGATGTGTTTGAGAGCAAAAGTGAATTCAAAAATAAATCGGAAAACAAGCAGTTTGAATCGAAATACACCCTTAAGGATTTGTTTGGGTGTGTGTTAAGTGTTATTTATGACGGCTGATTATCTGCACGAGGGACATAGGCCCTAGGGGAGTGCTCTCCGCGGGGGTCTTTCTAAAGGAACCTAACGTATGTATTTACGCAAGGTTATCCAAGGTTCGAAGAAAACTACGGAAAACTCCGTAAGGTTAGGCCGACGGGCTTGATTGGGTTCGAACCCAGCACCTTTTGTCAACTAGCTTCGGGGGTTCGTTAAGGATACACGCACACAAAGAGAAAGTACGCTACCATTAATTTTTTGCATTCTACTCTTTACTATATGCTTACAAGGAAGGTCTCCATACGGGCATACTCAGAATATTAACTGACATACGTATTTTTATGAATAATACATTAAAAAAAAAAAAAAAAAAAAGAAAAAAGAAAAAAAAAGAAACATTTTGAAAAAATTACAGAATGTTCTTCTCATGTGGATATGTATGTTTAAAAAAAAATTGGCGGAACCCCGATAGAACGTTCGTAAAAAAATAATGAACATTTCTTTATTTGGTAATTTATCATCCGTTGGCGACGAAATAAAATTTCAAAAAATGCGCTTTTTATCAAATCCTTTTTTAAGGTAAAAATGTTTCATGTTGAACTATTTATTTAAATAATTTTATTTTTTTCTGTTTTAGTTTATTATAATTATAGTTTTGTCATTTATATATTTATAATGAAAATTAGCTATGAAATTTTATGAATTAAAACGAAAATAAAATTAATTAAATTTATTTCAATCTCAAAATTAAATCCTATTGAAATTGTCTATTCAATTTCGTTGCTAAGGAAACAAAAACTTAGCCGATGTTGAAATGTATTACTCCAGCATTCTTCATCTAGTCTTTATTTTGGAATACACTTAAATATGTGAAAATGTATACTGTATACTTAAAAAAATATTTTATATACATATAATTATTTTTACAGTACTAAAATTAAATAACTGCTGCAATAAGCAACATATATATGTATGTAATACAATTTAATATATATATTAAACTCTGTCATTGTTTAAATTTAAATTCATCAAATACCATTTAAACAAATTTTAAAAATCTATTAAAAAACAATTTTTAGTTGCATGAAAATCGTTTGCTTTTGGCGGGGAAAAGTGCTGCTCGCTAAATCGCGTGATGCTTTCTTCTTTTTACGCCAAATATTCGAAAGTATTTTATTTTTTTACAAAATTTCTACTGGTCTTCCGCCGCTAAATTTGACTGATACTTTATTACGTACATAAGTAGTTTAATTAGTTTTTTTTTTTTTTTCAAAATATTCTGAGTATGCCCAGTATGGAGACACTTCCTTGTTAGTTAGATGTTATTCTAATTATTTTTTTCTCATATTCTACACTAAATAAAAAATATATATGTATACATTACTATTCGAATTAAAATACATTATTCCGATGTTTTCAATTTCATGTTTATGTTTCATTTTATGCACGTGTATTTACTGACAAATTTCATGAATTTGAGTTGATTTCTGTTTAACGAACTTTCTTCATAACGAAGTTTTCAAATGTAACGATGAGACTTCGTTAAATGGGAGTTTCATTACAATTACCAACGCACGTAATAAAATAAAAAAAAAATTATACAAAAGAATCATTTTACATTACAAGATTTCTGCAAAAAAAGAACCGTTGTCGAAATAAGGAAGGTTTCTGATTGAACGATAAAGGATGTGAGAGTTCCCTAATCGTGAATATGTGCCCATTACACGTTCAAATATTTCTCTTGTATGTGCATTTTTCATTTTATGCATGTTTATTTTATTATACAAATTTCATGAATTGTCTGTTTAACGAATTTTCTCATATATGTACATTGTGTAAAAAAAAAAGTTAAAAAAAAAAAAAAAAAAAAAAAAGCAATGCCTGAATATTAAATTGCACCTTTCCATATATTTCTTTTACACGTGTATTTTTCATTTTCTGCACGTGTATTTCATTATACAAATTTCATGAATTTTCTATTTAACGAATTTTCCATATAACGAAGAATTTAAGTGTATCGATGGGACTTCCTAAAATGGGAGTTTTATTGTAATTACGAAGCAACGTAAAAAAGTTAAGAAAATTATACAAAAGAATCATTTTAGAAAAGATTTCTGCATAAAAAGCACCGTTGTCGAAATAAGGAAGGTTTCGGAGTGAACGATAAAGAATGTGAGACTTCTCTAATCGTGAACACGTGCCCATGTGATAAGCTAATTCCAAAAGAGTTTTTTCCTTTCTTTTTGAAGCCGTTTGATGAAGTCATCCTCCAGTTTTAGCCGGTGCGATCTAGCTTTGTACGATAACAGATGCTTAGAATTTTTTACCCTTTGTTATCAATGCATCAACGAAAGAGAGGCGGCTGATTACAATTGGGAAAAAGAAAAAAAAATAAATGTTTTAAATATGTGCTAAGTCTTTAAATTTTCTTGTTATCTTCAACTTAAAGATCATTCATCTAATTGATAATTTTGGAACATTTTTAAGAAATAAATTAAAATTAACTTTCATCCCTTAACAACAGTCCTTTAATTAAATTTATTCACATCTCAACTAACTTATTTTTTTATTTACTACTTTTTTCTATCTTTATCACTTTCTTCTATCGTTAGAAGAAGAAATTATTGGATTCGTGAACATTTTGGAATACCGATTTTTGACAGATTTAGACATTTTAGGGGTCAGAGAACCCGAAAAACATGTTTTTACAGAATGTCTGTCTGTGAATCAGTACGTAATACAAATTTTGTGCACGCTGTATCTCAATAACAGGGGTGTAAAATCTAGACGCCAACGGGCGATCTCCACCCTTATTTTTTTTTATTTTTTATTTTATTTTATTTTATTTTATTTTATTTATTTATTTTATTTATTTATTTATTTTTATTTATTTTGTTGTTGTTGTTGTTGTTCATTTCTATACAATATTTTGCCTAATTTTTTTGTAAGAAAGTTACTGAAATTAAAGCGAAGAAAACTAGTACAATTTACGGGTGAGATATTGACCACTGGCGAATATTTTTTTATACCCCTGCTCAATAACTAATGAATTTAAATCAATAAAACTTTACACTGTTTGAAATAAAACTCTTAATTTTGACGATTCAGCGATCCTTGAGCTGTATTTCATCGTTTTTGACAACTGTTTCATATCAAAATAGCAGATTTTTAACGAAACGTAACATCTCAAATATTTGACGAAATTTTTTATTCCTGTTACAATTTATTTAAAAAATAGCACTTTTTATCCTTTTTCAGAAAAAAACTGAAATATGTGTAGTCACTGTTTCTGCATTAGTTTATTATTTTTTTACCTGTTAAAGTTTTAGGAATGTTTATTATTATTTTTATTTATTTATTTATTTGCATTGTTCGTTAAGATTTACATCTAAAAGGATAAATGTACTGTGTTCGACAAAATTGCCCCCCCCCCCCCAAAAAAAAAAAAGCTTTAAAGACTCCTAAGTACAAATTCCACGCTTGTCATTTGTTCACTGTAGAGCAATACTGAATGTCAGATAACCATATTTCGAATAAACGAGGTTGCTACGGCATTCTATCATACAGTGTTCGAAAATAAGATCTACACCTTAGCAACAGCAATACAAGTAATTTTTTACACATAAAAAAGACAAACGAAAAATATAATTCCTTTTAAAATAAATTTGTTCTTAATTTGCTTAAAAACCGTATATTTTATTTCATTTCCCTTCAGACGCTCCAAGCAGTCTACAACATGCGGGTTTGAGGCGAGGTCAATTAAGCCCTTTCGTTGATTGCATCATCGTTAAAAAAAGGGAGACGTCTTATGGCGTAATACGTACAAATTTTCATCTTTATTGAATAAAAAAAAAAAAAAATGTGCGTTTTAAATAATCAATGCATTTATAATATTAAATTTAAAGTATAAGTTATTCTTTAATTTAAAATGAAGATATTTACAAAGTTTCATGCATATTGTTTTATTAGTTTTTAAGAAATCTTGCGCGCAATGGATACAAGTAAAAGATAAATGTTATTTATTTATTTATTTATTTATCAAAACTAAACATAAAAAAATAAAATAAGAATTCAATATAGAGCATTAAAAAATTATTTTAAATAGAAGAGATATTAAGTTGCCTATATTAAAAATTTTATGCATATATGTTTCACAGATACAGAGAAAAAAAATTAAATGTGACACGTTACTAAATTGCGTCACTAGGTAAAAATTAAGACTCCCTTTCACACTTATTATTCATTAACTGTAAAGCAATAATGCCTATCAGATAACCAAATTTCGAATAAACGAGGTTGCTACATCATACATCATGCAGTGTTCGGAATTAACATCTATACCTTAGCAACAGCAGTACAATTAATGTTTCACACATAAAAAAGACAAACTATCAAAAACTATCTTTTCAAATAAATTTGTTCTTAATTTGATTAAAAACCGTGACCTTTATTATTATTATTTTTTATCTGGTTTTCCTTCAGACGCGCCAAGCAGTCTGCAACATGCGGGTTTGAGGCAAGGATAATTAAGCCTTTCGTTGATTGCATCACCGTCAAAAAAAGGGAGACGTCTTGTGGCGTGATACATACAAGTCATCATCTTTATTGAATTGTTTTTGAAAAAATTGCCAGTTTTAAATAATCAATGCATTTATAATATTAAATTTGAAGCATAAGTTATTCTTTAATTTAAAATGAAGATATCTACCAAGTTTCATGCAAATTGTTTTATTAGTTTTTAAGAAATCTTGCGCGCAATGAGTACAAATCAAAGAAAAATGTTAATATTTTTTTTTTTTAAATCAAAACTAAATATAAAAAAATAAATAAAAATTCAATATAGAGTATTAAAAAATATTTTAAATAGAAGAGATATTAAGTTGGCTATATAAAAAATTTTATGCGTATATGTATCATAAAGACAAAGAAAATAAATAAAAATAAATGTGACACGTTACTAAATTGCAATACCAGGTAAAAATTAAGGCTCCCGAAAACCCTTAAAGGCTTCTAGGTACGGATTTGACACTTATCATTCATTAACTGTAAAGAAATAATGCGTGTCAGATAACCAAATTTCGAATAAACGAAGTTGCTGCAGCACACATCATGCAGCGTTCGAAATTAACATCTACACCTTAGCAACAGCACTACAATTAATGTTCCACACATGAAAAAGACAAATTATCCAAAAACTTCCTTTTCAAATAAATTTGTTCTTAATTTGCTTAAAAACCGTGACCTTTATTTTATTTTATTTTTTATTTCGTTTTCCTTGAGACGCGCCAAGCAGTCTGCAACATGCGGGTTTGAGGCGAGGGTAATTAAGCCTTTCGTTGATTGCATCACCGTCAAAAAAAGGGAGACGTCTTATGGCGTGATACGTACAAGCCATCATCATTATTGAATCGCCATTACATAATTCGACCTTGTCAGAATTTACAACTGAGAGAAGTCGATACTTAACAGGTCTGACTGAGAAAATTATTACTTGCTTTTACGTCCTGTATAGTCAGGGGATAAATATATATATTAAACAAAATTATAAAAGTATATACTAACCAGGAAAATTGTAAAGTAATGTGCTATTCTTTATTTCATACCACCTTCTAAACTGACACACGTGTTTTCCTTATAGTAAACCATTATATTGAGACAATATTCGATCAGTTTCCAATAAAAAATTAACAATACTTCGTCATCCTTCCATTCAACGTGCTGTCGCAAATATTACAACAAACGTGATTTTTCCGAAATTCCTTATCTCAAATGGCCCCGAAATTAAAATTCAATTTTTATTATTGTTGCTATGTCATAAGCAGACAAAATTTTCATAAAAAATGTTGAACAAAAAGCATAAAAATAAATCGGAACACTAAAATCGTAAGATCAGATAATACTCTTTATTTTATTACATCTAATTTGAAACGCATGCTGTTTTACTTACAGTGAAACCTCGCTGAAACAATCATAGATTTATTTTTTAACAATAACTCGTTATCTCTGCAGTGAACACACTGTCGTAAATTTTACAACAAATGTGATTTTTCCATATTACTTACTCTCAAATTGTTCCGAAATTAAAATTCAATTTTTACTGCTGATGATGATCTCAGAAACAGATAATTTTTTTTTTTTTAAGTATCTTAAACAAAAGTATAAAAATATAATAACCAGGAAAATTGTAAGATCATGTGCTATTCTTTATTTTATACCACTTTCTAAACTGACACACGTGTTTTCCTTATAGTGAACGATTATATTGAGACAATATTCGATAAGTTTCCAATAAAATTTAACAATACTTCGTCACCCTTCCATTTTTCCAAAATTTCCTTATCTTAAATGGCCCCGAAATTATTATTATTATTATTTTTTTTTTTTATTGCTATTACCTTTTTTTCTTTCTAACCGATGACCAGGCCCCTACCTGCTGAGTTACCTCAGCTTAACGGGTTAGATACCTGGTATCGGGGCGAGTGACCGCCTAATTGCCGCGTAGCGGTAATAAACCCGATAACTTCGCTTCTCACATTATCATATCTGCAGTTGTTGCTTCTCATTTGAGCATTCTTTGTTTTGTCGGTTGCTTAGCGTTATATCTTGTTGTTTGTACTGCAAATGGCTACTCAAGTTGATCTCGTAATTTAGAGCCTTGATCAAATGACGAGACCTTCACCTGGCAAGGCACCTCCAGAGGTATAATTCATAAGTAGCTTGGAGGACTTTGCATCCACGACGGATTTTACATGCACCAGGCGCCATTATGTACGTACATGTCATTGCTGTTACTTCAGAAACAGACTACTTTCTGATACAAAATGTTAAATAAAAGTATAAAAATAAATCGAAACACTAAAATTGTAAGATCAGGTATTCTTTATTTTTATTAATATTCTTTATTTTATATCGCTTTCCAATTTGACTCGCATGTTTTCCTTATGGTAAACCATAATACTAATACAATATTCGATCAATTTTCAATAAAATTTAACAATGCTTCGTCATTTTTTCCATTGAACGCGTTGTCGCAAATATTACCGCAAACGTGATTTTTTCCGAAATTTCCTTATCTCAAATGGCCCCGAAATCCCTCGTCGCAAAAGGAGCCTTTACGAAATTTTTAATATTTTGTCACCGGTTATTCAAAACAGTAATTTGAGCCTTATTAAATCAAGAAATTGCTCCGATTAAATAAGGCAAATTTTACAGTAAAATTTTACTGGTGGGGATAAACAAGAATTCTGAGCACTTTTTTGCTGAACGTCGTCAAAAATAAACATTAAAACAAGAAAGAAAAATCATGCGTTAAGCATAGATTATGAAGCACTTTCCAAGATTTCATGATATCCTTAACAAAACTTCGTCAATTAGGACAATAAAGTTTTTGTATATAGCCAAATATGTATTCCAATACTGTTGAACAGGTATTTGATCTGTTGGTCATTCAAAAGCGTCCATATATTCAATTCTTTGCGTGGCCCTGTATATCGTTTTATCTGTATTACACAAACATTTCTTAGTAAAGTGAATGCAGTTCAGCGTAAAAATGCTTAGCTTATTTAAAAACCACCTTTAAGTAATTTAAGCTCACTTTTAGAAACTTTTGCGACCTCTTTTGGGTAGCCCTGTATATCAACTATAGTATTTATACACACCATATAATATGCATAGATTTAGTGAAACATTATTGAGCGCACATATCTTAATTAAAATTCATTTCATTCATCCATCAGCCATCATCGGATACATGTACAGTACTTCGGAAAGAATGCACTATTGTGCGTCCCTGTAAATGCTATGTACTTCATATTATGCATGACGATGTCGTATAATTTATATTAAGCCCCAGCTGTACATACCAATTTTATTATATATGAAATTGTTTAATATAGTTAAAATATGCCGCACACAATTCCCCCTTTTACCATTCTATAATGGAATACTTTTGCGTGTCCCTGTAAATGAATAATTAATATTTTTTCACCGCATTTTTTACAGAATGCATATTTTAATGCATTTTGTAAATGGATATAAATTTTAATATGATTGACAGGGTATAACATCTTTAAAATTCATTTGAAACGATTTTTCCCCATAGGCCGTAATGTAATGGTAAACTTTTGACTACTCCTGTAAATAAACTAATCATGGTAGAAAGTTCATTTTCAATAGGATTCGTGCTAGGGTAAATGTCAATAACACATAAAAATTTCATGGCGATCCGAGTATATTTACGAGAGTTAGAGCGCGGACAGACGGACAGACCGCCAGACAAACCCAATGCATAAGCACTTTTCAGCTTTGTTGGAAAAGTGCTAATAAAAAAAATAATAAAATTTGAATGTAGAATATGAAAAAATATACATTTTAAATAGAAGAGATATTAAGTTGTCTATATTTAAATTTTGTGCATTTATGTTTTAAAGGAACATAGAGAAAAAATAAATTAAATGTGACATGTTGTTAAATCACACTACTAGGTACCTCTTTAACTTTTTCCGTCTGTGTATTTCCACAAGGGCTAAAATATTACGCTCATCATTCTATCTGTTAACTTTAATAAATATGGGATGAATAATTTGAATTCAAAGCTACTACTGTTTTGTTTTTAAACTTCTATGCCGTCATTCTTTAGCCTCTTCTATCTATACCTGTAAAACAAGTTTTCCAACAATAAGTGTGGAAAGGCGGGAAAGAGTCGTGTGCAATTTCCTATATCATAGAACGTGGCAATAGAGAAATTTCACGATTTTCCTTTTCGCTTTTATACTGAAGAGCAGAAAAAAATAAAGGAAATTGATAGTATTTTTATGCATATTTGAAGCTTTAATAATTCACTAAATGAATTTTAAAACTAAAAAAAAAAACCAACTTGAGCTAATTTTTTTCCTTGTAGTAAGTTTTAAGTAATACTCTATGTATTATGAAAAAAAAAAAAAAAAAAAAAAACATTTATTACTCTTATATAATTATCATGAACTTTTTTTATTGTGTGTGTGAAAGAGAGGAGTGAAAATGATTTTTTTTTTTTTTTTTTTTTTTTTTTTTTACTTTCTATAGGATACATTTTACTATGACAGTTTTAAGTTTCTTAGGTATTGTTATAATCTTCTCTTTGGATACAAAGGTTTTTAGTTTACCGAGAAATGTTTTACTCAGAAATCAGAAAATATATATTAAGTATTAAATAAACAAAAAGTCTTTCTTATTCTCAATATTTTATTTTATTTCAAATATACTTTATCAGTATTGTAAAATAATTAAAATTTCATTTAAATTAAAATATACTGAAATAAAATAACTCATTTCAAGAACGACAATCAAGAATCACGAACTACTATTTTAGCTTTTAATCTTTCATTTCATTTTAATCATTATTTCTATTTAATAAATAAAAATAAATGTAGAACAGAAATACATACCTTTGAGATTTTACTCGTCGTATTTCTGCACTGATGAAATCAGAATTCTTTCCTAAAGAAAACTAGCATGGAAAGAGAATCCATTTTTGGAAGGTTGACGTCTGATTACTCTATCACAAATCTGGCCGAAATCGACATTTTCAGATTAAAATTTTAATGAAAATAAAAAGTAAACGACGTATTTTACATTAAGATAAGAATTATATCTTACTTTTTTTTTTTTCCACAAATTTAAAGTTGCTAACGTTAAATAAATTTGTAGAAACAGATCAAACAAGGTTGCAAATAGGAAAAGCAACGGGAAAATGTATGCGCGCAAAGCTTAAGGGTGTATTTCTGTTCAAACCGCTTATTTTCCGATTTATTTTTAAATTCATTTTTGCTCTCATATGCATCAAACTGGCAAAGTGTCTTATTTAGGAAGTACACAAGGTGCCGTGATTGTCGATTCTTTGATAAATGCAGAAAATATTGCAATAAAAGCAAGCAAAAACGGCATTTTGAACCGGGAAGCGGGAGATCTGGGAACGAAAAAAGGGTCATACTGAGAAGATAATTGTTTATAAATCAAATTCTAATTAATTGAGCGTAAAATGACATCACACGGCACCTCATACCTCTCTTTAAAAACCCCCTCAACAAGTTTCACGTTTCTACTTTTAAAAATGTGTCTGAAATTGCATCAGAAAATTTCGAGCTGTTGAAGGAGGGAAAGCATTTTTTCGAATACACCCTTAAGGGTGTTGTTAAATCAAAAAGGGCCACTTTATGACACATGCTTTAATTTATTTTTGTTCGGAAATGCATGCAAATAGCAGGTGTTGTTTTTCAGAAACTGTCTAATTGCACTCATTCTTCTGTTTTTTAAAAAACACAATAGATTTTTCATAACAAGCCTTCAAAGTGAGCACTTTTCAGCACATTTCCCGACGAAAGCAGAAAAACCGGTCGAAAAGCAGGAAAAAAAACGGGTGATCTCAATAGTGAAATAGCTTAGAACTGGACAGATAATTTAATGATCCTAAAATGGAAAAATAAGTTCAATTCGAAATCGCTTCCCTAGTCAGGCATATCAATTTTACATCTTTCCGTTAAAAAAAATGCATTTGTAAATGTGTCAAAACGTTTTGCGCGTGTTGAGCGGAGCAGATTTCGACTTCGCGGCAAATGACGTCAGAGCCAATCCCATCGTGTTTTTGTATCACGTGGTCTTGTTTATGTTTTTGCTTTGTTAAAAGTAGTAATTAAAAATTATTTATAATTATTTTAACGATTCTGAGTGGATTTTTGAGAATTTCAAGATAAACTTTATCAGTTACACACAAAAGAAAACGTATTCCTCCCGGGTGAAATTTCTCCATTCCGAGTCAATCATTGCACAGATTCCTGTATCGGATCAAATAAGCTGATTTTACCCGAACCCGACAGTCCCGAGGTTCTGAGTTGGGTTGACGCTAATTTGTTTCTGAACGGGTCGGGTTAACGCTATTTTTCTTGCTGTTGCTAGTCGGATTGATACCCTAAGAATGTTTTATTTCTTTATATTTATCTTATTTATTAATCAATTTACATTTTTAAACACTTTTTTAACAAAGTTGATCATTCAATGTCGAACTGCTAAAATGATCCCCCCTCTTAAACTATTAATTACAAACAATTATCTATTATTTTTTATACCAATATAATTTTTGGTATTTTTAATGTGTAATCTAAAAAAATATTAAATCTAAAAAGTCTCATATAGTTATCAATTAAATAAATGGTTTATATGTATATTCTGTAATCCGCTGGAAGACCGGGTATATCCCGTTGTATCTTTCAAGTAAATTTTAGAAAATATTTATTCATCTTAAATACTTCGGAACGTAAATGAAAACAGCTGTAATTCAGTTTTCTTATATTATTATTATTATTATTATTATTTTTTAAGGTAAGAAAAACAGCTGTCAAAATGTCTCTTCTGCTTTTAAATGTCTTCATAAACGTTTTCAATTAGAATTCTTCGCATGTAATAGAAAATGTTTATGACAGTTATTTTTAATAACAATAAGCTTATCTCATAGTTTCGCATGATATAATTCATATTCACCTCCTTTTCTTTTTCTTTGTATTTCAAAGCGATGTGCCATCAATATCATTTTATCGAAATATGTCAAATTGTAAAAGATATTTAGTTGATATGTTCTTTTTGAAATATTTTGGTATGTTACATTACATTTTCAACGGGAAATTCGTTAAAGAAATCTATTGATCTGTCAATATTAAGACGTTTTTACTTTTTCTGTATTAGTGATTCATCATGTATCAGAATTCATATTTTAGAAAAATTGTGGTTATTGAAGTCCATTTGGCTGAGATAACTGAAGAGTAGTGTGAGAAACAGCACTACATTTTGGAAACCAATTTTACCACCGATGATTTAGTTCAGGCCAGTCCAACCTTTCAGTAAGCAGGGGCGCATATCAATTGATATTTTTTATTTCTTTTCTCGGAGTTCTCTTCTTAAAGGATATCTCTTTTTTTATATATAAGTTTTCAAAATATTTCTGAAATCTATGCATTATTTCATATGAAGTCTTAAAATTTTACTTCTAGTTTGTCTGTTTTTAAAACATAAAAGATATTAAATTGAACATTTGAACACAGGATATTAAACTGAACAAAGTTTTTAGAAATATTTTGAGAACTAAGAAAAAAGGACGTCTTTTAAAAAGAAAACGTAGAAGTTAAAAATACTAATTCCCTAAAGAGATATTTTAAATCAAACGCCTATAGATTTAATATTACCGACTGGAATTCGGCTGCTGAGAGACTAAACAGGCGTAAGAATCCTTTGTCATTGTTCACAATGTAGAACAAAGGGAAACTATATATTACGTACTTCTTTCATCTAGCTTCCTATAAACAACTTTATAAAACTCTCAACTAAAGTGGGCTCAATCTGTATTCAATAAAAAACATACATTAATGAATCTTCGTAAATCAGTCCTCACGTACTTCTAGCTCTTCGGCTTGTCCAATTCATATCGTCGCATTCCTAAGTATTCTCTTATCCGCAAGTTTTCAGGATTCCGTGAAAAATACTAAATCTGTGAAGGTAGTTGCTAAAATATGATCCGAGTTGCAGAGTGATGTTATCATGCTCTTCTGGTATCAATTTTTCATCACTATGCTAGTTCCAGCTGCTGGAGAGTTTGCAATTACGTCATTATCGAGAAAAAATATAAGGAACAGAAAATTGCAGTGAACACGATTTAGTTCAGTTGAAGTAAATATATATATATATATATATATGTAATAAATTTGAGAACAACAAAATTTCGAAAGGAAATTTGTTTTTCTATATAAAATCAGATTGAATATGCATTAGTTGTAGATTTTGTTTTTACTTGGAAATTGTACTTTATTAATAATAGACTATTTTTTGTTCATACGTCAATCAAAAATCTGTTACCACACGCACATACACACACACACACAAAAAAAAAAAAAAAAAAAAAAAAAAAAAAAAAGAGAGAGAGAGAGAGAGAGATTTGTCATTCTAGCTTTACATATACTTATGTAGATTTTGGATCAGAATTTTCTTATTATAACAATTATTTTCTAAATTTTTATATTTTTGATTCAAAAATTATGAGAAGGACTTGAGTAATCTTTATCGAACAATAAAAATTCGTGGGTAATTAAGATTATTAAAGTTAAAAGTTACTTACTTAAGTTACAAGACAGTATAAGTTTTAAGAAGCATTTACAAATGCAGCTATTTTTTCGAATTAATTATTAATGTCGTTAATAATATAAAATAAATAATTTTATTTATTTCAAAACAATAATGAATTGAGAAAACAAGATCTTCGGAACAGCTCATGTGAATTTCAATTTAAATATATATATATCGATTTTTAACATATCAAGGAGTTGAACCCCATCAGCCTATGTAACTGATCATCGAGCTATTAGTTGAGAAATTTTTAGTCCGCGATTTATTAAAATTAATGTATGCATAAGAAACCAGTAAACACTTAAAATATAAAATATATAATGTGAATTTTGAAATCGTCAGTTTTATTTAAAAGGTGATTAAAACAATTAAATAAAGATGTTAATAGTTAAAACATATCTTCCTTACTAATATACTTTATGAAATGTAATGCTTAAAAGGTGATTAAAACAATTAAATAGAGATGTTAATAGTTAAAACATATCTTCCTTACTAATATACTTTCATGAAATGTAATGCTTAAAAGGTGATTAAGGGAGACCCGTAAGAAAAAACCCAAAATTTTTATTATTGATTTTAAAGTAATGAATTTTGGTGTACTACTTAAGAATGATTTTGTAAGGAATAATTAGCAAAAAAAAATCACTTTTTATTAAAAAGTATATTTTTTATGGGGATTTTTATGATATTTTTTTTGTCGAAAAATACACTTTTTAAAATTACTACTCCTCATTCAATTTTCAATATTTTGGTATTACTAAAATCTCTTAAATAGTGTTATAGTATATAAAAAAGAACTAAGGAGAGATATTTTCAATTTTCTATTTTAATCAGCTAAAAAAAAGAAAGAAATTACGCATAGTAAATTTCCTTAAATTCGTTATAATTTTCATGTTTACCAATTTATGTAAATTTTTCAGAAATAGTTTAAAAAAATATCTCTCCTTACTTTTGTTGCAAATTTTTTTAAGATTCTAAAAACATAAACACTTTGTTTCTAAATCATTTTACCACTGAGCCTTAGTACTTTGAACTTAGGCAAAATATGAAAAAAGTCATTTTCAGGAAAACACGTTTTAAATGGCCGCTAGTCCTTTAAACTCTATAGTGAGTACAATTAAAAAGGCTCATTTTCTACATGTTCCAAGTGTCCCCGAGTTCTGAAATTTTGCATGGATATTTGCAAATATGTATTTTATCGTTTTCTGACATAATTTTTTTTTTAACTTCTGATGATTTTTGGCCGAAAATGGGGTACGGGTCTCCCTTAAAACAATTAAATAGAGATGTTAATAGTTAAAACATATCTTCCTTACTAATATATTTTCATGAAATGGAATACTTAAAAGGTGATTAAAACAATTAAATAGAGATGTTAATAGTTAAAAAATATCTTCCTTACTAATATACTTTCATGAAACGGAATACTTTCATGAGGTTCTGTAAATTAATAAAAAATACTCTTTATGCCACAGATTGTTCATAATGTATATTTTAGTATATACTTCTTAGCAGGGCCGTAGCTAAGGGGGCGCTATGGGCGACTCAGCCCCCCTAAAATATTTTGAGTCCCTCATGGAACAGATTCCAAGGTCACTAAAGGAATTTCTGTTCCGAAAATTCAAATAAAATTCTGTTCAAAAATCTAATTTAGTTTTGAGATCCTTTTACAGTGTTGCAGAATTACTAAATTGTATCTAAAATAAGTAGTTCAACACTCTCTCATCTTATTTGTACATATGAAGCTAGCATGATGCTTAATTTTGCACCAGTTATACACTCAAAATTTTCATCATGTACTTTTATTAGTATAAAATAAAGTTATTACAACAGTTTAATAAGAAACATAATACCTACAGTGTAAATATGCACTAAATTATTATTCTATGTCAGATAAAAAGTGAAAAAAAATTGTGAGCCCCCGTTTCAATCTCATGAGCTTCCCCTCCCCCTATAGATCACTTCTAGCTACGGCCCTGATTCTTAGATTCATAATAATTTTAATACGTTCGAAAGCATATAACATCATTAAAATACACTTGAAACTATTCTTTTTTCCATTGACTGTAATGAAAGAGAATACATTTGATTATTCCTGTAATTAAACTATACGTCTGATTTTCATAAAATTTAAAATGACTCGACAAAATTATACAACAATTAGATATTTTAAGTTTGAAACGATTCGGTTGGGGAGTTTTTGCGTTGTTATATGTGAACGGACCGGCGAACGGACGGACTGACAGACATATAGAAGGACGGATTAACAGACAGACTGATGGACGGATTGAACGACGACTATAGGTACTACGTATTTATATAATTACGAACGCACCTAAAAAGGTACTCGGAAATCTACACGCTTGATTTAAAAACAATAAATTTTTTTCAGAAGATTTATAACAACGATAAATTCCACTAAAATACAGGGCGTGGCATAAAGATTTCCCCATTTTAAGAGGTCAATAAATATACATAGGACATTAAAAACAATAATTTTATGTTTATATTCGAAAAGAATAATGTTTTCCATTTATTAATTTTTACAATCTGTAACAATTTTTGCTGTTAATTTCGAGGTTTTGTTGTAGTTGTACGAAAAATGATATCGTCTAAATGTTTTCCTCCGATCTCTATGCCCTTGTGAAGTTTCTCTTGGAAATTCAGCATAACTTTTTCCACCATTGCTCTAAGAATTGCTGCAATTTCAAATCGAATAGCATCCTACAGTTCGTCGAGTGTCTTAGGACTTAGGTTTATGTGTGCAAACTTTAGCCTTCAGGTAATTCCAGAGGAAGAAGTCACATGCTGCTGCATGTGACAATTCATTTTTCGTACAACAAAACCTCAAAATTCATAGCAAAAATTGTTACACAATGTAAAAATTAATAAATGGCAAACATTATTTTTTCCGAATGTAAACATAAAATATTTGTTTTCAATGTGCTATATATTTTTATTGACCTCTTAAAATGGGGAGATCTTTATGCCCCACCCTGTAGCACAACAGATACCTGGTATCCTCTCGGTTTGATCGTCTTTACAATGTAGTGAATAAATCACCATAAAACAATCATTTCCTTTAATACGAAGTCAGTTTTTTTCCCACTTTCCCATTCACACTGCAATCAGATATTGCTAATAAGCGCACATCACAGCTAATTTTACTCTATAAAGAGGAGGATAGTTTCGCATTTCATGAATATTCGCTTTCTAAGCACGTGCTGATTTTTAACAATAAAAAATGAGTTTAACAATAAAAAAAAATGTCCTTTTTCTCCTTCATCGTGATGAAAGAGATAAGAAAAAAAAATAATTCGCTCGAAAATTTTCGAGAATTTTTTTCTTTTTTCCTTTTACAAATTGACTGTGGATTGTTTTAAAAATCTGTTGGCGAAATGAGTATAATTAATCATGTATGTCATCTTGACAAATGGTGTATTATTATAACTTTTTTTTTCGATTTTCTCATGTAAAGAAATTGAAGAAGGAAAGAATTTTGACGCTTTTTTATTTCGTTGTTTACATTTTTCTTAATTTCACTTTTTGCTACTGTTTGCTACTTTCGAAGAAAAAAATGGGCACAATAAGAAAATACAGATGTTTTTTAAGCTAAAGGACTGTCAATAAATGATGTCACACATTTTTTCAATATTTTTTACCCCTCCCCCCCCCCTTTTTGTCCCAAAGTATCACACTTCATCCACCCCCTACCTCCCCCTTATCACATGTCACTCTATATTACAAAACATATACTTGAAGTTACGAAACAAAATATTACGTTATTGATCTTGTTTCAAATTTTATTTTTTAATTTGGAATGTTCATATAGTTTATTTATTCAGTGTTTCAAATTGGAGTTCTGTTTTATTTTGTTTATTTCTTGTGACAACATCTAATCAATTTGAATAGAAATTAAATAAATTTGAAAAGAAAATTATTTTCTTTTGTGAAAATCCGTCAATGCTCCAGCCCCGTGAATGACGGATAACCGAGGTTTAATTTTGTATATCTATTATTTGTAGAGAATTTATGCTCTTTAATTTATGCCAAAGGAATTTTTTCATGGATACCCAAAATTTCTAAGATATTTCCAAAACGCTTTAAAAAGTGGGGAGGGGGCTCCCGCGGCTCACTTCCTATTCATGAGGATTTTTACCTATTCATTAGTAGCTCTCAATGACCAAATGCACCAAATTTTCTCTCTGTAGCATTTATTACGGCAAACTATCCTAATTTGATTGGACGAAAATGATTTTCGTTTGTGAAAATTTGTCAAGGTTCCATTTCCGTAACTGATGGATAAACGCAGTTCCATTGCGTATAAATGCCATTTGTATAACTTTTATGCTCTTTAATTTATGTTGGTGTAATTTTTTTTAAAATTAAAACCCGTAGTTTCTGAGATATTTTCAAAAATCTAAAGAAGAGGGGGGGGGGACTTATTTTTACGCCTCCCTTCTCTTACCCGTTCACTTCCTATTCACGAGGACTTTTTACCTAGTCATTAGTAACCATTAATGAACAAATGTTCCAAATTTAATCTCTGTAGCTTTATTATGGCAAACTTTCCTAATATGATTGGACAAAAATGGTCAAGGTTCCGGTTCCATGAATGACGGATAACCGAGGTTCCACTGCGCATGCATGTCATTTGTAGAGAAGTTTATGCTCTTTAGTTTAATCTGGAGCATTTTTTTAAATTAAAAACCCATAATGTTTGAGATATTTTGAAAAAGCTAAAAACAGAAGGGGGATCTTATTTTTGCTTCTCCCCCCCCCCCCCCGCTCACTTCCTATCAACGGGGACTTCTTACCTAGTCATCAGTAGCTATCAATGAACAACTTTGCAAAATTTAATCTCTGTAGCATTTATTATGGCAAACTTTCCTAATATGATTGGACGAAAATGGTCAAGGTTCCGGTTCCATGAATGACGGATAACCGAGGTTCCACTGCGCATGCATGTCATTTGTAGAGAATTTTGTGCTCTTTAGTTTAATCTGGAGTATTTTTTTTTATAAAAACCCATAATGTTTGAGATATTTTGAAAAAGCTAAAAACAGAAGGGGGGATCTTATTTTTGCTTCTCCCTCCCCCCCCCCCCGTTCACTTCCTATCAACGGGGACTTTTTACCTAGTCATCAGTAGCTATCAATAAACAACTTTGCCAAATTTCATCTCTGTAGCATTTATTAAGGCAAACTTTCCTAATTTGATTGGACTATATGTATATACATATACATATAATTGCCCCTTTTCCAATTTTTAAATTTCTTTAATATCTAATGTCTTACTTATAACGTTCATATTTTTATTTTATTTTTATTTTTATTTTTATTTTTTTATTGGGATGAACCTGATTAAAATTTCTAATCTAAATGATAAACTATTTCTATAAAGTCACAATCAAAATTTTACCAAATTGTTCAGCTCTGCTTTTAAACTAATAACTTGATCAAGATATATATATAAAGAAGGACCCGGACAGCATGAAATAAATTCTGTCAACCCCGCAGATAAAAATCTTCGCTTATAACAACAAAATCAATATGACAAAGGAACCGTAAAAATAGATTACTCCACAACTCCACCCTTTCCAAACTCTCGGTTTAAAAAACAAAATCAGTTTCAGGGAGAAACGGCACGTGTTTAAGAAAAGCACGATTATTTATTATTTGATATATTAACTACGTCAGGCCCACTCAGAATAATGCCAATCGATTAAGTGGATTTTTGTTTATCTTATTTCGCCCGCTGCTAAACCAAAATGCTGGTTCATATGCTCCAGAACTATTTTTAGAGAAGCGTTCGAGGCACGTATTTCTCTTAAAAGAGAACCAGAGCTGTTCGCGAATCAATAGAAATTTGATCCATTATTAAACAAGAAAAGAAAATTAAATGTTTTATATCGATTATGACGTATTTTCTTCAAAAATGCCCAGAAACTCAAGCTAAAGCTTGTCAATTAAATAATTTGAAAAATAGTAGTGCCAATAGTTTAGATTGGACTTTACACTGTGGTTTACTATATGAATATTGAGACAAGCTCAGAATATTTATTTATAAATTTTTCAAACAGTGTACAATGGGATAATATAACAGTTTAAAATCTACATACCATTTTGTATGAAGTTTAAACATTAAAAGTATTGAGACTATATGAGTATATGACTTTATGACTATATGCAGTGTTCTCGCTGACATTTGACCAACGTTAGTAATTTGGCTAATTAAAAATAAAAAACATTCGCCAAATGAAACTAGTTGGATGTGTCAATCCCAAAACTTTCTTCTATCTCATAAGTACATTTTAATATTAAAAAAAAAAAAAAAAAAAAAAAAAAAAAACGTGGTGACCCTAAAGTTACCCACTATCGAATTTCCTCGAACATTTGACCTAGCCTAATGAGATTCTGGTATCCGAAAAGCCTAAAACGCAAAATTTAATTAATATTCTGAGAAAATGAGCTTAGTAGTGCCTCATGTTGGATAATTTATACTTAAACCTAATAAGCATCTATTTATGTCAAGACCTAACAGAATCTGAAATTTGATGGAATTTCGTCCATTAGTTCTTAAGATATAGTTATAACCAAAAATTGCAAAACGTAGTACAGCAACACCATATCTTGGACAATTTATGCCAAAACGTAAAAAAGCGTCTAATTATGATATGGTGTAAAGGAATCTGAAGTTTGATGAAATTCTGTGCATTAGTTCTTGAGATATAGCTAGTTTAAAAAAAAACCGTGTAAAATATAGCACAGCAGCACCATCAGTTGAAGGATTTATAACAAAACGTAATCATCGTGTAATTAAGTTATATGTCATTTTGTAACAAAATCTGAAGTTTGATGAAATTCTGTGCGTTGGTTGTTGAGATATAGCTATCGGAAAAACTGTGCAAAATGCAGCATAGCAGCACCACCTGTTGCAAGGTTAATACCAAAATGTAATCAGCGTCTAATTATGTTATATATTCTAGAGTAACAGAATCTAAAATTTGATGAAGTTCTCTGCATTAGTTCTTGAGATATAGCTATCGCAAAATCGTGCAAAATGTAGCATAGCAGCGCCACCTATAGGGCAGTTCACACCAAAACCTTATCAGCGGCTACGTATCTCAAGGTATCGCGGAATCTGAAGTTTCGTGAAATTCTGTGCATTAGTTCTTGAGATATAGCTATCATGAAAATCATGAAAAACGTGGCATAGCAGCGCCACCTGCTGGCCAATTTACACCAAAACTTAATCAGCGTCTATGTATATCAAGGGGTCACAGAATCTGAAGTTTGGTGAAATTCTGTGCATTAGTTCTTGAGATATAGCAATCTTGAAAATCATGAAAAACGTGGCATAGCAGCGCCACCTGCTGGCCAATTTACACCAAAACTTAATCAGCGTCTATGTGTATCAAGGGGTCACAGAATCTAAAGTTTGGTGAAATTCTGTGCATTAGTTCTTGAGATATAGCAATCTTGAAAATCATGAAAAACGTAGTATAGCAGCGCCACCTGCTGGCCAATTTTCACCAAAAACCAATAGGCACTAATTCATATCAAGGTCTAACTGAATATAAAATTTTATTAAATTTCGAGCATTAGTTCTTGAGATAGAGCGCCCACAAATTTTTTGTCACATACAGACAGACAGACACACAGACAGACAGACAGACAGACAGACGGACAGACTCACAGACAGACATTTTCTAAAAATAGTCAAAACGTGTTCAGGACCTTCTAAAACGTATAAATCCGTCGAAAACCGGAAGTCGAAAATTTTCATGAATCCAATACTTTCTTCTTGTAAAGATAGAAGAAAGTAAAAAGTATTAGCTAAGATCTATTATCAAAATTTATAATATCTTTCGATATAATTCTCATATAGGTAAAGATAAGGTGTAAAAATATTCATAATTAAAAAAGCTTTCAGTTTATGTACATATGTAAAAAAACAATATTTTGACCAATTTTAAGGTATTATGTCCCCTTAAATCCCAAGAATATATTGTTTTTTTTTTTTTTTTTTTTTAGGTTTTTAAAGATACAAAATCTTTTCGAAATCTTTAGTAACTCGGAAGTGAGTATTGTGTAGTTTCGTTCGTGTGTAAATTATTAACTATTTGAAAAAAATACTTGTTGTTCTCGTTAGAGAATTGGGAAATCTAAAGCATATCTCAATCTTTTTATTGGTTGAATTCCGCTATAAAGTTGGTTCATTTTATTCATTTCCTGATTGGTCCAAGTTTAATGTCTAAAAATGGAATACTTTTTTTTTTTTGTTTTATTCGTTTTCTGATTGATCCAAGTTTAGTAGCCCAATATTTCTGTTGCCACAATAACAAAAAGAGTAATTAAAACTTAAAAAAAATTAATAATTTAACAACAAATTGTTTTGAGATTTCAAAGAAATTTCATTAAAAAGTGCATTTTTTTTTTCTCTACGCAACAGTGTAAAAATTTTAAATGTGCGATATTTTGAAGTTGAAAAATTTGCAGCTCCGAAAATTCTAAAAGTGAAATTTCTTAAATATTTGTTTGTGATGGGTCTAGGAATATTCATGTTTAATCCATGTCGTACGTAATATGAGGCGTTCAGAAGTCAGACTAATGAACTCCTTCAAATAAAAATTCATATTTTAAACAGCTAAAGTTGTCTATCTTTAATCTACTGGTTTTATTTTTTTTTATCGTTGTTCTGGGAATATTAAAGTTTAATGCACGGCGTACGCAATATATGACTTGTTATAATTATCCTAAAAATGATGTTTATTATTATTATTAATTTAAATATAGAATTTATTTATAAGTCTTTAAAATTCGAATGTTTGGCAATATCATTTCCCAAATAGTCGTTATAGTTTGTTAAATTACAATTTTTTTTATTTTATTTTCCAAGTACTCGTTGTAATTTATTAAATTACAATTTTTTTATATTATATTTATTCTAGATTAACACGTTCGCTGCCGCTTACGGGAAGATGTGATGGTAGTTAATGCCGCACTACAGAAATATGTTTTTCCCAGAAGTCGATTTGCTTTTAATAACAAAGAATCAGTGAAAGATTTTCCCGCGCCAGCGAGTGACTGGCTTTTGGACATCACCCCACATCACGCGCGGGCGCGTGAGTGGCCCCTTAACAATGGCGCCATATCACGTGCTGGCGCGTGATCGGCAGCGAATGTGTTTGTCTGTTGTTTGTCGGCAGCGAATGTGTTTGAAAATTTTGTCTTTCTTTACAGTGTTTTTTTATTTTTATTTATTTATTTATTTATTTATTTTTAAGCTGTAAATCTTGGGGTTAGACATCATATTGCAAGATAATGATAGCAAGAACCATCAATCTAATAATTTGATCGCATGAAATCTCACGTAATAATGCTAGAACTGACAGAAGTATAAATATCACGACTTCATTTCTATAATATCTTCAGGAAGCTGTAATTATCCGACGAAATCCGAGTGACAATGCGTCGTTATAAACGGCTTGACTGCAGTGAATTGCACGAATTTTTTGCAGTGAATTACAGCAGTGAATTTTTTTTTTCCTTATGTCGGAACGAAACTAGTCGTTGGGGGCCACCACAATATTTACTCTTCATGGATATGCATAACATAAAATATGAAAATAAAAATGTGTAGCAGTAGCGCCAACATTTCAAAAATATTGGATAGGCTAAAAAAATTTTTTAGCACAATAAAACATTTTTCCTACTTTTAATGTGTATATGTGTAGAGAGGGATAAAATATAGCTCTCCCGAAAAAAAAAAAAAAAAAAAAAAAAAAAAAAAATTAAAAATTAAAAATTAAAAATTAAAATAAAATAAAATAAAATAAAAATAAAAAAAGAAAACGTTGACATTTTGCAAAATTTTATTTCGAGTTTTATTCTATTAATAGGGGCTGTGAAACGTGTGTCTTGCTACACAAAGAGTTTCATAAGTATACTTATACGGAAAATTCCTTTATTACGCTGTATGTCCATTTGTGATCACAGAAGACGGGATGGATTGTGTGGTGAGGTAAACTTACCTAATCCTATAAACCTCATCCTACGTCTTCATTCTTAAGGTTTTTGTGCTTTTGTGCACGTTTTTATTCCTGTACGTAGAGATAACTGCTGCAATTTCATCTTATAATAAAATCCTGCAAATTTCCTTTTGGTTCTCCTGTGAAATTTACTTTTGTCGAGATGTGTCACTTTTTTTTCTGTAAAGTTATACATAAGTCAGTGTTTTCGCTGACATTTGACCAATGTTAGTGATTTGGCTCATTAACCCATTCATGCCCACCACATTTTGCGCAAGTTTCATTCGGTTGGCACCACTATTTTTAAAAGAACTAAGTTTGTAACGGTTGGGTGCTCGCACTGGGTGTTGAATGCAGACATAACTCAGAACATAAGATAAAAACAGTTTATCTAAAACGATTAGGGCTCAAGGGCCGTGGAGCAGTTCTGTAATTTTAACAACTGATAACAGTACTAAAAGGTTAAACTCATACTCACAGCTCCGGCACTAACTCAATCGGGACACTTCAGATTACTTCTCCTTTAAACTTCGGCTAAGCTGCTAGATAAAATCTTATTAGACAGCTCGTGGCTGTATATATATTCTTTATTAACTTTGAAATAGTCAATCTAATTACTATTTACTTCTTACCACCGGCCAACTTCTCGAATCGAATTCCAAAACTCCTTGTCAACTCACTGGAGGCTCGCTAATACTTGATATCGCTTGCTCTAGATTCACTACTAGCTGGCGAATGCCGTTAGACACACTCTGCTGGACGCCACTAGCTGGCTAATGCAGCTAGACACACTCTTAGCTGGCTAACGCCACTCGACACACACCTAGCTGGCTAACGCCGCTCGACCCACACCTAGCTGGCTAACGCCGCTCGACACTCTACACACACTAAAACTCCAAGCTTTTATATGCTTCAAACTGAGATACTACAAATTTACATATTACTTCTAACCGCGACATAACTGTAGAATCTGAGAAAGACACACACGCTCTAGAAAGTTAAAGTAAAAGAGAGGATAGATGTTGCTTTCACGCTTACACATGTTAAATCACTGACGTCACGTTTTCAAAAATGCTAGAGTGCCTTTATTACAAAGGTCACTCCCTCACAAGTTTAGTTCATTAATTACGAAAATGTTTCAATTAAATAAAATAAAGATTGCTGTTCTTTTTTACCGATGTCAAAAGCAGTGCTACAAGCACCTTTTGAAGCGTTAAGCCTTTAATGTACCCCCTTTTTTTCAATATGTTCTAGTTTTTATAAGTGCGACAACGATTGTTACAAATCCAATTTCAACTATCCGCTACAAATACATTAAATATATATATATATATATATATATACTAGCGGACCCGACAGACGTTGTCCTGTCACCGACAGACGTTGTCCTCCTGGCACCGACTCCAGAAAATAAATAAATTTACGTAAATATAGTAATAAGCGCGATAAACACTACGCTCTTGGTTTAATTTCTTATCACAATTATGTAAGGAAATTATTTTTCACTCTTCAGTATTTTTTGAATTCGGTTCAATTTTTGGCAGAAAAGTTTATTTTTCTCATTTTAGTTAAAAGTTAACGATTTTCTGAAGTCGGTTAAGAAAAATTATAATACAGGAAATATTATTGTAAAGCATACACGTTTGTCAGGAGCGGGATTCGAACACGCGACCTCTTTCTTCAAGAAGCATAGCTTAAATCTGCCGCCTTAGACCTCTCGGACATTCCGTCCACACTCTATTCGTCGAACTTATTCAACACTTTTAATTAGCGAAAAATCCCAAACTATTAGTTTTTGCCTAATTACTAAAAAAGTACTGAATCAGTTTCGATGAAATGTGAATCTAAACCATTCTCGAGTCCACTGGAACACACACACAAAATTTCATTAAAATCGGTCCAGTCGTTTAGGAGGAGTTCAGTGACATACACATGCACAGACGAATTTGCTTAGTACCATTCGATTCAGAATGAAAAAATGCACTAAAATATGTTATCAGTTGAAAAATATCTACAAAAGCCGATTTTAAAGGAATTTTTTTAAAAGTTCGTTCATTTATTTACCCTCCTTGGAGGGGGGGGGGGGGGAATTTCGAAAATCCCTTCTTAGCGGCACTCGATGTTATAAGAAGTATTTTTACCCCAATTTTCAAGATTTTTGGTATGGTAGATTTTTTTGTGCTATGATTAATACGAAATCCTGACTTTCTTTAATATGTATAGCACGTTTAATTAGCGAAAAATCACTAACTGTTAGTTTTTGCCTAATTACTAAAAAAGTACTGAATAAATTTCGACGAAATGTGAATCTAAACCATTCTCGAATCTACTGGAACGCACACACAAAATTTCATCAAAATCGGTCCAGTTATTTAGGAGGAGTTCAATTACATACACACGCACAGAAGATTTTTATATATAAAGATGAGCATTGAAAATTTCAGTTCGTTCTTTTTTCTATTCATCTTTGGGGTGGAATTTTCGAAAATCCTTTCTTAGCGACAATCGATGTAATAAGAAGTATTTTTACCGAAATTTTCAAGATTTTTGATTCGGTAGATTTTTTTGTGCTGTGATTAATACGAAATCCTGACTTTCTTTTATATATATAGCACTTTTAATTAGTGAAAAATCACCAACTATTAGTTTTTACCTAATTACTGAAAAAGTACTGAACCAATTTCAATGAAAGGGTAATCTGAACCATTCTCGAATCCACTGGAACGTACACACACAATTTCATCAAAATCGGTCCAGTTGTTTAGGAGGAGTTCAATTACATACACACGCACAGAAGATTTTTATATATAAAGATAACGATTGAAAATTTCAGGTTTTTACGCCGAAGACACCGCCAAATCAGGAAAATGTGAAGTATCTCGCGAACTACTGAACTTAAAAGAATTTGCTTGGTACCATTCGATTCAGCATCAAAAAATACACTAAAATATGTTATCAGTTGAAAAATAACTACAAAAGCCGATTTTTTAGGAATTTTTTTTAAGTTCGTTCCTTTTTTTAACCCCCTTAGGGTTGGAATTTTCGAAAATCCCTTCTTAGCGGCACTCGATGTTATAAGAAGTATTTTTACCGAAATTTTCAAGATTTTTGATTCGGTAGATTTTTTTGTGCTGTGATTAATACGAAATCCTGACTTTCTTTTATATATATAGCACTTTTAATTAGCGAAAAATCACCAACTATTAGTTTTTACCTAATTACTGAAAAAGTACTGAACCAATTTCAATGAAAGGGTAATCTGAACCATTCTCGAATCCACTGGAACGTACACACACAATTTCATCAAAATCGGTCCAGTTGTTTAGGAGGAGTTCAATTACATACACACGCACAGAAGATTTTTATATATAAAGATAATACCATTAAAAGTAGACAAGATTCACCAATGGATTTTATCAAAAAAAACAATAAACCAAAGCGAAGAATTAGAATTGAATTGAATTATAATAAAATAAAAATATAGTGTAACGAGTAAATCTGAAAAAATAAATAAATAAAATGAATGCAAATAGAATTTGTAGCTCCAAAAGCAGAATCATCAGGCCCCAAATGCTCTGGAACTACAAATGAAGTGTGCGGTTTCATCCACGTATTAGCCATGAAATAGCAAAATAATACGTATTTGGGGCTACCAACACACAAAAACCAAATTATTAAACAAGGAACAAAGATATTTTACAAAAAGGAGTTGAAAGTAAGTAAAAATAATAGTTATCCATAACAAACAAAAAAGATAAAGCTGAATGGAAATATAATTGAACCAGAGAAAATAATTAATAATCGATGTTAACATAAAATTAAATTAATAAAATAATTAAAATTTGAATTAAGAGATAACATTCATATTAACATATAACTTAAAATACCATTTTGTTACTTTAATCAGTAACATTTATTGTGACTTTACATGGTAAAAACTCATTACCTTAATATAGGATGATAAAAATTAAAAAATAAAATAAAAATAAAATAAAAATAAAAAATAAAATAAAATAAAATAAAATAAAATAAAAAAATAAAATAAAATTAAAATAAGTAAAAATTAAAATAATAATAATAATAACAATAGTAATGATATTATTAATAATAATACCAAAAATTATATCAATAACATTAAAATAAATTTGATAATTAAAATATAGCTATTTAACTATAGATATAACTAGACAAATTGCCATATATTGGTGTCAATTAAACAGTTTAAAAATATGTTAAAATAAATAACCCACTCTCAATTTTTTTTAAATAATTAACCTTTGCGTTTTTATCCAGACAACACCACCCTCCTCCGTACTCTAACATCTACCCACCCAAACATCCTATATATATTTTTTTATTACTTTTTAACATTTTTAATTTTTTATTATTTTTTTTATTTTTATGTTTTATAATTTTTTATACATTTTTTACGCAAAGAATTAATTATAAGATCATGTAATATCTAATTATAAATTAGAGAATATATGAATTTTTTAGGATAACCATTATTTATAGCATCATATACAAGCTTTTTAATATTAGTATTAATTAAATGGGAAGAACATAGAAATTTTATTCTATATAAATGGTTAAGTATTATATTACGATATACAGAATTATGAAGACATGATTTAAAATTAGTAAAGGTATTAACTTTAAAGTTAAATTCTTTCCTTTTGTCATAAATATCAGTTATAAATTTGTTCTCTTTTAATATAATTTTAATATCTAAGAAATTGATTGTATTATTAAAAAGTAGGTTTTTTGAAAGTTCTAGATTAGAAGGATAATCAACAGGGAATTGAGATATACAGGTGTTATCAGTATCAATTAAAATTACATCATCTATATATCGATATAAATGTATTTTATTATTTAAATAATGACGTTCATAGTAATATAAGTCAGATAATACACTAGATGTACTACCACCTTGTGGTATACCAACATTTTGAATATATATATTGTTATCATGCATGATAAAATTATTATAGATAATGAAATTGGTTAAGGTATGAAAATAATCAGAATCGATATTATGTGATATATCCAACTCGTGTTGATATTTTTTAAAAAGCTCATTTATGATATTATGTAAATCCGATAAATCGATATTATTAAATAGATCCTTAAAATCATAAGTAGTGATATTTTTTATACATTTGAGATTTTTCATAATATGGACCAGTTCATAACTATTTTTTATGCAATGTGTATTATCACTTTTTTTTGTAATATTATATATTTGATTAAGTATTACTAATAGAAGTTTATTAGCAGCATTATTGTAAGTATTGCAACCAATTGTAACAGTTCTGAATTTAACAGGATGCTTATGAAATTTGGGTATAAGGACTAGATAAGGATATTTAAAGTTAGTAGGGTTAATATCTAATAATTTATAAAATCCTTTAATTTTACGATTATTGGCAAGTAAGTTACCATTAATTTTTTGGAATGTGTTATTATTAGATATACTAGATTTAAGCTGTTGATGATAATAAGATTTACAAATAATTGCATAATTATTGGGAGATTTATCAACATAAGTTATTACAAAGTTTTGTTGTAATTTATTGATTTGCTTAAACAGATGCTGTGTATTTACATATTCTAGGTGTGAAATATTATATTTTAAGGAACTGGTTAATTTATCGATAACTAATATTTTCCATTGATTAAAATATTCAATGGGTTTATTATAATAAATTGCAAGTTTATAAATAAATATATCTATATCATAGGTAAATTGTTTTATGATAGATTTAATGTTTAATTTGGATGGAATTCTGTACTTGGTCCCATAACCCATAATTCTTCTAAGTTGTAAATCATCTACTAGATTAAGATTACCAGTAATAATATGTCCATGATCTTTATTTATATATTTTTGTAGAGAGGAGTCATTGCATATACAGGGTAATGTACTAGTATCAAAAGAAAATTTAGAGAAAGAATTATAATTAAAAATCGTTCTACCGATAGATATGGGATACTTAAAGGTTTTAGATATATGAATATTATTAATAGGAAATAGGCAGTTTTTATCATTTAATATGGAATTAATATTGATTTTATGAAATATTGGATTAGGAAAAGTAATTACCATTTGAGTATTAGTTTGTAAATTTTTAGGTTTTTTTAGTAAATTTATATTGTAAAGGTTGACACGAGTCATAATGAGATCATAAAAAACATCTGAAAAATGTTTAGAGTAAGTTTTACTGAGAAAAATATTTAAATATTGTACTATATGTTTCTTTTTTTTATTCCAAAAATATATTTACGTATTAGAAACCAATTGTAATTTTTTAAATAATTACGATGCAGAATATTAATTTGTTGAATTATAATGTTTTTAGGAGTAATACTAGAAGATGAACTTTTTCCTCTTTTGTTACGTGTTGTTTTAGGATTTATAAGATGATTTAAACTATGATAAATGGGAGAACAATCTGTAGTATCATTAATAGATGAAAAAACTTTAACGGATCTTTTAAATACCTCTCTATTAAGACCATAAGGATAAATTGTATTATAATATTTCATATAAGAATACTCTAAATATAGACGCTCAGATTTATTTTTCTGAATTTGTATTATTTCAATAGTAGTATTTTTAAATTTATGTTTATGAAAATGCTGTATTTCAGCTGTAGACTGTATATTTTTTGCTAAATTTTTATCAGAATCTGACCGATGTTGATTCATGCGTATATGAAGAGGACCAGAAGTTTCACCAATATATTTCAAATTGCAAATGTTACACTTTATACTATAAATTACATTAAAAGCCTTACAAAAAATAGAAATATGAGGATCTGATACGATTTGTGACTGAGAAGCAGATGGACAAGTTTTACATCGAATATTAGAACATGTCTGAAAATATAATATATATATATGCAAATGTATGAAAAACGAAAAAGAAAAAAAAGAAAAAGCAAATACTGAGCACTAACAATTTGGCGAATGTAATCGCTTGTTTACTCGCCAAATGAAGAATTTAGTCGTAATTTGGCGCAATAGCGAGCGACAGTGAGAACCCTGCGTAAGATGCATTTTTTTTTTTTTTAAATCATTATTCTATATTTTTTGCTTTTTACCAGAAAATTCTCTTACGAAAATCACAGCAACGTAACTAACTGAATAAATAAATAAGGTAGGGTGTGTAATGTCTGTCATCATCCATGCTTGCAAATCAATCCAAGAAATTGTCCTCGGCATGAAAATTTTCTTTTCAACATGATCATAAGCATAAATAGCCTCTGTTAAAAGGAAAGGCGACCGACCGAATATCCTAAGCACCCCTCCTCTTTTTAAATCGGATCTGCCTATTTAAGCCGGACGATTAATGGATTAATCTCCGTGCTGACAATACTTAAGGAGCAAAACTGAGACAGAAAATTTATTCAATATCTCTGGACTATGGTTTTTCTGTCTCCGTCTGAAGATTTCGTGCAACTTCTTACTATGGTCGAGTTATTTGATTCTCGCATTAAAGATCTATTGTCATTCGGATTTTGTCGGATAATTACAGATTCCGTAAAGAAAAAGTGAATGCAAAATCCGAGCATTTCAAGCGTTCAGCAATAAAATGCGTCGGGGCAAATCAGGACTTTTCCCATAGGTCCCAGACCTTAAGGAGCCACCAAATCCATATATTGAATTATAAAATATTTACTTTCTTATTCCAATTCCAATTCTTCCATAAGTTGAAATTATTAAATTCATCATAAAGTAATATAATAAATTGCTAAAGTTAAATATAAAAGAGTTTTGTTCTATACAGAGGGAGAAAATGTGTACTTTTATTAATTAAGGTATTTAATTTAGAATTGATGGGGCTGAGAATTTTCTTCTATTTATATCCAAGATGCGAAAATATGTTTATGCATTACACATACACATATGAGTTCATATGACCATCAGTTCTATTTAAATAACGTTGCAATGAATCGAAAGGGCCCCCTTAATTTATCTTTGCTTAGGGTCCCAATTAATCATAATCGGGCCCTAAAGTGCGTCAAGTCTCGTTTTTCTTACGAGCCGTTAATACCCAAAATGGCTCAGTTCAAACTTTTATGTATTATATAGAAAAGTGGACAAATCTGTATTCGTTAATAGTCAAATATAGTAAAACCTGTGAATAGCATAAACCTCATTGAACAGATTCCTGTATCGGGTCCGGTTTAGGGCCGTAGTAAATAATAGCGGAGAGAGGGGTGCTCAAGAAAATGTAGGAAGGAGGGCTCATATTTTTTCTCTTTCTCTGTGTGACGCAGAAAGATAAATTAGTGCATATTCACATTATAGTTACAATGTTTCTCATTAAACTGTTGTAATAACTTCATTTTATGCTAAGAAAAGAATAGGATGATGAAAAATTCGACTTTATAACGAGTGCAAGAAAAAACAAGCAAGTTAAACATCGTGTTAGCTTCCTATGTGCAAATAGGATGAGAAAGTGTTGAAACACTTATTTTAGTATTTTTTGCAAAACTGCGAAAGGTCCTCAAAATTAAACTGAATTTTTGAACAGAATTTCATTGGGATTTTCGGAACATAAATTCCTTGAGTGACTTTGGAATCTTTTCCAGGGGAGCTCAAAATATTTTAGGGGGGGGGGGGCGAGCTGCCCATAGCACTCCCTTTGTTACGGCCCTGGTCCGGTTGTTCTCTCTCTCTCTCTCTTTTTTTTTTTTTTTTTTTTTTTTTTTTAGCACCAGTTTGAATCTACCTCACTTCATCCAGTTTTAGCCAATCAGGTTGCTGAGCTTGGCTAACTTTTTTCAGTTTTATTTAATCATAAAATAAAACACTGTTGAAGTAAACATGTGCTGAATGCCACATTGAATTTGTTGAACTAAAGTTATTTTAAACGACGTAATTTTAATAATTGGAAAAAAATTGCAGAACATTTTACGATTTAAGAATATGTTATAACTTTTCGAAATCATATCTATGATCAGCCTATGAGAAAATTCTAATGGGATATGCTCTATACCAGCCTAAGTTTAATCAAGATTTGCACCAGAAATTTTTTATTAAATTTTACTTTCATAACTTTGGCCGTAAAAAAAGAAAAAAAAAACATTCGCCTTGGAGTAGTGAACTATCCCCCCCCCCTCCGGAAAATTTGGGATTTTGTATCTTCAATGGTCAAAAAGTACAATTCCCCCATCCGGAACTTCATAATGTCTCCCCCCCTTCGGATTACAGAAATCCCTCCCGGAGAAAAGTGTCTGAATTCAACACTGGGCACATATACAAATCCCTCGAGGGGTTAATAATTTATTTATAGTATGGAACCCTCTAAGCGCGAGTAATATTCGCATTTAACTGCTTATTCTTATTTTGAAATATTTTTTTTTCTAAGTTTCCTGTAGGAATTCAGCTTTACCCAAACGCAATTGCTTGACCCTCAAAGGGTTAACAGAATAACTTTTGTTTTATTAAATTACCTTGTTGTAATCTTATTTATATATATACACATTTCCTTCTATTATTATTATTATTATTTTCTTAGTTCGCCGAATCCTTTCCTTTCTTTTTATCATTTTTTTTTTCTCTTCCTTTCTTTATCATCTTCAATTTCACGAGTCACTTGGTACCAGATCACCTACAGCGCTACATTACCTCCGGAGATAATAATTCAGCTCATCTTCAACACAATGGCGAACACTGAAACAAAATGAGCCCGTAATACCAAGGGTCATTTTGTTGCCATCCAACAAAAGAGAAATATATATAAATAAATAAAAGCTCATCTAGCTAGACGAGCTGAAATGGATTCGCCGAAATCACATTTATCGCAGAGTTGTTTCGTAGGTACACAAAATGAAATTAGTACTTATTGTCCCAAAGTCATATGGCAACAAGTTGAACGGCACATCGTTTGTTGTTCTTCCAAAAGGAATAAAAACATTAGTAGATACCAGATCAAGTAAGGAAGTCATTTATAAGGCTATTGTCCCATTATGAGGTGGGGTGGAAAAACTGACCATCAGTTGAATTTTTCTTTTATTACACTGTAGTTGTTGTTTATATGTATTATTATATGAAGGAATCAGTTAATTATTACAGGAGAATTGCAACAAACTGATACTCTTTTGATTTTTATAGTAGTTTTCTTTTGTGAAAACGTAATAATGAATCGCAAATCTGTATACAGATGTTGCGATTTAATATATAGTATGTATATATATATCATTACGATACAGCTATTAAGATGACCGTCAATCGACATTTTTTGTTACAGTGTAATTGTAATTCATAGGTATCATAAAAAGAAACTTGTAAATTGCTACAGGAGATATGCAAAAAATTGATACGCTTTTGATTTTAAAGTTTCATTTTGTGAAAATGTAAAATCTCAAATCTGTATATAAATGAAACAATTTAATATATAGTATATACATTATTACGATCTAGCTATAATGATGACCTCTGCACTTGATTTTTTTTTTGGTGCGTTCGTAATTACGTTAATGCGCAGCATTTATTGTCTCGTTCATTCGGACCGTCTGTCCGTCTACCTTTTCGTATATAACAGAACAGAGCAAAAACTATCAAAACGAATCGTTTGAAATTTAAAACAAGTAAGTGCGGGATAATATTTTCGAGTCATTACAAATTTTATGAAAACAGGATGTATAGTTTAATTACAGGGGCAATCAAAAATATTTGGTGACATAACAGCCAATGGGAAAAAAATAGTTTCAAATGCAATTTAATGGTGCTACGCTCTTTCGAACATAATAAAATTGATAATGTTTATGAAGTATATACTAAATTATACATTCTGCAGAACCTGTGATGCAAGGAATATTTGTTATTAATTAGCAGGGTCACACAAAAGTATTCCATATTCCATTATATAATGATGGGATAGCGGGAAACAAAACATCGCCATGGCGCCCTTTGAAGCAGGGGCGTTCCGACCCAGTGTGCAAAGTGTGCGGCGTACACAGGCGCCGAAGCAGTAAAGGCGCCAAAAGATTTCAGTTGAAAAGCAAATATTTAAAAAAAAAATCTTTAATTTATTTATACTAAAATGCATTATATTTTCTTGGCATCTGAATTTTCTTTTGTAGATTTACCTTATAGAAATTATTTATAAATATTTATTTCTTTCTTTAAAATTTTATTTTATTCTACTTATGAGTCCTCTAATAAATCATTTAGACAAGACCTGCCCAACCTTTATAAACAGAGGCGCACCTCATATAGTTATAAATAATAAAAGGCTCCACATAGCTGAAAATATGCAACACTATTATCTCACTGCGGTGGGAAAGCATAATATACAGTTTTATTACCGTATGAGCTAAATTTCACTTATTTTTTTTATTATTATTTATAAGAAACAATTGTCACTTTACTTCAGAATGTATCATAAATAAGAAGAAAAATACTATTCGGAAATACTGGTAAAAGTTTCTAAAACACTGTAAAAAAAGGGGGGGTCGATCTACTAAAAAATTTTTAGTAATCCTTGTAATTACTAAAAAAATTTTAGTAATCTTACTCGGTTACAAGGAATCTGTAAGAATTACTAGAAAAAAAAGCTAGTAACGAATAGAGTTAATAGTTTTACATTTTTAATAGCTATTACTAAAACTCACTTGGCGTGGCCCTGATAGCCTAGTGGTCATAGCACCGAACTCCAGGCTGAAAGTACCTGGGTTCGATGTAGGGGTGAGCATTCCAGCTCCTTTTGAAAAACGAAAACGAACCGTTCCGACGAAATTTGGAACTGTTACTTTGGAACGGGTCACGTGATCTCGAAACGAACGAGGAATGAACCTGTTTCAGTTTCAGTGGACATTCTGGAACTGTTCCAGTAATAGACAGGGCATTGATTGATTGTTTGCTTTCAGAGATTAAAGACCGCTTTTTTTCTCCTCCTTTCTTTGCTTTAACTGCTGTCACGTTGTGCTTGTGCCTAATCAGTGGCGGATCTAAGGGGGAGGGGGCGATGGGGCGATCGCCCCCCCCCCTTGAGCCCAATAAAGGGTCTGAAAAACGATATAAGATGCCCGCACAGAAAAATGATTGGACTTAAACTCGAGATCGGCGCGCCATTTTTAATTCGCGGAGCTCGGTCGGGTCTTTAAACTTTCAGAACCGGGGCTTACTTTTTCCTGTAGAGCGGGATCGAGCCACACTTTTCTTTTCAGGGCGGACCTATCGTGGATTTCGTTCTTCCTTGACGTAAACGTTCGGTCTGGTATCGAACCAGACCATAAGGGGGGAGAAACAATGGCGGATCTAAGGAGTGGGGCGAAAGAGCGATCGCCCCCCCCCTTGGGCTAATAAAAGCTTCCTAAAAAGACATGCTCCTCGCAGGAAATGAATTCAAGCCTAAGTCGAGTCCGGCGCGGCCCGGCCCGGGCCGCGCTTTTTTAATTTCGTGAAGCTCGCGCTGGGTCACGTCTTCTCGCTTTCAGAACCGGGCCGTATCGTGATCATTATTTTTCTGCAGATTTGGGTCGAGCCCAATGGCGGGTCTGAGGGGGCGATCTTCTTCACTTCTTGGGCTAATAAAAGTTTCCCAAAAATGCATGCATCCTTGCAAGAAATTAGTTAGATCCTAACTAGAATCCGGCGCCCCCCCCCCTCCCCCGGGCCGCGCCTTATTAAGTTCGCGAGGCTCGGGCTGTGTCTGGTCTTACCGTATTCAGAACTCGGCCGTTATTTATTTGATACTATCATGATCATTATTTTTCTGCAGATTTGGGTCGGGTCTGACTTATTTTTCTTCCAGATCGAGTCTGGCCAGGAGTCATTCTTCTTAGATGTCTGTATTAGAGATGACTCAGGTTCAGACTTAGCCCGTGTCCGATACGAGATCGTGCTCTGTTTTTATGCTGGTCTACTGATTCGGACTCATTTTTTTCAGAAATCTGAAAATTTTATTTATCGATGAATAGAAAAATTTAAAAAACTTTTTTCCCCTTAAAAATTAATACTGATTCTTTTTCAAATCAATGTCTTGCTATTTTGATAAAAATGAAAGTGAAGCACAATTTATTTTTCTATTTTAGTATTTGAATGCTATTTTATGTATATATATATATATATATATATATATATTAGTCATATTTACATCTGTAGATTTATGTTCAAACATTGCCGCCGACCGACAGTCCGGCGCCTACGAAAAAAGTCGGGAATAATGAATTTGTGTTTAGTTCGATTTTTGTTAGTGGTAGAGATTATTTTGCAATTGGATCGTTTATTATTATTATTATTTAGACATCTAACGCGAAAGGAATATTTTCTTTTTGCGGTTACCGAATACTTTAAATTTCTAGTGTATGTAACGTATACAAGTCGTAATCGCTTTTCATATGAAAATAACTGTAGTGATTATCATTTCTTTCGGAATCTCTGCTAATGCCGTAGCGGTAAGTAAATGTATTTACCATATTCTTGCGATTGTTTAGTGTTTCCTCTGTTCCTAAAAAAGTATTGAACTTTCAAAATTTTAATTTGAAGTTATTTTCTGGGTCTTGCCTATAACGAAGGCTTGTAATGAAAAATGAAATGGTTATAGTTAAAAAAGCGCATTTCTTACAGAAAATTTTAAAATGTTGTTCGATTTGACAGATAATAAACAGTATTTTCTACAGGTTCCTGCATTTATTCATGAAACACACTTCATTAACATGTCCATTGTTCATAATATTTTCTTACTGAAACAGAGACAAAATATGAGAATCCTTTTATGCGTAAAGTATATTTTTATTTTATACCAAACTGTTCTTTTGATAATATTAAATGTAATTTTTCGTTTAACGGCCTTTTTTATATAAAAAATAGCTTTAAAATTATAATTACTTTTGGAACATTTTTTATAAATATTATGCAATTTTTTCTACTCTATAATTTCATTATCGGGCTTTTGCTCTTGATGCCGCAAAATGTTTCTGGCTCAGGCGGGACCGGGCCGTGGAATAAGAGCCCGCACTGACCAAAATTTCCCTGGTAGGGGTCCGGCTCGGAATGAAAGTTAAATTTCGGTCCGTGTCAGACCCAGCCTAGACGTATGCACGTACCCAAGCCTGGCCGAGTCGGCGAAATGGTTCCGAATTTTCTAACGGGCCAGCAAAATTAGAATAATTTTTCCAACAGGCCGGGTCAATAAACAAAATAAACGGGACGAGCCGGCAAAAAAATTGAAGGGCCATATGGGCCGAGCCCATAAAAAAAAATTGCGGGCTCACTGGCCCTTTGTAAAGATTTAAGCAGGAACGTTAAAATATGAGCTATTTTCAATTATATGGGTTTAATGAGAATAAGTATAAATGTGCGTCATCAGTCGAAAAACTAGTTTGGCAACATCAATACAGAAATCTAACTTTTACAATGTAGAGATCAGCATCGAAGAATTATATTCGATGTAACCCGGGTTTAATGTTTTTTTATAAGGCTCGTACCGGTCCGAGATCAAGCTTGATTTGTTTTTCTTCATATAGACGAGCCGGGCTGGAACTAGACTTAATTGTTCTCAAGATGTGTAGAACCGACAATATGCAGCGCAGTGCGAAAGGGGTTGCGAAGGATGCGGTCGACCCGAGCGCGGAAATTTAGGGGGCGCCAAATTTATGCTACCAGCGTAATTTTTGGCCTGTTACAAGAAAAAGTTAGGTCGGGGGAGGGGGCGCCACATTTTGCTTTACCCCGGGCGCAGTTTTCTCTTCGCACGCCAAATGATTGCAGATTTTTCTACCTTCTCATGCTATCGCTTCTAGAAATTCTATTCTAAACGATAATTTCCACAGTATTTTCTTAAACTGCTTATCAAAAAATGGATAACGCTATAGTTTCTGAATAAAAACACCAGCTAATTTTGCTAATGCGATCCACAACATAAACCTTAGTTAACCCGACCAGCTGCAAAAAAAAGAAGTCAACCGGACCCAAAACAAAAATTAGAAGTCAACCGGATCTAGACCCGACCCACAGCAAAAAATAAAAGCAACATGATCGCAGTGAAAAAATTAGCCCCGACCCACGCATTAAAGTCGAGTCTCCAAATTTCTAAAATCGCCCCCCTCCCCCCCTTGAGGACTCTCCAGATCCGCCCTTGCGATTATCATTAAGGGTTTTTAATTAATATTTCGGGTAATTAACAAAAAATAAAAAAAATTGAGTGTCAGGTGCACGGTGCATCTACCATCATCTATCCTTATCCAAATTTTCAGATCTCTATGTGCAGTAGATTTTCGTAGCCATCGCCAATACTTCTTTCTTTTAGATGCAATCTATTGTTATTGCATTAAATTATTTTCTCCGATGAAATTTTACTGTAACGCAGGATTCTTATAGAGAGTGCTTTCATTTACACAGGTTTTACTGCGTTACAAATTTTATTTAATAGCTGCCACCCTTCTTAATTTTTCAAGTAATTTAAGCATGTTTGGAAACAGAAATTTATTTATTTAATGAAATAAAGTACGAATTGTAAAGAAACAAGACATATTTTATTAAATAAATTTTCTGGTTCAAAAAACTCCAAAATAATGGCAACTATACATTTTTAAACATTCATAGCTTTTTTGGGGGGAGGGGGGTTAGGGCGCCAAATGCAGTTCTGCACACAGGCGCCGAATACTGCTGGCACGCCCCTGCTTTGAAGTTTTTCTCTGCGCCCTTTATAAGATTTCTTGTTATTAGAGATGTTGGAAGAAAAATTCCATTATAAGGAATGCTTTCCTTTATATTATTACTGTTTGCATATTAGAAATTTTGAAAATCTGTGTTAGCGCATTAAAAACCTTTAACACACTGTGAAATTTCAATCGTGCATATTTTCACCATTTGTATTGTTTACAAAATGCAATTATAATGGGTAAATCAGGTTATAATTGGAAATTGGTTTTTTTAAACAGCTTCTTTTGAGATATTATAAAATGGTAAAGCAGCTATTAACCGAAAAAAATATAATCGACTTTGAAAATTTTTTCGCCCTACTAGTTTGATAGTCCTAACTTTTATGTGTTTCTTTATTAACATGATTTATAACCATTGTCTATTTATGAGATACAATAACATAAAGTAATTAAATAAATATATGCTAGAGCATGGTGGAATCTCTGGAACTTTATCTGCACTTTGGATCACTAATGACACACGATGGGAAACGAAATGGCGTGACTGGTACTAGTTCAGTGTGCGACAAACTGCTGATTTGGAAAACAATTGTAGAAACACCATTATGACATGAATAATGAATTTATGTTTTCCTGTGTTGTTGATCTCGAATCTTTTAATTTTCACCGTTCAACTATGCAATTTTGCTATAATTACGAAATAATTTTCATCTTTACACGCATGCGGTCTACATCATCCGTAAGTGGTGTAGTGGCTGGAGGATCTATGTAATCATTTATAGAAGTCCCCAATGAGAGTAAGTAATTATTATTATTGGTATTAATGTTTCATAAAAAACAGGACTTTAAAAATTACTACACTTGAGGGTCATACTCAAGTCTTGTGTTTATCGGGTCTTCTGAGACACTAAGATTTTATTGTCTCTTCTATCACCTTAAGTGGGATTCTTAGAAATTTTTATTTAACGGTAGCAGCAAAAATTCATGTAACTGATTCTGTAATATGAGTTTTTTTCTGTTTTCGTTACAAAAAAGTTCTAGATCTATGAATCCCAGTCTCCTAGAAAAAATTTAGTAACTTTACACTTTTTTTTTTTTTTTTTTTCTATAACAGTGCAATGCCACATTTAAAAAAAACATGTTACTGCATTGTGAAAAAAAATCTGTAAAGTTACTAAATTTTTTCTAGGAAACTGGGCTTTCTAGAACTTTTCATGTGATGGTAACATCAAGAATTCATATAACCGATTCTGTTACATGAAATTTTGCTGTTACTGTTACAAAGACGCTCTGGGAATCCCAATTTCCCCAAAAAAATTTAGTAACTTTACATTTTTTTTCCTTTTTGCAATGTGGTACGATTTTACTGAACACTAATGCGCACACGGTTGAATAAAAGTTCTTTTTAAAAGCAGTGCTGCATAATTGCGGCTCTGGTAGCGTTATCGATGTCTTTTACGTAAGATATCCTCTTGCAGAGATTGGCCTTTACAATATTTTATTTATAGTTGAGCTATCTCATATATGTAGTATTCATCTGTTGCGCGACAAAATACATTGATTAAGGGGGCTCAGGGGTTGATCGATACGGAAAAACATGAAAACAAAGCTCTCGCTTCGAGTCCATATAAAAACAGAAGTAGTCAATGTAATTAATTTAAACTTTCTGATATTTTAAAGGTTTGTTTGTTGTCTTATAAAATTATAAAATGAAGTACTTCAATGTAATATAATAAGAAATATAGCAAAATTTATGAAACACAATTTTCGAAAAAAAAATTATGTGTTATATCACCAACACTAATATATCTTAACGTTGAATTGACATAAGAACCTAATTTTTGCTATGATCCGGAGACTTTATAGAATGAATTAAGGATATAACTATCACTCAAAAACAGCATTACTAAAAAAACTCTCAAATTTGAAAATTTAAAAAACTCCTCAAAAGTACAACTTTTTTTTCATTAAAAATACTCAAAATATTAAACTATCTAAACTATATTAATTCATTCTATAGATAATGATGTTATATGCAAAAAATATGCCATTCCATAAAATAGTTTTTTTTTTTTTTTTTTTTTAAATCTAGGGTGTTAGTCGTCAAAAATCAAGTTTTGAGAAAACGCGATTTAAAGTTGAAATTATATGGATGCAGCTATGAAAGTGTTGATACATAAGTGCTTATAACTCCGTTAAAAATGCAAATGTTTTTATGCTGTTTTTTGCATTGAGTTGAAATGAGTGCGATTAGATAGTTTCTGAATAACAACACTTGCTATTTTCATGCATTTCCGAACAAAAATGAGTTAAAACTTATATCACAAAGCTGTTCTTTTTTATTTCAAAACACCAAGAAAGCTTCAGAATCCAAAGTAACCAACTCCAAAGAATCCAACCTCGAAATCTTTATTATAAAACTCCAAAGAATTCATATTCTAAATTTAAAAGAAAAAGAATAAAATCTTCATAAATGGAAAGTTATTAGCGTTTATAAATAATAATAATAATAACTAACAAATAAATAACATCTACATTACCAACATTTTAAGAATGATGTAAAACTTGTGAGGTTTTAACCCACTATTAATAATAATGTTCCCAATAAAGTAAAAGACTATCTAATAAAAAAAGTTTGGCAAATATATTTTTTTGTTACAAAATGAACAAACGTCGTTGACAATTTTTTTTTTTCAATTTTTAGAAAAAAATATTTTTACACTAATAACAATTACTCTACCTATCCAAGTAGAATAATTAGAGTTTAACGGATATTTCATTATATAAAATATAACGAACGTTGTTGTTTTGCATACTATTCAATTCATATTCATATGATAATAGGGTAAGGAAAAGTTCTGGGAAATGTTTAGAAAATATTATATTAGAACAAAATTAACTGATATTACAACTTTCTAATACTTTTTGCACTTTATTACATATGATTCTTTCAGGAAAGTAACTTTTATTTTAAATTTAAAGAGTGAAATACAGTCGAGTCTCTATATAACGAAATCCACCGTTCCAGTAAAAAATACGTTAGATAGAGAAATTCGATGTATAGAGAATGATGTTAAAAATTGTATTTAGTGTGTAAAATTTGAACAAATATTATTTTTGATCGTTTGAACTAAGAATTTGAAATGTTTAAAAGTAATTATTAATCTAACATTTTATTTCTTAATTATTTAAGCTGTTTCAAAAAAGAGAACATACATTTATTTGAAAGCTTAATGAAAATCAAACAAGAAAGACTTGACGATTTCAGACGAAGAAATCTGTAATTTAAAATTTTAGCAAGGAATGAAAAATTGTAGTTAACATTTCCCTCCAATTGAAGGTCTCTCTTATGTGCCTCTCACTGATTCCTCTCTTATATGTGCATCAATCCAATTGACTCTGTTTTGAGAAGGATGTGGAAAGGTGTGTGGGAGATGGGATGAATTCGTTGGATATATATATATATATATATATATATATATATATAAAACTCAGCACTGACGATAAATCAAAAATAAGAGATAGAAAATTGATTCCATATGATTTCGAAGCTTTATTTAAAACTGAATAAATTAAAACCAACTTATGAAAAAAATCGGTATATGGAGATAGATAATTCGCTATATAGAGACTGTTTTTAATGTAATCATCCAAAAAGGGGGCCGTTCCTACTAAAAATTCGTTATATAGAGAAATTCGATGTATGGAGTTTCGTTATAGAGAGACTCGACTGTATATGTTTAAAAAAAAAAAAAAAAAAAAATCGCAAACGGCGTAAAGAGATTTAAACAAATAATTGTAATTATTATTATTACTAAATGCCTAAGCGTTAATGAAGTCATTAAAGTCATCTAGTAAAGTCATAGCTACTTGCTAACATTATTACATGAAAACAGTAGCAAAAGTATTTCTTAAAACAACATAATACTGTATTAAAGTACATGTACTATTAATAAGTATACCAGACCCGAAAAAGTTAAATTGATTCTATAACAAAATTATAACTGCTTAAAACTATCTCGATAAGTTTAAATCAAATTTTCTTCTTTTAAAAAACAAAATATCAAATATATGTTCAAATGCTCACATATATCAAAATTATATCTGTAGCTTCCGGTAATAACCAGGAAAGGCAAATTTTTGAAAAAATTGAGATAATTTGGAAAAATGTAGCTTTAAAAGAGTACTTTCATCATCCATAGTACTGAAAAATAAAAATCGGATACTTACCGTCATAGGGCAACTATAAATTTTACTTTAAAAATTGAAAAAAACATTAATAATCAGGTAAGTGCATAAATTAACAGTAATAACCAGATGAGATTTCTATTTATTTCGCCGTTTCGTCGTTCGTTTAATTGTCTATAATTCTAAAAATAACATAAAAATATAATAACATAAAAAAAGTAAAAGATTGACAGTGTATTTAATTGTTGTGAAATTAATGTTTAAAGTGTAAATAAATATTTAATTTTATTTACATTTATTAAAAATAAATGTAAAATGGTAATAACCAGATAAGAATTATATTTTTAACTGGTTCTGAATTAATAAAAAGTATATATATATATATATGACTATTTTGGCCAAAAAAAAAAAAAAAAAAAAGAGAATCTTATATCCCAATTGAAGGTAGTGAAAATTATTAAGTTCTAATCTATTTTATAAAAGTAATGATAAAAAGACATTTTTGAAAGCTTTAAGCATTAATTACTGAAAATATTAAAAATGTGCCTTACCTGGTTATTACCGGAAACCACTTATATATCATTTTTAAAAGTAGGTAGCACCCATCTTCGTTAAAAAATTTCTTGGTAAAGTTTTTCTCCAAAAATATTCTTTCATCTATCGGTTTGTTTTCAAAATATATCTGCTTTTAGTAAAAAAATGATTAAAAATTCAGACAAAATTTGTAAATTCTTTTAAATTAGATTAAATACCTTTAAAAAAAATCTGTAAAGTATCTTTTTGATCAAGGAAATCAGTAGCGAAATGAATCACAAAATATTCGTTAAAGCTGTTCACGATTGATCTACTCAGCAAAATCATTTTTTAACGGAAAATATAAAGTTAGAAGACCTCACTATATATGCAATTTGGAATCGAACTGTGTTTCCCATTTTTTTAAATCAATAAATTACCTACTGAGTTATAAAAGATTTAGATCACGAGATAAAGACGCTTTTCATCCTTCCTGGAGGGGTTATTCTTCTTTCGCACAAAATTCGCTTCAAAATGTCCACTTTGACATTTTCTGAAAAAATCTATTGAGTTTGCATGAAAAGAAAAAAAACTGACAAAAAACAGTTCGATTACATAGTTTCTGAACAAAACAACAACATCTGCTGGTTTCATGCATTTCCGAACAAAAATAAATTAAAACTTATACATTAAAGCTACCCCTTTGAATTTGAAGACAGTCTTAAATGAGGATTGCGAAAAATTAAAAATTAATCGAATATAAAAGGTATTTTATGCCTCATTACAGAGAAACCGATGCGGATGATTTTGATAGACATGATTTATAGCCATTTACGGTTAACAAGGTACAACGAACAAAAGTAATTAAGCAAATATGCAGGTGTATGATGGAATTTTATCTCTATTGAGATCTTAAATGATGCTCGATGAGAAACAAAATGGCGTGACTAAACTCAGTATGTGAGGGTTGTTAATATAATAAGCACTGGAAGAATCTCCATTGTGACATGAATTATCATTAAGACCCACCTCAAGTATTTAATTTTCAGTGCTCGAAGTTGTTTTTACAATTAAGTATATGAAATTTTCACATAACCATCATAATGGAAACACTGTACCCTTTGAGCTTCTTTTTTATTTAAGCATTTTAAGAGACATTTTTGGCATGATAATAAAGGACTGAATAAATGAAAATGGTTCCTATAATACTAACTGTATAGGGTATATACAGGGTGTCCGAAAAGTCTGGAAACGGCCGAATAATTCGAGAAATACATATGAGATTGAAAAACGTAAATATACGTGTTAAATATTTTTAAATAAGCTACTCAATGATACCAAATTTGACCTTCGCAACCGACCCCCTGGGGATCAGAGGGGGTCCAACTTTGAAATCTTAAATTATAACCCCCTTTTTTTATTGCAGATTCGGATTCTACGGACAAAAATACGTAACTTTTGTATTTGATGTTTATTTCAAATCCTCGTTTATCACGGTGTATTCGAGCATATTAAATCGATACATATTTCGGCTTTTCCAACGGGATTTTCCCTAATCGAAACTGATTGGGCAGAATTTTTGACGTCAAATTCCCCGTCTTTTGCAGAAATAGCGTTTCCTGAAAATCACCCGTGGCGATTATTTTAATAGTGCTACACTGTTAAAAATCTGACCCATTTGCTGCAGCGTCACTCCACAGCTATTATAGAATATCTCTTTTGTGACCAATGAGAGTGCTCCATAACACAGTAAAGTAATCTCGTTTTCTATAAAAGTGGTGGAGTGACGATGCAGCAAAAGTGTCAATTTTTTACAGTGTACTTTACTGTGTTATGGAACATTCTCATTGGTCATGAAACAGATATTCTATAAAAGCTGTGGAGTGACGCTACAGCAAATGGGTCAAATTTTTAACTGTGTGTAGTACTATCGAAATAATCGGCATGGGTGATTTTCAGGAAACGCTATTCTTGCAAAAGACGAGGAATTTGATGTCATAAATTCTCCCCAATTAGTTTCGATTAGGGAAAATCCCGTTGGAAAAGCCGAAAAATGTATCGATTTAATATGCTCGAATACACCGTGATAAACGAGGATTCGAAATAAACATCAAATACAAAAGTTGCGTATTTTTGTCCGTAGAATCCGAATCTGCAATAAAAAATGGGGGTTATAATTTAAGATTTCAAAGTTGGACACCCTCTGATCCCCAGGGGGTCGGTTACGAAGGTCAAATTTGGTATCACTGAGTAGCTTATTTAAAAATATTTAACACGTATATTTACGTTTTTCAATCTCATACGTATTTCTCGAGTTATTCGACCGTTTCCAGACTTTTCGGACACCCTGTATATTAATTAGCTATTTTTAAATCTTATATCATCTTAAATTAAGATATTGTGTTTAGCATAGCATAGTCAAATTAAATGTTTTTGTTATTAATCTTAATATTGTAAACTATGGTGTATGGTTTACTTTTTTACTTTCTTCTATCTTCAATAGAAGAAAGTATTGTAATCGAAAATTTTTTTCGACTTCTGGTTTTCGACGGATTTACACGTTTTAGGGGTCAGAGATTCCAAAAAAACATGTTTTTACAAAATGTCTGTCTGTCCGTGTGTCTGTGTGTCTGTGTGTATGTCGCCATTCTACCATCAAAAAGTGTATGAAGTTATGCATAGAATTGAACCAAATTTTTTGTGAATGTTTTTGGCTATGGCAAGCAGGTCCTCCTTCATTTTTGAAATATTACGCCGGAAGGGGGCGCTGCAATCGCAATTTTTGTGCCATTTTTAATATTGTACCGACCAAAAGTATATGAAGTTATGCATCGAATTTAACCAATTTTTTTTGTGTAAGTGTATGGCTATGGCTAGTTGGTCCTCCCTGAATTTGAAAGAAATTTGCCAGAAGGGGGCGCTGCAATAGCGAATTTTATGCCATTTTCAATATTGCACCACCTAAAAGTGTATGAAGTTAGTTCTAGAACTGAGCTAAACTTTTTGTATATGATTATTTTTTGGTAAGGCAAGTAGGTCCTCTCTGAATTTGAAAAAAAAAACCTGCCTATCATTCTATTGTTCATCGGCTCGTGCAGAGACGGAAATTCGTTTTTACTCCGATTAATTGGATGAAGCAGAAATTTAAGATAAAAGTTGGTATGGTATTGAATAAAAATTATTAAAGCATTAAAATGAGTAACTATTTTTTAAAAATATTAAAATTTACGTATGAGATAGAAGAAAGTTTTGGGATTGGCACATCCAACTAGTTCTGTTATCGCATTATTCTGCTTTTAATTTATTTATTAATTTATTATTATCATGTGTACGATAATTATTTTTATTTTTTTCCCCTTTTCATTTTTCTATCCAATTTAGTAGTTTTGTTGTGCCTTGTTTTTAATGTTATTTCTTCATTTAATTTTGCTTTTATGTGTGTTGGTAGCCCCAAAATCGTATTATTTTGCTTTTTCATGGCTAATACGAAGATGAAACCACACACTTCATTTGTAGTTCCAAAGTATTTGGGGCTTGATAATTCTGCTTTGGTTCTACAAATTTCATTTGTATTCATTTTATTTATTTTTTATTTTTTTCCACATGTTCAATATGTTTTTTTTTTTTCTATTAAATTCAAATGGTTCATATTGTAATACAATTAATAGTTTTACATATATATATATATATACATATATATTTGAAAAAATTAAGTAAATTTTAAAATGTGTCTTCACGCATAAGTTTGAACTAATTTTTTCTATATAATTTTAAGGATCGGATTTATCATAGTTTAATTTTGCTTGGGAGAAAAATGATAAAATGCGAAAATACGTGTAAAATAGCAGTAAAAACTGAATTTATTTTACATGTTTATGTGAGAAAAAAAAACTTTTTTACTTTATTGTAAATCCAATACTTAATTTTATCACATAGACCTTAACCCCTTGGGGACGAGCGACATGTATGCGTGCCGCAAAAAGGCTTAAGAATCCTTGTTCATTCCCACCGGTAAAATTTTATTATAAAATTTGGCTTATTAAATCGGAGCATTTACTTGATTTAATAAGGAACAAATTTCTATTTTTAAAAACCAGTGACAAAACATTAAAAATTTCGTAAAAGGTTCGCATCGCAAAAAGGGTAAAGGAATTGGAAAGAAAAAAAAAAATGAGTGAATTGAAAAATATATACATAAAAGTTCCATCATTTTAAACTTGCCTATTCACCTAAAAAATACAAATTGAAAAAAATCACTATTGAACGAAGTGGATTGTTGCATTTAAAGGGACAGTGATGTAATAACTGCAGGGTGTTTCACAAAGGACCCCTAACTTTAAAAATCTATAACTCGAAAACGGTGATAGATAGAAACATGAGATTAGTGGTGTGTTTATTAATCAGAAAATTTAGTTAAAAATAGCGCTCATGGATGACACTGAGAGCGATATATGCTCTGTTGAGGCTGATATTGACATCACTTAGCACTGATTTGAATAAAGGAGTTTTATGCGAAGTGGGTCTTCTTCGAAAATGCACGTTTTCTTTTACGACTCGGTTTTGAATTCAGTCCGTTTAATTCTTATTATATTGGCGTCAGCACAATAACAGACAAAAATAGTGTTCCATAGGAACGACTTCATTAAAATTGAAATGCGAAAAACAACAAAGTATATAAAAGACGGTATTTCGAATGTTGTTTCTCGCATTTCAATTTTAAAGGAGTCGTTCCTATGGAAACACTATTTTTGTCTATTGTGCTGACGCCAAAAAAATCAAAATTATATAGATTGAATTCAAAATTGGGTCGTAAAAGCAAAAGTGCATTTTCGAACAAGACCCACTCCGCATAAAACTCCTTAATTCGCATCAGTACTAGCTGCCGTCAATATCAGACTCAACAGAGCGCTTATCGCTCTCAGCGCCATCTATGAGCGCTATTTTTAACTAAATTTTCTGATTTATGCATAAGATTCTTACGATTTTTTTAATAAACACACCACTGGTTTCATGTTTCTATCTATCACAGTTTCCGAGTTATAGATTTTTAAAGTTAGGGGTCTTTGTGAAACACCCTGTATATTTATAATACTCGATTTTTTTTCGGAACTCCATCAGAACGTACTAGGGATAATAAAGTGTAATTTAAGCAAAAAATTAGAAAATCTATTTTTTCATCATTTTTCGCTCGATTGAAGAGTACCGAGTCCCCTAAAAGTATAAAAAAAATAATGATGTGTATGTAGTTTCCAACCAATAAATGAGATTAATTTAAACCAATTCCTAGCAAAGATCAGCTTAATTGCTAATCGGCTCAATCATCTAAATTACGCCATTTGATTACATAGTTTCTGAATAAGAGCACTTGTTTCCGAAATAAATTAATTCAGAAATGTATCAGAAAGTAGCCCCTTTGAATTTGAGAAAAATTTTAATAATATTATATAAAAAGTTTCATAAATCTACTTTTTATTATACAGTTTCAAAAGTTATGATGTTTTAAATTTTCTTTTGTTTTCTTTTATTCTAAATCTTATTAATTTTTTAATGAATCTTTATTTGAATGTTGAAAGTCTAAGAATCTAAGTAATCATTAAATTTGCTATTGTGTATTTTCTGTAAAATATACTGTAAAACCATCCCATAAATAACTATGCGGCATTCTTTAAAAATATGTATATAATAAAAATCTGTTTTTTCTTATTTATTTATTTATTTATTTATTTATTAGTAGAAATTGTGTCGGGTCAGATCGGGCCCGTATAGAAATTCCAGCACGTGCAGACTTCTAGTGATAATTACTTAAAACAATTAAGTTGTTTCCCTGTAAAAAATTAATTTCAAAATAAATATTTTGAAATTAATTAATTTCGCAAAATAAATATTTTGCAAAAGAAATATGAATGATTAACGAAAATTATTTCAAAAAGTTTCAAATATGCTCATCCAAAGTGACACCAAACATTTATTTAATTAAAATTCATTTATTATTGATTTACTAAGACTAAATATGAATTGATTTCCAAACTTTTAAACTGCAAATTTCTAAACTACTTAACCGAACGAAGTCCCATTTCCTATCGAAGTTAGATATTACTGTAGGTACTAAATATGATAGAAAAAATTAGTATAGAGAATTGTAATATTCATCAAAATTTTTATATGTAGACGACCCTCTACACAATGTACGTGTAAAATTAATATCTGTTTCATGACCAATGAGAATGTTCCATAACACAGTAAAGTACACTGTAAAAAATTGACACTTTTGCTGCATCGTCACTCCACCACTTTTATAGAAAACGAGATTACTTTACTGTGTTATGGAGCACTCTCATTGGTCACAAAAGAGATATTCTATAATAGCTGTGGAGTGACGCTACAGCAAATGGGTCAAATTTTTAACTGTGTGTAGTACTATCAAAATAATCGGCATGGGTGATTTTCAGGAAACGCTATTCTTGCAAAAGACGAGGAATTTGATGTCATAAATTCTCCCCAATTAGTTTCGATTAGGGAAAATCCCGTTGGAAAAGCCGAAAAATGTATCGATTTAATATGCTCGAATACACCGTGATAAACGAGGATTCGAAATAAACATCAAATACAAAAGTTGCGTATTTTTGTCCGTAGAATCCGAATCTGCAATAAAAAATGGGGGTTATAATTTAAGATTTCAAAGTTGGACACCCTCTGATCCCCAGGGGGTCGGTTACGAAGGTCAAATTTGGTATCATTGAGTAGCTTATTTAAAAATATTTAACACGTATATTTACGTTTTTCAATCTCATACGTATTTCTCGAGTTATTCGACCGTTTCCAGACTTTTCGGACACCCTGTATATTAATTAGCTATTTTTAAATCTTATATCATCTTAAATTAAGATATTGTATTTAGCATAGCATAGTCAAATTAAATGTTTTTGTTATTAATCTTAATATTGTAAACTATGGTGTATGGTTTACTTTTTTACTTTCTTCTATCTTCAATAGAAGAAAGTATTGTAATCGAAAATTTTTTTCGACTTCTGGTTTTCGACGGATTTACACGTTTTAGGGGTCAGAGATTCCAAAAAAACATGTTTTTACAAAATGTCTGTCTGTCCGTGTGTCTGTGTGTCTGTGTGTATGTCGCCATTCTACCATCAAAAAGTGTATGAAGTTATGCATAGAATTGAACCAAATTTTTTGTGAATGTTTTTGGCTATGGCAAGCAGGTCCTCCTTCATTTTTGAAATATTACGCCGGAAGGGGGCGCTGCAATCGCAATTTTTGTGCCATTTTTAATATTGTACCGACCAAAAGTATATGAAGTTATGCATCGAATTTAACCAATTTTTTTTGTGTAAGTGTATGGCTATGGCTAGTTGGTCCTCCCTGAATTTGAAAGAAATTTGCCAGAAGGGGGCGCTGCAATAGCGAATTTTATGCCATTTTCAATATTGCACCACCTAAAAGTGTATGAAGTTAGTTCTAGAACTGAGCTAAACTTTTTGTATATGATTATTTTTTGGTAAGGCAAGTGGGTCCTCTCTGAATTTGAAAAAAAAAAACCTGCCTATCATTCTATTGTTCATCGGCTCGTGCAGAGACGGAAATTCGTTTTTACTCCGATTAATTGGATGAAGCAGAAATTTAAGATAAAAGTTGGTATGGTATTGAATAAAAATTATTAAAGCATTAAAATGAGTAACTATTTTTTAAAAATATTAAAATTTACGTATGAGATAGAAGAAAGTTTTGGGATTGGCACATCCAACTAGTTCTGTTATCGCATTATTCTGCTTTTAATTTATTTATTAATTTATTATTATCATGTGTACGATAATTATTTTTATTTTTTTCCCCTTTTCATTTTTCTATCCAATTTAGTAGTTTTGTTGTGCCTTGTTTTTAATGTTATTTCTTCATTTAATTTTGCTTTTATGTGTGTTGGTAGCCCCAAAATCGTATTATTTTGCTTTTTCATGGCTAATACGAAGATGAAACCACACACTTCATTTGTAGTTCCAAAGTATTTGGGGCTTGATAATTCTGCTTTGGTTCTACAAATTTCATTTGTATTCATTTTATTTATTTTTTATTTTTTTCCACATGTTCAATATGTTTTTTTTTTTTTTCTATTAAATTCAAATGGTTCATATTGTAATACAATTAATAGTTTTACATATATATATATATACATATATATTTGAAAAAATTAAGTAAATTTTAAAATGTGTCTTCACGCATAAGTTTGAACTAATTTTTTCTATATAATTTTAAGGATCGGATTTATCATAGTTTAATTTTGCTTGGGAGAAAAATGATAAAATGCGAAAATACGTGTAAAATAGCAGTAAAAACTGAATTTATTTTACATGTTTATGTGAGAAAAAAAAACTTTTTTACTTTATTGTAAATCCAATACTTAATTTTATCACATAGACCTTAACCCCTTGGGGCGAGCGACATGTATGCGTGCCGCAAAAAGGCTTAAGAATCCTTGTTCATTCCCACCGGTAAAATTTTATTATAAAATTTGGCTTATTAAATCGGAGCATTTACTTGATTTAATAAGGAACAAATTTCTATTTTTAAAAACCAGTGACAAAACATTAAAAATTTCGTAAAAGGTTCGCATCGCAAAAAGGGTAAAGGAATTGGAAAGAAAAAAAAAAATGAGTGAATTGAAAAATATATACATAAAAGTTCCATCATTTTAAACTTGCCTATTCACCTAAAAAATACAAATTGAAAAAAATCACTATTGAACGAAGTGGATTGTTGCATTTAAAGGGACAGTGATGTAATAACTGCAGGGTGTTTCACAAAGGACCCCTAACTTTAAAAATCTATAACTCGAAAACGGTGATAGATAGAAACATGAGATTAGTGGTGTGTTTATTAATCAGAAAATTTAGTTAAAAATAGCGCTCATGGATGACACTGAGAGCGATATATGCTCTGTTGAGGCTGATATTGACATCACTTAGCACTGATTTGAATAAAGGAGTTTTATGCGAAGTGGGTCTTCTTCGAAAATGCACGTTTTCTTTTACGACTCGGTTTTGAATTCAGTCCGTTTAATTCTTATTATATTGGCGTCAGCACAATAACAGACAAAAATAGTGTTCCATAGGAACGACTTCATTAAAATTGAAATGCGAAAAACAACAAAGTATATAAAAGACGGTATTTCGAATGTTGTTTCTCGCATTTCAATTTTAAAGGAGTCGTTCCTATGGAAACACTATTTTTGTCTATTGTGCTGACGCCAAAAAAATCAAAATTATATAGATTGAATTCAAAATTGGGTCGTAAAAGCAAAAGTGCATTTTCGAACAAGACCCACTCCGCATAAAACTCCTTAATTCGCATCAGTACTAGCTGCCGTCAATATCAGACTCAACAGAGCGCTTATCGCTCTCAGCGCCATCTATGAGCGCTATTTTTAACTAAATTTTCTGATTTATGCATAAGATTCTTACGATTTTTTTAATAAACACACCACTGGTTTCATGTTTCTATCTATCACAGTTTCCGAGTTATAGATTTTTAAAGTTAGGGGTCTTTGTGAAACACCCTGTATATTTATAATACTCGATTTTTTTTCGGAACTCCATCAGAACGTACTAGGGATAATAAAGTGTAATTTAAGCAAAAAATTAGAAAATCTATTTTTTCATCATTTTTCGCTCGATTGAAGAGTACCGAGTCCCCTAAAAGTATAAAAAAAATAATGATGTGTATGTAGTTTCCAACCAATAAATGAGATTAATTTAAACCAATTCCTAGCAAAGATCAGCTTAATTGCTAATCGGCTCAATCATCTAAATTACGCCATTTGATTACATAGTTTCTGAATAAGAGCACTTGTTTCTGAAATAAATTAATTCAGAAATGTATCAGAAAGTAGCCCCTTTGAATTTGAGAAAAATTTTAATAATATTATATAAAAAGTTTCATAAATCTACTTTTTATTATACAGTTTCAAAAGTTATGATGTTTTAAATTTTCTTTTGTTTTCTTTTATTCTAAATCTTATTAATTTTTTAATGAATCTTTATTTGAATGTTGAAAGTCTAAGAATCTAAGTAATCATTAAATTTGCTATTGTGTATTTTCTGTAAAATATACTGTAAAACCATCCCATAAATAACTATGCGGCATTCTTTAAAAATATGTATATAATAAAAATCTGTTTTTTCTTTTTTATTTATTTATTTATTTATTTATTAGTAGAAATTGTGTCGGGTCAGATCGGGCCCGTATAGAAATTATAGCACGTGCAGACTTCTAGTGATAATTACTTAAAACAATAAAGTTGTTTCCCTGTAAAAAATTAATTTCAAAATAAATATTTTGAAATTAATTAATTTCGCAAAATAAATATTTTGCAAAAGAAATATGAATGATTAACGAAAATTATTTCAAAAAGTTTCAAATATGCTCATCCAAAGTGACACCAAACATTTATTTAATTAAAATTCATTTATTATTGATTTACTAAGACTAAATATGAATTGATTTCCAAACTTTTAAACTGCAAATTTCTAAACTACTTAACCGAACGAAGTCCCATTTCCTATCGAAGTTAGATATTACTGTAGGTACTAAATATGATAGAAAAAATTAGTATAGAGAATTGTAATATTCATCAAAATTTTTATATGTAGACGACCCTCTACACAATGTACGTGTAAAATTAATTTGGATGTTATTAAAAATAAGGTAGAACCCATCGAATTCCTCAATGAAAGAAACTGTTTCATTGAAGAATCTGTTTCATTGATTTATAATAAACCTACAAAATTAGTTGCAATAAAAAATGCACCTTATGTTATAAGTCTAACTAACTCTTAAACAAAATATATTTAAACTTAAGTTAACAAAGTACTATTTCTGTAAAACTCAGTTGTAGAAATTATTAAAATTAAACTTTAATCGAAATGTAAACAATAAAATATAATAAAGATTTTTTATTATTATAAAGTTATAAATTAAAGCTCTTATGTTTGGTATTCCAAAATGAAAAATAACTAAATCTCTTCCACTTTGACTTATAGATTCTTTTCTCTGTGAAATCTAAATCAGACATTATTTTTACCATCTCAAAATTTACGTATGATTAAGATTACATATATTCAAGACTTGAAATCTCGATTGCTATTAGCTGCAAAAAGATACTAATTTATTTATATTCTTTTAAGTGTAAATGAAAAGTTTTGAAGTAATTTGCATGCAATAAATACTGTATACAATATTCCTGTAACGTCAGAGTGTAAAAAGAAAGCGTTGTACCAAGTTCAAAGAAAGTTTTTAATAAACTAAAAATTCTTTAATTGATGAATAAAAACAAACTAAAAGCAAAATTCACAGAATTTTATAATTATGTCAAGAATGAAAATTCTTCATACAGCACATATTTTAAATGGTTTTTTTTTTTTTTTTTTTTTCACTTTTTATGAAAAAATCGCAACAAAAAGATACAATATTTTGCTTTTTTCCCTTTTGTATTAATAGAAATGGAGTACGTCTGTTGCCACAATTACAAAAACGGTACAAAAAAAATTAATAATTCAAAAACAAATAAAGATACAGCCTTCAAACAAATTGCATTTAAAAGTAATTTTTTCGCCCTATACGATGGTGTAAAAGTTGAAAATGTGCGATGTTTAAAAATTTAAAAATTTGCAATAGCAAAAATTGCAAAACTGAAATTTCATTTCAAATTTCATAATGTTGCCATTCGCAAAATGTCGTATAAGTTATGCACAGATACGTTTGGCCTTTATAATATAGATTGGTTGGTACCAGAGTCTTGTCTCGAGTGGGAAAACCCAATTTACCCGAATCCATGCGTAAGATGGGTGCGGGTTGACAATAATTTTAATTTGTTTGTCGTGTTCGTTTTGAAATGACATTAAATGCTAAAGGCTTTGTTTTAACTCTTTCGATTCAGAGTCATGTTGTCCCGGTTTTTAAAAAGAAAATCCTGAGTATATTTTAAATTATAAAAAATATGCATTTGAAAATTAATGTATATTTATGAGTTCATTTTACTACTATATATATATATATATATATAAAATTAATATTAGAGTAGATTATCGGCTATTTTTCGATAATTGCATTTAAATATAGATGGATCTTTTTTCACTATGGGTTTGGCTTGGATTGGATTCCAGGTTGATAAATATTTTTGTCGGATTCGAGTTGGGTTTTGCGTTTATTTTAAGCAGAAATTTCGGGTTCGGATCAGGTATAACCCGACCCGTGACGGATTCTCATATCAATCATATTTTTATTTTCTTTAACCTTCTACTTTCTTCTAATTTTTGAAATCCAGTTTTCGAAAGATTTACACATTTTAGGGGTCGGAGAACCCGAAAAACATGCTTTTAGAAAATGTTTGTCTGTGAGTCTGTCAATCTGTGAGTCTGTCAGTCTGTCTGTCTATGTGTATGTGACAAAAATTTCAAGGGCGCTCTACCTCAAGAACTAATGTACGGAATTTCACAAAACGTTACATTCTGTGAGACCTTGGATAGGTGGAATTGCTATGCGGCATTATTTACAATTTCCACAATAGCCTTACCTCAAGAACTGGTGCATGGATTTTCATATACTTTATATTTAGTTAGTACTTAATATGACATATTGCTGATTACGTTTTGTTGCAAATCGCTCAACAGGTGGCGCTGTTGTGGTGCATATTCGTGATAATCACAACAGCTCTATCTCAGGAACTAATGCAGGAATTTTCATCAAACTTCAGATTCTGTTAGTCCCTAATATAAATTAGTATTCTTCAGTTTTTGGAGTAAATAGCTCAACAGGTGGTACTTCTATCTAGTTTTTCTTACGGTTTCTGGGATGATTCTATCTCAGATACTAATACACTGATTTTCATCAAAATTCAGATTCAGTTAGAACTTGAAGTAATATGTTGCAGATTAGATTTTGAAGCAAATTACCTAATCAGTGACGCTGCTGTTTCATTTTTTGGGAAATATTAAAAATGGTCGAAATAGAAGAAAGTTCTGGAAATGCCACATCCGACTAGTTCTATGATGATTTATAAGAAAGTTAATTGAAGAAGGTTTTTTTTCTCTTTTATTTTCATGGCTAGACATTTATTATTTTATTATTATTATTATTATTATTATTTAGTATGCTCGTAATGACGCGTGTGGCTTTGATAGCAATGATTTATAACCATTGTCACTTGACAAGATACAATAAACAAAAGTAATTAAGCAAGTATGCGATTGTATGATGGAATCTTTCGAATTTTATCTCTTGTTCGTATCATAAATGATATTTGATGAGAAACGTAATGATGTGATTACAACTACCTCTGTGTGTGACACGCTGTCAAATGGGAAAACAATTGTAGAATCACTATTGTGAAACTGAATTAAAGTTGCACTTAAATCCAAGCATTATCTTTATCTAAAATCAGTAAATAATTGTCACCCATTCATAAGTAAATGTTTCAGGTATGTTAAGATTCTAAGTTAATGAAAACTTTGTTTCTCATGCTCCGTTTTTAAAATACCGGTATAAACGATGAAAAATTCTTGTAGTAATTTTAAACAACATTTCAACAAAAAATCTTTAAAAAAATAATAATAAGTGATTGTTGTCTCAAGATAGCAGTTTCTTTTCCTTCTCGATAAACATACACTGTTAAAAAAAATCTGAAATTCACGGATATATTTTTTCTGAATTTCACAGAAAAAATCCTTTTTCGCACCAAAAGGGCTTTTTCCGTTACAAATCTGAAAACTCCACGATATTTCCTGAAACTAACGAAAAGGATGGAAATAAAAACAAAAAACGGAGACAGTCCGTTATCCGGGGATCTCCGTGGCCGAGTGGTTAAAGCACCACGCCATTAAACGTCTGGGAGCATAGATTGTGGGTTCGTATCCCACTATCCCCATAAAATGATGAAAACACGAAAAGTCCCTTTTAATTATTTTTTTCTGTTTTTTTTCTCTTATTTCTTATTAAAAAATCTTTTAACTAATTAGCCTCCCAATAAATAAATAAATTGCGCGCGATAATTTCAAAAAATTATCTAATTTTTGTAAAAAATGAATAAAAAATATTTTTTTCATACATTCATACAAAAAAAAAAAAAAAAAAAAAAAAAAAAAAAAAATTGTGATTTTAAACAATGATTTTTTATTTTATTTACGCTAGTTAAAAAATTAAAATTTGTTTTAAAAATTATAAGTATTATGCATCATTCTAAAATAAAATAAAATAAACCGCTTACGAATATTCTAACGAATATATTTGAAAGGCAATCTTTGAAAAGCACAACATATTTTCCCAGTAACTCATAAAAGACATACTTTGTACAGACAGGCATCAGCAGCTTTGGCTGAATCAGTAAGGACTTGATCCTCTACACAAACGTCCCTAGTTCGATCCTCAGGATGGCTTGAAATAAATTATGCAAAAAATAATGATTAAAAATGACTTAAATTAAGTATATGGTCACTCGAAAATTTCGAATTCTTTGACGAATGTCCGGTTCACTAATTTTAAAATTTAAATTAAATTATTATCATTACAAAATCAAACTTTGTAACGGAAAGTTACCGCTTTTCCATACGGAAGTTTTCCTTTCTTTTATTTTCCAAACGGAAAATCTACTAACGGAACGGTAAAAGTTCGGCTACATTGCTGCCGGTAGTTTCACCTGGAATTCACAGATTTATTTTTAACAGTGTAGATACCGATGAAAAAAAAAAAAAAAAAAATATATATAAGTTTAGTATGTAACACATGTACTAATTAAGCAGATAAAATTAAATGACAAAATAAAAAATTGTTATTTAACAAATTACAATGACCATTTGGAAAACTATATTTTCAAAGAGTAAAATTTTAGACTTATAAATAAATTCTATATTTAAAAAAAATAATAATATACATCATTTTTATGATGATCAAAACGTGGTTTACGTAATAACAGAGTCCTATATTACGTACATCATTAAAAATTAATTAAAAATTAATATTCCTGTATCAATCATGTAGAAATTTTTAATGAAATTTTAGTTTTACAATTTTCGGTACTGCAAATTTTTAAATTTTTAAACATCACACATTTTCAATTTTTATACCGTCGTATAGAGAAAAAAAATATACTTTTAAATGCAATTTGTTTGAAATCTGTATCTCAATTTGTTTTTAAGTTATTATTATTATTGATATTTTATTTATTTATTTATTTTATTTTATTTTATTTTTTTTTTTTTTTGTAGTTTTTTTTAAATACTTTTTTGTCATTGTGGCAAAATAAGTATTTCATTTCTGGAGATTAAACATGGACCAATCAGAAAACGAATAAAACAAAAAACTGAAGCATTCCATTCTTGGACATTAAACATAGAAAAATAAGAAAACGAATAAAATAAAATATGTTTCGGAATTCAACCAATAAAAAGATTCAAACATTATTTAGATGCTTTGGTACTTGGAACGAAATCACTTTTCAGAGTTTCTGGAACCATGGCCTCACTATCTTCAGTAAGAGGAGTGTAGATCTTAGACACTGATTAAATAAAGTAAATGAATTTTTAAAATGCTTCTAAAGTTTTTCGGTGCAATTTTTTTTTTAATTTTTTTTTAATTTTTAATCTTGTGTGAATAAAGCATTTTTTAATTTAATATTTATATGCGTACATATATTCTATTCGGATTGCGTTTAGAAAAAATAAATATAAAGGATGAATCTAAACTCTTGAGCAAAACTTTAAGGGGTGCTAGCACACATCAAGACAAACAATATTAAATAGGAAACTAAGGGTCCGAAACGTCTTCCGAAGGAGACAGGCGCTATTAAAGTTCAGGGCCCAAAATTTCAAATGATTAAAAAAAAAAAAAAAAAAAACGGAAAACTGGTTGATTCGTTTGCAGTTTTCTCTAAAAAAAATTATGTTAGTATTTCCTTGAAAATAAATTTTGAAGATAAAGTTCAAAACATGCCGATAGAGGCCACTTTAGATTTTGGAGTAACGAATAACTATTTTTTACCGTTATTTATTATTATTATTACTCCAACTCATTAAATACTTCCAAAAGCTTAGACTTAAATTTTGAGCTCAAAATCTGAATCGTTGGGAGCAGTTAAGTAGAGCAAACTGAACTGTGTTTAGGAGTCGAAATTTTAACCCCCTCTCCCTTCTACATGTAAATCCAAAACATGTAAATCCGCGAAAATCAAAAGTCGAAAATTTTTATGAATCCAATACTTTCTTCTTGCAAATATAGAAGAATGTAAAACATTAAATTAAATTAAATTAAACAAGTTGGAAATTGCACGTGAAGCGTAGCAAATGAGGTGCGTTCGTACGATAACGAAGTTTTAAAAATATCACTGTCATATATCAATCTCATAAAATTGTAAATAATTACACTTAAAATGCGCACCAAACAGTGTTCTCCCTATACCATTATGCAATGGAATACTTTTGTGTTGCCTTGTAAATCAATAACAAATATACTTTGCACCACAGATTATGCAAAATGTATATTATAATATGTACTTTATAGATGCATATCAATTTTATTACGTTCGAATGAGTGTAACACCATTAAAATGCATTTGAAACATTTTTCCCCATTGACCGTAATGTAACGGAATCCTTTTGATTGTTCCTGTAATTGATCTATACATCCGATTTTCATAAAATTTGAAATGACTCGACAAAATTATGTAATAATTATGTATTTTAAATTTCAAACGATTCAGTTGGGTAGTTTTTGCGTTGTTATATGCGGACAGACAGATAGACGGACAGACAGACAGACAAACGGACAGACAGACGGACGGACGGACGGACTGAACGGCAACTATAGGTGCTACGTACTTACATAATTACGAACGCACCTAAAAATCAAGAAAAGGTTTATTAAATCCACTAGACTTTTAAATCACAAGATTTTAAGAACTTCACCTTTTATCTAAACACTCTAATGAACAATTTATATTAGTTGAGAGAGATGTTATAAAAAAAATAAAAATAAATAATCTAGACATGTTTCGGTCCTAATCTGATAGGAACCATAATCCTAATAAAAATAAGAAAAAGGTTCAAAATCTGGACAATAAAGGGCGTTACAGTAGATAATCCTGTGATAATCCTGAATACAAAATTTCGATATAAAAACATCAGAGAATACTGCATGCGAAGATCTCGCTGGCTTTTAACCATCATTAGCGATTTGACAAATAAGAAATAAAAAAACAGTAGCCACATGAAAATCAAACTAGCAAAATAGATTCGACATGAAACACTCAAAAAACTACCTTTAACTCCTTATTTTATCAAATTTTACTTTCTTCTATCTTTAGAAGAAAAAAGTATGGGATTCATGAAAATTTTCGAAATCCTGTTTTCGACGGATTCACACGGTTTATGGGTCAAAGAACCCGAAAAACATGTTTTTACATAATGTCTGTCTGTATGTGGCAAACATTTTGTGGGCGTTCTATCTCAAGAACTAATGCACGGAATTTCTCAAAACTTTAGATTGTTTTAGAACTTAATATAGATCCGAATAGTTTTTGGTGTATTTCGTTTTAGAGATGTCGCTGCCATGCTGTGTTATTCGCAATTTCCACAATAACCGCATCACAAGAACTAGTGCATAGATTTTCATGAAACCTTTGATTTAGTTAGTACTTGATATAACAAAGCGGTGATTATGTTTTGGTACAAATCGCTTAACAGGTGGCGCTGCCATGGGGCATTATTCGTGATTATTGCAATAGCTCTATTTCAAGAACTGATACACGAGATTTTCTAAAACTTCAGATTCAGTTAGTCCCTGATATATGTATTACAAATTTAATTTTTTTTTCGCCAAAATTAACCTTTATACTATATTAATTTCCTTTTAACAATATTCCGTACTTAGTCCAACTTATTAAAATAAAATCATCTTTCTAGATCTAATCTATTAATCTTTATGAAAACGATAAACATTCTTAGTTCGTCTTAAAAAACATTTATTCCAATATGCGTAAATTTAAAAAGATGGCTCTAAATTAAAAATATTTGTCAGGTCCTGAGACCACCTCTGCTAAAGATTGGAATTTCCGCTATTTCTCTATCTTAATATTTTGTATTGTCCTGGCTGTGTACTAGAATTTTCAAGGTGACATTCTTTCTTTGTGGAAGGGAGAATTGACAGGTAATCCTGTGCAGGTGGTGAATAAGAGAAAGAGGAGATTGCTGAGAGACGTGTTCATCTGTCAGTGATGTAGGTGAATGATGAGCAACAAGCAACATGTCACTGATCAAGAAAGGAACGTGGAATGTGTCCAATGAATGAGCTCCAAAGGGGGTTGACATTGGGGAAACACAGTGATTTGAGAAGAGCAAGGCTTATCTCAGATTAGTTCAGTTGGTATCTGGGTTTCGTACCTGGAGGGTAGTGTAGGACAGAAGTCCTGATAGAGGGTGCTCTGTGTTGCAGAGCAGAAGCAGTGCGTATCTGGAGAGCAAGGGACACAGACGTCCTGGTGTTTAGTGCTCTGGGCCGAGAAGTGCATGCCGAGTATACATGTGTTGGGAGATTCGAAGTTGATCTCCGATAAAGTGAATCTACCGTGCATTGAGCGTGAGGTGGAAGGTGTAATTTGAATAGTACACAGCCAACCTTTACTGTATTTAATTTAATGTTGAACCGGATCACCTATATCCGAGTTATAATTGTATATAATTGTAAATAGCGTATTTAGTGTGTACATATATTCTAAATAAACTGTTAATTCAGTTAATTGACAGCGTCAGTGTTCATTTACACAATCCTCACAGTGGGTGACCGATATCACCTAGTAGTATCGGTGGTGGCAGCTATAACTACCACGCACTTTCTTCAAAGTTGTGCGGACTGAGAGGAACGTCCGACAATATTCTTAATTAAACTTTATTTCTTAATATTCCAAATAAAACTCATTTTTTCCATGTTTTTATCAACCCTTTTTTAAGAAAGTCTTATTAAATTTATTCCAAAACCATACCTTTAAAAAATATCATCCTTTTTATTTATTTTTATTTTTCCTTCGCGTTTGATATCATTGTGTATCAATAAAATCATTTATTTTCTTTTTGTTTTAAAATTAATCGTCTGTAATTGAATATCGTCTGCAGAATATTAATTCTGATTTCGATTATAAATTAGATAAATAATAATCTTTTAAAATAAAAATTGTCATCTGAAAGATTCGAGAATTATATGTTTAATCTCGACTATGGACATGAATTCTGTTTACATGTGAAAATCATGGTTAGAGATTAGAGATTTTTCTAGAAATTTGTTTTGAGATTTAAAAAGGAAGCCGAGAGATGAACATACATATTTTTTTTTTCCTTTTCTTAGATCAGTCCGTTAAAGACGGCTTGCGGAAGTAATGATGGACTATTTTTTTTTCGATGATTCGGTTCAAGACGGCTTGCAAAGGGATCATTTTCCTCTCTATATCACTACAGTTTAATAAACTAAGTTGCAGTAGCCAATGTGTAATTTAATGAATCTTCTACATTTATTTATTTTTTTCCCCCTCGCTTGCCACGACTCTGTGTTTAAAAAAGGGGAACCAGTGAAGATATTTCGAGTTTCTTCATAAAATGTCACATATATGTTAGTGTCGTTTAGTTTTTGGTGTAAAACGCCCCACAGATGGCGCTGCTATGCTACAATTTTCAGGATTACACAATAAATGTATCTCAAGAACTAATGCATGGATTCATCAAACTTCAGATTCAGTTAGTATCTAATAAAAATGATCTTGATTAGTTTTTGATGTACCAAAGTGCATGAGAGTGGATGGGTATATCAAAGTGCAGCGCTTAACAAATGGTGCTGTTATGCAGAATATTTTTTTTAAATTTTGTAGTAGTTCTATCTCAAAAACTAATGCACGGATTTTTATCAAACTTCAGATTCAGTTATAAGTTGACAAAAACTATTGCTGATTAGATTTTGGCTATGCTGCATTTTTCAGGAAGTATTAAAATGCATAACATAGAAGAAAGTTATAGGATAGTCACATCTGACTAACTTTCAATGTGTTCTAAAATAAAATAATTTTTTGTCATCGCTTAGAAAGTTGAAGTTGTACTATGCGCTACAGAAACTATTATAAATAAGTACATTCTAAATGTTTCCTAAATATGTAAATGTTTCACACGTATTACACATATACTTTACACACATACGGTATATTTCCCATATATTTAACGGTAAATTGCTATGAGATTTCGACTATAACCGATTGGCCAATGATACTTTGCATACAACTAACAATACGGTAAATGCAAATTCAACGCTGCATTTTAGCAAAACTTTTCTCGATTTGGTAGTTGATGCGAATAATTTCGTTTGTGTGATAAATTGATAACAGAGAAATATTTATGGTATAATCCTTTCTGTGTCTTTGGCTGTTGCTTAAACGAATTGGTGTTGAGTCAGTATTTCTATAATGTAAATGGCACGATAGAATTGAAGATGAAATCTGACATCAATCGTACAGCAACGTGGATAAGAATCTTAACTGTAACCATACACAAAAAACATTAGAAATTGAACACTCGCAATTTGCCGAATCTGATTATTCTTTTACTCATAAAATGAAATTTTTTGACGCATTTCAACGTAATGGTGAGCGGCAGCGAGAATCCTGACTGCATCTACACTTTTTTGTATCTAAATCTTTCGTTGCGTGAGCAATATGAACTTTTCCATGGAGCTATGGAGTTATTTTCAATAACGTCCTTTATGAAGAATGTGAACTTTTTTCTTTATTTTTTAATTTAATTTAATTTAATTGTCCCGTACCACGCTAAATACAAACTTTTGAAACATCCGGTATATATTGTACGTGTATTTTAATCTTAACTAAACCTCCTACTACACGATTTTACTGCAGACATAAATAAAGATAGTTAAGTTACTAATAAATCATTCTCTACTAACTCTCATGACCTTAATCTTATACCTTCGTTGCCCTCACAATCGACATCTCTTTTTACTCTCATAAATCCACCTTATATAGTTTAATTCATATTCAGCTCATTCCTCAATTTTACAGACTAATTTCAAAGGCAACCCTTTATGCTTCACAAAAGAAAAGAAAAAACGTCCTTATCCAATATTCCATCGAGATATGATGTGTTTTTTCACAAGCCATATGGTCCATCGACAAGTGTCATCTCACATTGGGACACATCTTATCTTTTCGACTCGGCTGGCTTGCGCTCGGGCTTGCCTTACATGCAAAGAATCAAGGCGATAACAGATTGTCGGTTATCGGTTGGTAGATAAGGCGTTCTCCGACTATCGCCTGACCGATAGATACCCCGAGTGCTCCGGGATCACGATAATGTCTGCTTCGAGTTCGTTTACCTCTTTTTTGTGTATTCCGATCGGCTGCTAAGTTTTCTTTCTTTTTTATAACCCTCTTCTATATGAACGATTATTGATTGTCTTTTGTTTTCCTTGTCCAATTTTGATCCGGTTTTTGGAAAAAATATGAGTGACCCAGTGGTGTAGTCGTAAAGATAACAGAGGGTATACGTCTAAGCAGAGGGTATACCCCATAGTATATATAATATAGTTTTCTTAGAAAACAGAGAGTATACGGTGTTCCTTAAATAAATCCAGAGGATATACGGCATATACTCCCGTATATCATCCACTACACCCCTGGAGTGACCCTAAATTTTCGTGGTTTAAACCCCTGAGGGGCGGAGGAATGTTAATTTTAATCCAAGTTTCCACAAGAAATTTTACTTACCCACCATACGTAGTATAGGGTAAGTATTGCAATCGTTTTGAAAATCGAAAAATTTTTTATGACGGATTTACACGTTTCAGATACTGGAGATTCCGAAAAACATATTTTTAGAAAAAAAATTTGCGTCCGTCCGTCTGTGTGTCTGTCTGTCTGTAACCGCTCTATCTCCCGAACAAATTGAGATAGAGACTTGAAACTTTGTATGTGTTTAATATGCAAGAATGGGACGAAGCCTATTTAATATCAATAACCTCGATTATCCGGAACTATTTTTTTCGGACTCTCGAAAAGTTCGTTCTGATGAAAGGTATACAAAAATTTTCAAAATGCTTTATTTTAAGGAAGGGACGTAAAAGGCAATAAAATAACACAAATTTTGCATAAAGAATGAAGTCGATCGGATTATTAGTTGTCGAGATATTTGTAATCCTGTTTTCCACATTCTTCGATTTTCCATGACCCTGTATTTGATTCAAATTTCAATTCAAAGATATATTTCAATTGGAAATGAGACGCTTAATCCGACGCAGTAAATTGTTAGTTAATATGATTATTATTTTTGGAGCTATATAGATGCTTCTTTTACGCAATCCGGTACTACTGGCGTATTTTGGAGTTTTATATAATTTGTCGAAATCGGCTCATCAGCAATTCATTGATAGACCATGACTATGTATATTAAAACTATTTAAATATGCGTTTAAACTTTATTTTGGAATTTCGAAGCATTTTATAAATAGTTTACATGCGTTTTATTTTTTATATTTTATATTATGCGTATCCATGATGGGTAAGTATTACGGTGGTCCCCCAACGACTAGTTTTACTACATTTTACTTTGATAATTTTGGTGGAAAAAAAAGGGATTTGCAAAATAATTTGACCTTATTTTGAAATAAAACTTTTCTAAGTTTTTGATGTAAGTTCAAAATTGCAGAAACACAAGTACTCTCCTCTCAAAGGTAGGAGCATACCTACATATATTTTTTCGGGATCAGAACAATGTCTGCTTCGAGTTCGTTTACCTCTTTTTTATGTATTCCGAAATGCTGCTGTTTTTTCTTTCTCTTTTATAACCCTCTTCTATGAACGATTATTGATTGTCTTTTGTTTTCCTTGTCCAATTTTGATCCGGTTTTTTGTAAGAAAAAATACATGAATGACTCTAAATTTTCGTGGTTTAAACCCTTGAAGGGCGGAGGGATGTTAATTTTAATCCAGACTTCCACTAGAAATTTTTTACTAATTTTGGAAAAAAAAAAAAAAAAAAAAAAAAAAAAACAGTTGCAAAACTGCTTTTAATTATCCATACCAGCGGTTCCCAATCTATGGGTCGCGACCCACTGGTGGGCCGCGGCAGTTGTTTTGGTGGGTCGCGGAAAAATCGAGGCTTGTCATCAAAATATGTCTTTTATTTCATCTGTTTAAAAAGATATGACAATTTCAACAGGAAGTATCTAATTGACTATAAAGTTATGTTTTCATAATAATTAACTGATTTTTAACTATCTTTGTAGTTTGTATATTGTTTTAATTACTATTCACTTATACACATTGAGATTACGGATTCTTGTTTTTGTTGATAATGTATCTTCCGTACAAAAATTTGCGTTTTTCTTAGGATAGGATAGCCGAGCGTATAGAGATCGTACAAAAATTTCCATACTGATATACAACTTTTTCTCGACTGGGTCGCGAAATTTTTTTTAATGACAGGTGGGTCGAGAAATTTTTTTTAATGACAGGTGGGTCGAGAAATTTTTTTTCACTGAAAGGTGGGTCGCATACCAAGAAAGTTTTGGAATCGCTGATCTATACTAATAAAAGTATTGAAATAGTTTTTTCTAAATTTCTGATGTGAGTTCAACATTACAGGAACACAAGTACTCGCCCCTCAAAGGCGGGAACATACCTACAGATATTTTTTCAGAATCACGAAAATGTTTGCCTCGAGTTGGTTTACCTCTTTTTTACATATTCCGATCTGCTGCTAAGTTTTTTCTTTCTCTTTTATAACCCTCTTCTATGTACGATTATTGGTTGTCTTTTGTTTTCTTGTCCAATTTTGATCCCGTTTTTGTAAAAAAATATGAATGACTCTAAATTTTCGTGGTTTAAACCTTTGAGGGAATATTCATTTTAATCCAGATTTCCATCAGAATTTTTTTTACTATATTTTACTTTGATAACTTTAAAATGCAAAATTGTTTTTCCTAATTTTGAAATATATTTTTTCTAAATTTCTAATGTAAGTTCAACATTACAGAAGCACAATTACTTGCCCTCAAAGGGTTAAGTGATGTGTTTTGAAGGCGACATATAAACCTCTCATGCATATATATATATATATATTTCATTATTATTTATTATTATTCATTATTATATTTTTTAGTGACAAAAGAGAACTTTTTATAAAGTAATTTTATTAGTGTACTGTATGTTAACTATTATCTGTCTACAAATCAGATCTCCTTGAATGAATGTTGATTTATTTATTATTATTATTAACTATTTGGAAAATAGTTGTTGTTCTCGGTAGAGAATTGGGAAATCTGAAACATTTTATTGGTTGAATTCCGCAACTTATTTTATTTTATTCGTTTTCTGATTGGTCCAAATTTAATGTCCAAAAACGGATTATCTCTGTTGCCACGATGACAAAAAGAGTAATAAAAACTTTTAAAAATAATAATAATTTAAAAACAAAATGTGATAGAGGTTTCAAACAAATTACATTAAAAAGTGCCTTTTTTTTCTCTACGCAACAGTGTAAAAATTTTAAATGTGCGATGTTTAGAAGATTAAAAATTTGCAATTCCGAAAATTGTAAAATTGAAATTTCATTTAAAATTTGTTTGTCATGGGTCCAGGACTATTAATGTTTAATCCATGTCGTACGTAATAGAATGCGTTCAGAAGTCAGTCTGATTAATTCCATCCAATAAAAATGCACATTTTAAACAATTAAAGTTGTCTATCTTTAAAATACTGCTTTTTATGATTGGTCTCGGAATATTAATGTTTATTGCACGGCGTACATAATACATGACTCTTTATAATCATCTTAAAAATGATGTTTATTATTATTATTAATTTAAATATAGATTTTCTTTGAAAATATAACTTTCCAAATAGTTGTTGTAATTTGTTAAATTAAAATTTTGTTATTATTATTATTATTGTTGTTTTGTTTTAAAAGGCAATATTTATTTGTCCTCATATGAGATCGTGTGAATACGAAGATTAAAATCTGCATTCTTTTACGTACAAAAATTAGTAGTATGAAATACAATAAAACCTCCCTAAAGCGACCACGTTCCGTTCCAATGAAAATTGGTCACTGCGAGAAGTGGTCTCTTACTGGAGGGCATGTTTAAAACTAGATTTAAACACTTTTCTAACTGTTGAAAAAAAATGTAACTTAATGCTATTAAAACTTATTTTTCACATTAGAAAAAAAAATAAATAAATAATAAAACAAAGGTTAATTACATAGTTAATTACTTCAGGGTTTAAGAAAAGACTACATTGACGTTTGCTTTGAATTTACGGTTATATCTCTTGTAACTTTTATTTCCAAGTCCTTTCAAAGTTCAGTAAATAAATACAATTATTTTCGGCGGGAACAAATAATGACGATTTCATTACTTTATCTATTTCTTTGATAATTTCCTGGCAGAATAGGACAGGAAAATTTATGGACCGTCATTAATTCGCCATCAAAGTTAAATTCATTGTCGAAAAGGGTACAAACGATTCAAATGCTTAAAAGTTGCCGGAATAATAATAATAATAATAATAATAATAATAATAATAATAATAATAAATTTAAACTTAGTATAGAAGTTTGATGATCAATGGGCTCACCTGAATTATTTTTCTAATAAATCCTTTCTCAATCAATCAGAGAAAAAAAAAAAAAAAAACAGAATTTGTTTTATTAAAAAAAAAAAAAGAAAATGGTCGTTCATGGAGGGAGTTCAACTGAGATGGTCTATGAATGGAGGTAAAATTAATATTGAGCCTAAATGAATAAATTTCGTTACTGTTTTCGTTAGTGTTCGTTTCGTTTTCGTTAAATAAAACCTCCGGTTTAATTTAAAAACGGCATCGGGTCTTAAATTTTTATGCATAACAAAACTTTTATATTAAGCCATAAGACTTCATTTTAACTGACATGAATAAAAGTTAAATAATTAAAATTAAAACTAAATAAGAAAATTAAATTAGAAAAAGGAATTAAAGAGGGATAACACACATACAATTAATGAGAATTTTAATTCAATGTCCAATTAAATAAATGTTGTTAACTTTGACTAATTTTTTATTTTAAAAAAATCCATAGGTACCGTGTTAAACTATCTAATATGAAAACAATGTTACCAGTGGTCTACTTTTTTTTAATTCAGATTTCTTGATTAACACCAATTTTTTGAAATATTAAAATTCAGTGTGAAATATAAAAGCAGTAAGTCTTGATTTAGTACTTTAATAACTACAAGGTGGAACCCGTCGAATTTCGACGGAAGCAGATGCTTAAGAAGGAACTGTTTCATTGATTAGCTACAAAATTTGCTAAAGTAAAAAATGCATCTTACAATGGTCAGTCTAACATTTAAACAAATATTATTTTAAGCTAAAATTAAGGATAAAAAATACTATTTCTATAAAACACAGTTGTCCAAATTATTAAAATTAATTATTAATCGCATATGTGATCAGAAAAATATAATAAAGATCAGTCACTAAGATGAAGTTGATCAATTGAGCCTCTTATGTGTGGTATAAATGCGTATGAAAAAAAAAATTAATTAAAAAAAATATTACATACTGACAAGATTTTAGAATTTCACGTGAAATCTAAACCCTTCATAATTTTCATCTTCTCAAAATTTACATACGCACATTTCAATTTTTATCAATTTTAAGAGAAAATGGCATATTTCTGTTGCCATAATTACAAAATTCTTACTAATAACTATAAAATAAATAATATGACAAGAATAAATTGAGATACAGCTTTTTTCTCTATACGATGGTGTAAAAATTGAAAATGTGCGATGTTTAGAAATATAAAAATTGCAGTACCGAAAATTTCAAAACCGAATTGCATGGGAAAGTGTTGCCATTCGCAAATTGACGTATGCATTACGCACAGATACGTTTGGCCTTTATAATATAGATATCATAGTAATAATAATAATAATAATAATAATAATAATAATAATATATATTCTTACAACGAAAAAAGTCAGAACTTTTATTATAAATATTTTAAATGTTTTATTAATAAAGCGACATCTTATAAGCAAAATAATTATTTGTGATATAAGTTCTTACTTTTTCTTATTGTAGAAAAATTTGCTTTACGTAATAACATATTAATTAAAGCGAAAACTAAGGAAAAATTTACCATTTCAGAGAAGTGATGCCAATCAAGTAATCTGAATTTAAAAAAAAAAAAAAAAAAAAGTAGTTTATGGGCAACGCTGTTTTCATATTGGATTGTTTGACATAGTACCCAAGTTGCCATTTCGGCATCCATTTTTATTCAAAAAATTTAGTTTTCCCACCAAAAATAAAGAAGAGCATTTTATTCTTTATTTAACAAAAGACACTTAACATTCACGTTTCAATAAATAAATAAATAAATGAATAAGCATTTTATTTTTTATTTTAGAAGGAAGAAAAATACATATATTGTCCTGATTTCTCACCTTTTTTAGCAGTTTTTTCTGCCCTTGCCTGGTGAATGTGACTTTTGAACAAGCGCTAACTTTTATTCATTACTTTTTCTCTTTTACATTAATTCTGTAATTACAGTTATACCATTACCTATTATTTTTTTCTCCATATTAATAGACTTAAGTTATTATCTTAATCCTAACTTTAATTGATTACATTAATTGCGATCTTATCAAATTAGTCAGTCTTTTGTTTCTTTAAATGAAAAATTTTATGAGTATAGTATTTTTACTTTCTTCTATCTTCAATAGAAGAAAGTATTGTAATCCAAATGTTTTTCGACGGATTTACACGGTTTAGAGGTCAGAGATTCCAAAAAACATGTTTTTACAAAATGTCTGTCTGTCCGTGTGTTTTGTTTGTGTGTATGTGTGTATGTCGCCATTCTACCATCAAAAAGTGTATGAAGATATGCATAGAATTGAACCAAATTTTTTGTGAATGTTTTTGGCTATGGCAAGCAGGTCCTCCTTCAATTTTGAAATATTCCACAGGAAGGGGGCGCTGCAATCGCGATTTTTGTGCCATTTTCAATATTGTACCGACCAAATGTATATGAAGTTATGCATCGAATTGAACCAAATTTTTTTGTGTAGGTGTATGGCTATGACTAGTTGGTCTTCCCTGAATTTGAAAAAAAATCCGCCGGAAGGGGGCGCTGTAATCGCGATTTTTGTGCCATTTTCAATATTGTACCGGCCAAAAGTATATGAAGTTATGCATCGTATTGAACCGAATTTTTTGTGTAAGTGTATGGCTTTGGCTAGTTGGTCCTCCCTGAATTTGAATAAAATCCGCCGGAAAGGAGCGTTGCAATAGCGAATTATATGCCATTTTCAATATTGCACCACCTAATAGTGTATGAATTTAGTTCTAGAACTGAACTAAATTTTTTGTATATGATTATTTTTTGGTAAGGCAAGTAGGTCCTGCCTAAATTTGAAAAAAAATTGCCTATCATTCTATTGTACTTCGGCTCGTGCAAAGACGGAAATTCGTTTTTACTCCGATTAATTGACTGAAGCAGAAATTTAAGATGAAAATCAAAGTTGATATGGTATTGAATTAAAATTATTAAAGCATTAAAATGAGTAACTATTTTCAAAAAATATTAAAATATACGTATGAGATAGAAGAAAGTTTTGGGATTGGCACATCCAACTAGTTAAAAGAATATTTTTGCATATCACTTTTTTTCCAATAGTGCATTTATGCATTATGCAGTTGATACTGTTATTAGGTAATTGGTACTGATATCATGTAATTGATACCTATGCAATGCAATATAGTTTCAAACTTACACTTTTTTTTCTTTAATGGCAGTTCTATTACAATCTCATTATAATTGCCATGGAAAAAAAATTGATAATATTTGACCCTTACAGAATGCTATCTTTTTATGCATGATTTTATTTTTATTAACTATTTGGAAAGTAGTTGTTGTTCTCGGTAGAGAAATGGGAAATCTGAATCTTTTTATCGATTGAATTCCGCAAGTTATTTTATTTTACTCGTTTTCTGATTGGCCCAAGTTTAGTGCCCAAAAATGGAATACTTCTGTTTTTTATTTTATTCGTTTTCTGATTGGTCCAAGTTTAGTGTCCAAAAATGGAATACTTCTGTTTTTTTTTTATTTTATTCGTTTTCTGAATGGTCCAAGTTTAGTGTCCAAAAATGGAATACTTCTGTTTTTTTTATTTTATTCGTTTTCTGAATGGTCCAAGTTTAATGTCCAAAAATGGAATACTTCTGTTGCCACGATGACACAAAGAATAATAAGAACTTTAAAAAAAATAATAATTTAAAAACAAGTTGTAATAAAGATTTCAAACAAATTTCATTAAACAATGCATTTTTTTCTCTACACAAAGGTGTCAAAATTTAAAATGTGCGATAATTAGCAATTTAAAAATTTGCAGTTCTGAAAATTATAAAATTTAAATTTCATTTAAAATTTGTTTGCGATGGGTCTAGGAATATTAATGTTTAATCCATGTCATACGTAATATGAGGCGTTCAGAAGTCAGTCTGAACAACTCCTTGAAATAAAAATGCAGGTCTATTAATGTTTAACGCACGGCTTGAATATGACTTGTTATAATCATGATAAAATGATGTTTATTATTATTATTAATTTAAATGTAGAATTTATTTAGAAGTTTTTAAAATTTTAGTCTTTGAAAATATCATTTTCCAAATAGTCGTTGTAATTTGCTAAATTACAATTTTTTTTTATTGATTACATTATATTTGCACCACAACATTTAAAAAGTAAATGATTTAGTATACCTCTCTTGCATATCTTGTACAAAATACAAATGCAAGTTGTATTATCATCATTATTATTAAAAGTGATTCCCACTGAACAAAATTCGTGTAAAAGATTCTAATATCAGGTGTTAGTTTCCTTAGGACCGACAAGAGTTAATTAAAATTGACATAATAGAATTGATTGCAATATTATGATTCTAAAACAAAAGTTTTCTGCATTTTCCCAGGCATTAATTAAAATTTTTCAGAAGCGGTGGATGTAATTATCTAGAACGTGAGAATTGTCAAAGGTCGTCACTAGCCAAAATGAATAGTTTTGTCCTTAACACAAATTTTGGTAATGTTGTTTATCAAAATAATTTTCCTGACACAAAAGAATAATTAAAAGGTCTAAACATCAACAATTAAGATATAATTAATTTTAATTTCTATAATTCAATTTTAATTTCTTTTGGTAATTTTGTTTGTCACGTTTTAATTTCGTCGGATGTTTGAGTTTCATTTTATTTTATTTATTTATTTATTTATTTATTATTTTTTTTTCCCGGAAAAATATTTTATTTGTGGTGATTCTGATTCAGCTATGAATTGACTATATAGTATAACAGACCAACTCATTCAACATTAACTTGCGAATATCCTCATGCTACTAGCGCAAACTCTTTAAATTTTATATAACCTTCCATACAGACTACGGGAAATGTAACGTTAATTGTAACAAAGGTCGTCAACTTTAATTGTGACACAGTTAATAAACATTAATTTTAACATAGATTGAGATAGAATTTCAGACATGAAATTTATAATTTTAAATGACTCGATATTATCATAATATTTCTCTATTCAATAAAATTTATGTAAAAGAATTTTATAAATAAAAAATCAATAATCAATAAAATAATCACCTGAATCATTAATTTTAATTTATAAATTAGAATATGTTTAACGTATTCGAATTGATTTGGGCCTAAATTTCTTTTTGTTGAAATAACCAAAAATGCGTTAATTACGCATTTTGTTCTCAACTACATAGATAAATAATTGCAAACTATAGTTATATCCCCTTTTCCTAACACATTCGCTGCCGATCACGCGCCAGCGCGTGATATTGTGTCAACGTTAAGGGGCCACTCACGCGCCAGCGCGTGATGTGGGGTGATGTCCAATAGCACTGGCGCGGGAAAATCTTTCACTGATTCTTTGTCATAAAAAGTAAATCGGCTTCTGGGAAAGACCTACTTCTACAGTGCGACATTAACTATCATCACATCTTCACGTAAGCGGCAGCGAACGTGTTAATCGCGTTTTTCATGATTCTTACAAACTGATTATGACTTGATCGTTTTTATCCTTTTTCAACATAGTTGAAAAGTGTTTATGACTTGGCACTTGTCTCTCTGCGTCTGTTTGTGCTTTAACTCTCTTAAATATATATTCGGATTGTCATGTAATTGAATATGTTTATAGATGGTTACTACGGCATGTGTCAGTATTGAAAATGAAATGTGTAGCACTTATAGTTCTTTTGCAGGCATAGACAATATGAATTCTGTTATATTGTATGGTGTTTCGGGGGGGGGGGGGTCGTTGGCGGAGTATTTTAATGGTGTTACACTATTTCAAACATAATAATATCACACAAATACATTTCTCAGGATCATTAAAAAACAAAGCATTTGTCATTCATTTACAGGGTCTCACAATAGACTTCGAGTATATTTCCGCTATAGATGGCAATTGATCAAATCTGATTTGAAATGTGTTATGCGTTTTCTAAATTATTTTCTTGAATATTTTATTAATCGTATAAATCAATAAAGAATATTATATGCTATGTGTTTTCTAAATTGTTTACTTGTATATCTTATTTACATTTTAAATCAGTGAAGAATGTTATGCGTTATGCGTTTCCTAATTTGTTTACTTGGATATCTTATTTACCTTATAAACAGGGCCATAGCCAGAAGTGAATAATGGGGGGGGGGGGGGGGGTCATATTTCTTTATGACGCAGAATGATAAAATAGCGCATATTCACGCTGAAGCTGCTATATTTCTATTAAAATATTGTAATAACTTAATTTTATGCTAAGAAAAGAATAGGATGATGAAAAATTCGAGTGTATAGTGAGTGCAATATTAAACATCGAGCGACATTTCTCTCAATCGTAACCATGATCGAGCATCGTAAACATGAGCGAGTGTTGAAGCACTTATTTTAGTTATAATTTAATATTTCTGCAAAACTGTGAAAGGGCCTCAAAACTAAATTAGACTTTTTACAGAATTTCATTTGAATTTTCGGAACAGAAATGCCTTTAATGTCCTTGGAATCTTTCCCAGGGGAGGTTCAAAATGTTTTAGAGTGGGCTGAGCCCTTCACCCCTCCGCCCTTTCCTGAGCATTCCTTAGTTACGGCCTTGCTTATAAATCAGTGGAGAATGTTATATGTTATGTGTTTTCTAATTTGTTTTCTTGGATATATTATTTACCTTATAAGTCAGTGAAGAATATTATATGTTATGCGTTCTCTAAATTGTTTAGTTATATCTTATTTATCTTTAAAAAAAACAGCAAGAAGAGGCCTCAGTGGCTGAGTGGTCAAAGCACCACGCAGCTAATCGCCTTGGAGCGTGGGAGGTTGGGGGTTCGAGTCCCACTGGCTCCATTGCACGCGCTATTTATGTGGAGCTCACGGTTGTATATCTCTTGTATTGTAAAATTTCCTTGTGCTATCTCGTCCCTGTAATGTTGACGATGATTTATAAGCAGGCTTCATGTCAAGCACACAAATCAGATTTATGTTGTTCAATAAACAAAACGGCGAAAATGTTTTGTAATATGTTTTACTTGGATACATTATTTAACTTATAAAACAATGATAATATTAAATTATTTGGAAGGCGTTTCTAAATCTATGTTTTATGTTTTTTTCTTCCTTTTTTTTCTTTTTGTGATTGCATTATTAAAGTAATATTTTTTAATGTAAGCAAAACTCGGCCAATAACTATGTAGACCTTTAATCGTTGCTCAACTCATAAATGAGAATAATTTTACAGAATTAACATTCAAACATATATTTTCCAAAAAATTACCGCAAATATATATGAACTAGTAAACAAAACTCTTTTTTCCTTTTCATATACATAAATAAGTAATTGCAAACGAGATTGGAGCATAGTCACGAAAAGAGAACTAAGAACGCATTAAGTGAGCTGATAGATACAAGCATTAAACGAATTTCCCCGGAGACGAGAAAGCAAATTACTTTGCATCTGTCGGAAGTTTTGTAGAAGACAATTTGCTTGTTTGTGTTTTCGAGAACCAAATGCTTAATATTTTTTGCTATTAAGCCTCTTTCATAAAGCATCGTTTTTCCAAAGGGATGCTTGAAAGTAAAAAAAAAAAATCCTGGCTTACAGCCAATCAAGGATTTGAATTCTAGAGTATGTCTTTGCAGATTAATATTGTGTTTTTATATGACTGATTCAAAGGAAATAAATATAATTAGGAAAAAGCAAAATCTTAGCTTTTTTAATATCTTATTATCCTTTATTGTTATTATTATTTTAGGGATAACGTTAGTAATGCATCCTTTATTCTATCTTAAGTATCAGAGATTTGGAAAAAAAGAATAATATTTTGAATAAATTATTTTCAAATAAATTACGAAAAAGAAACGCAATTAAATGCCGATAATATCTGTAACAAAAGAACGTCAGCCAATTACAGTGGTAATAAATACAATTATCTATTAGTAGAAAAAAAAAAAAAAAAAAAAAAAAAAAAGTTTCGCTTTGTGTGTGTGTGTGTGTGCTTGCGCATGCGTGTGTGCTGGCGATGGCTAGTGAAATCTACAGCAGGTTGAAGTCTGAAGTTTTAGATGAGGATACATCTGAAGCTCAGATTTTATAGTTTTTTAGAATCCTCTGGATCCCTTTATGATCTTAGGCACTAAATTTTTATTAACTTGCATTCTGTTTAATCAATCTCCTTTCAATTTCGGTGCCCTTTCTCAATTTAGTGACTCTCAATTTTCGACATTATAGTTTTTAAAAGTAAAATATTAAAAATAATTACAAATAAATCTCAATAATATCTTTTAAAAACGAACGTCAATAAAATCTAGTGGTAATAACTGCGGTTATTTTTAAAATAAAATATTAAACATAATAATTTCACCGAAATAACATTCAAATAGCTTTGTACAAACATATTTTTTCCAAAAATTACAGCAAATATATATGAACTAGTAAACAAAACGCCTTCTTCCTTTTCATATATATAAATAAATAATTGCAAACGAGATTGAAGCAATGTTTAGCGCAGTCAACAAAAGAGAACTTAAGAATACATTAAGTCAGCTGATAGATACAGGCATTAAACGAATTTCTCCGGAGACGAGCAAGCAAATTACTTTGCATCTATCGGAAGTTTAGGAAAAGACAATTTGCTTGTTTGTATTTTCGAGAACCAAATGCTTAACATTTTTTGCTATTAAGCCTCTTTCATAAGCATCGTTTTTCCAAAGGGATGCTTGGAAAGAAAAAAAAAAGCCTGGCTTACATCCAATCAAGTATTTGAATTCTAGAGAATGTCTCTGCAGATTAATATTGTGTTTTTATATGACTGATTTAAAGAAAATAAATATAATTAGGAAAAGACAAAATCTTAGCTTTTTTTTTAATATCTTATCATCATCATTATTATTATTATCTTAGGGATAACGTTAGTAATGCATCCTTTATTCTGTCTTAAATATCAGATATTTGGAAAAAAAGAATAACATTTTGAATAAATTATTTTCAAATAAATTACGAAAAAGAATCGCAATTAAATGCCGATAATATCTGTAACAAAAGAACCTCAGCAAATTGTGGTAATATTTAAGTGGTAATAGTAAGGATTATGAGTACTGATAAAAGAAAGTTGCGCTCTGTATGTGCACGTATGCCGGCGATGATGGCTAGCGAAATCTACAACACGTTAAAGTCTGAAAATTTAGATGAGGATAGTCCAAAATAATGCCTAATGCACATTTGGCTCAGATTTTTAATTTTTAAACATCCAGATCCCAAGGTGCCCTTTATGATTTTAGGCACTAAATTTTTAGTAACCCAGGAGGGCTTGCACCGGACCTGATAGACCCAGGGTGCATATAGTTTTCACAATTACCACTGCTACTTTTTTTTAAAGTATTTTCAACTTGTACAAATGGTGCACGAAAACACAATGCTACACCTATGAGTCAGCCATTAAAATCGAGTTTTCAGGTGTTTTCTTACAAAATATGGCTTGGCAGAAGTATTGCATTTTAATAATAGAACCGAGTACATTATAGATTCACGATTTTGAATCATTTGTAAAGGATTGTTGTGTAATTCTTCACTCTGAAGTTTCAAGGAATTGTTATAAGTATAATTAAGAGTGACGAATCGAGGAATACTTTTTTTTCCCAAGGTCATGCCGAATTATCTACCATTGCGGACCTTAGGATATCGGATTAGAGGGTTTTTTTTTACTAAACTATTAAGTACTTATAAATTAAAAACTTTTTTTCTACTTATATCGTAATTTCGGGTAATCCGAATGTTTCGCAATCCGAACATCCACTGGTCTCAATTAGTCCGGGCTCTATCGCATTAAACATACTATATTAAACCTCAATAATATATAAAAAGTATATCGCTGTTAAAGTATGCTTATGAGACAGACAGACAATCCGGATTCATCAATACTTTTCAACTGTTGACAAGTACATCAGTGGTTAAAGTTTAGTAATAATAAAAACAAAGGCAATTTGCTCGCTGTATTTTCAAAAGGTCAATTTGATATATGTGTATATAATAAATTTTATATAATATATTTATTTAATAAATATGTTTGATAAATATTTTATTTTTATTTTTAGGTTTCTCTCATCGATTTTCTAGAGGAATGTGTGAAAAAAAAAGCATATGGCTGTCAGCCAATCGATACTTTATGCTGTAGACACTGACCTTGCGCATTAATAGTTTGTTCTTCAAAATCAAACTTGAAAGAAATAAAAATAATGTGAAAAAAAAAAAGAAAAAGAAAAAAAAACTTATTTTACTATGATTTTATTTTAATTTTAAGGTTGTTCTCAAGTGCCCTGCTCAACATGCGTGAAAAGTTTTAACACATTTACAAATTCATTTTGTATAAGAAGGATATAAAACTGGAAGGCCTGACTATGGAAACAATTTGGAATCGAACTGTGTTCTAAATTTTTGAATAAATAAATCACCTATTGAGTTACACGCGATTTTGATCACGTGACAAAGATATTTTTCACGCTTCTTCATTCACGCAATTGAATGAAATGCTGCGTTTTCTACTTTTGCTGAATTATAAGGTTAAGTTATGTAATTTGAATTATCCCATCTCGAAATTTATTTTGTTCAAAGGAAGAAAATCACATTTTCATTATGATAAATTTCCATCTACCGAAACATGTAATATTTTTCAAAACACATAAATACATAGAAATTCAGTACAAGTTTTAAGGGTGTTCTCAACTGCTCTTCTCAATAAACGCAAAATGTTTTGACACGTTAACAAATTTATTTTTTAACGGTAAAATATAAAATTGGACGGTCTGGCTATGTAAACACTTTCAAATCGAACTCAATTTTTCATTTTTTGATAATCAAATTACTTACCGAGTTATAAGCTATTTTAATCACGTGATAACGCGATTTTCTACCTTTCGTTGACTGATTGTTTTTCTGCTTTCGCAGGAAAATGCGATTCAAAACATGACTTTTGACGGCTTGTTTTGAAATATCTATTGCGTTTGCACAAAAACGGGAAAATGAGTGCAATTAGATATTTCTTGAATATCAACTTCTGCTAGTTTCATGCATTTCCGAACAAAAATAAATAAAATAAAACTTATGTCACAAAGTTGCCCTTTTTGGGCTGTTCTTAAATCAAAAGGGTAACTTCATGACATAAGTTTTATTTTATTTATTTTTGGAAATGCAAGAAAATAGCCAGTATTTTTGTTCAGAAACTATCTAATCGCACTCATTTTCCTGTTTCTATCTATCTTTCTTTCTTTTCTTTTTCTTTTTTTTTTTTTTTTTTTTTGAAACACAATTTTTTTTTTTTTTAAATAATGTCAAAATGGGCGTTTTGAACGTAATTTCGAGCGAAAGAAGATAGCCACTCAAATTGGAGTAAAAGAAAACGTGTTTATCGCGTAATCGAAAACGCTTATAATTCAACAGGTAATTTATTAATAAAACTAGTCGTTGGGGGCCACCGTAATACTTACCCATCATGGATATGTATATGAAAATAAAACATGTGAAACTATTTATACAATGCATTGCAATTCATAAACAAAATTTAAATATTGTTAATATACATAGTAATGCTATATTAAAGAACTGCTGATGTACCAATTTCGACAAATTATATAAAACGCCAAACTACTCAAGTAATACCGAACTGCGTAAAAGAAACATCCTTATAACTCCAAAAATAATAATTCTATTAACTAACAATTAACTGCGTCGGATTAAGCGTCTCATTTCCAATAAATTTGAATGAAATACAGGGTCATGAAAAATCGAAGAATGTGGAAAACAAGATTACAAATATCTCGGCAACTAATAATCCGATCGACTTCGTTCTATATGCAAAATGTGTGTTATTTTATCGCCTTTTACGTCCAATCCTTAGAACAAAAAAATTCGAAAATTTTTATGTACCTTTCATCAGAACGAATTTTTCGAGAGTCCGAAAAAAATAGTTCCGGATAATCGATGTTGCTGATATTAAATAGGGTTCGTCCCATTCTTACATACTAACTACATACAAAATTTGAAGTCTCTATCTCAATTTGTTCGGGAGATAGAGCGTTTACAGACAGACAGACAGACGGACGGCAAATTTTTTTTCTAAAAATAAGTTTTCAGGAATCTCCACTATCTAAAACGTGTAAATCCGTCAAAAAAATTTTTCGATTTTCAAAACGATTGCAAGACTTACCCTATACTACGTATGATGGGTAAGTAAAAAATGGAAAATTACCAACAGTAAAAAAGTTTATCTATCTATCCGGAAATCAATATTTGTGATTACAGATACTAGATATTCCTGTTTCCTACTTTCTATCACAATCCTTATAAGCTATCCATTTCCTCCTGTAAAAACAACAGCTTTATTAATTAGTAATATACACACCTAGACTGGCAAATTTCTGCAACAACAAATAGAGTACTAATTTTTATAAGTGAAACCTAGAATACATGAAATCATTGGCAATGTAATCATTAAAATTCGATTACGAATTTCTATTTTAAGGTTCCTCATCAGTCAGGTTGGAAATCCCCCTCTATGATGCTAAACCTGTGGCTTGCAATGCATCCGTATTTTTCAAATTTCTCTTCAGACTTTTTTTTTTCTATATTCTGTATGCTCTTCTTGAAGAATTTTTTTTATATTGTTTGCTGGACAAAATATTTTTAAATATATTGTTAATTTTTATACGAATTGAATATTTCGAACTAAGCGAAAGAACTCCGGAAATCAATATTTGGGATTACAGATACTGGATATTTCTGGTTCATACTTTCTATCACAATCCTTATAAGCTACTCTTTTTTTCCCCTCTAAATAACAGCTTTATTAATTAGTAAAATACACACCTAGGCTGGTAAAGTTCTCCAACAACAAATAAAGTACCAACTCTTATAAGTAAACCCAGAATATATGAAATCATTAGCAATGTAATCATTAAATCCACCAATTCAATTGTATCTTTGTTTGACAACACGTTCGAACAAGAAAATCCCTTTTTAACGAATGTCATAGTTAAGATATGTATTTAAAAATAAAACGAACGTTAATAAGTTACAAAGGATTATTTCTGTGTTGTAACTGGTCCTATTAATTTAACATCCTTAGAAAAGGCTTATAAACCTCATCGTTAAAATAACAAAGCTGTGAAACACGATGTAACACTAATTAGTATGCAAAGTCCCGAAGAAAACAAAAATTGTAAGCACAGCGTAAAATCGTGATTATTAATTTATGTTATGTATAAAAATAAACATTTATTAAAACAATAAAGCATGTAGTTAGATTTATTTGAAAAAAATTAATGTTTGAATGAATATAATTAATGTTTATATGAAATTAATTTTTGTTGATATCAAATTAGATGGGTGATATGGGTGGGGGATGTTGATATGGAATTAGATGGGTTAGATGGTATATGTTTATATGTAAGAGCTATCAAAAATAACTTAATTTTAAAGTTAATAATTAACAAAGTTAATAAAGCTTCCTTTAGATAATGGTAAAGAACAAAGATTTTAATTTGAACCTCTTGGTAAATCAAAAGAAGCAAAAAAAATCCAATGGAAAATATGCCAGATTTATGACTCGGAAATTATCAAACCGATTTTGGAGAAATTTGCCAGATTTAGGCCGTTTCTTAGGAAACTACCGGTCCGATTTTGGAGGAATTTGGAATCCATATTTACTGGATTATGTTTAAGAATTATGGTATATAATTTTTTTCTGTGACAAAAACATTTTTTTTTAAAGCAATGTCAATTTTTTAAAAAATTTTCATTTTTTAGATTTTTTTTTAAAAACTGATTAACGTTTTCTAAAACTGTCAACGATATATGCTCTTACACTTATGCTTGACCAGTAAAAATAAATAAATAAATTGCCACCCTTATCAATTGTTTTAACTCAAAATGCTTGAAACTCCAGACAATATTATCTATTTTCAAAATCCTTAAAGGTATTATTGAATCAAAAAGGGCTCGAATCAAAAACATCTTTTTTTTTTCAGCTTTCTCATTTGTAAATATGCCATCCAAAAGGACAACTTTATGACATAAATTTTGCTTTTACTTGGAAATGCACGAAACTAGAGGATGTTGTTATTCAGAAACTATCTAATCTAATTATTTTTTCCGAGTTTTTTTTTTTTTCTTCTTTTTTTGCAAACGAAATAGATGTTTAAGGCCCCTGTCCTCGCTCGAGGAAACGCTCGCGAGCTAATGCTATTCCTACGGGGAAGCATTTTTCTAATAACTCTTTCGCATTTTGACATTTTTGAATCTTTTTTTTTTTTTTTTTTTTCATTGGATAGCTGAGGTGCATGCCGACAGCGCACCTTTTTTACTTTTTTGATTTTGGTTGCAGATATTTTTTACAAAGTTAGTTTCACTTTCAAAACCGGTTTCGAAACTGAAAGTGCTTTTAAAAAAATATATCTGCAACCAAATCGAAAAAGTAAAAAAGGTGCGCTGTCGGCATGCACCTCAGCTATCCAATGCAAAAAAAAAAAAAAAAAAAAAAAAAAAAAAAAAAAAAAATATTCTAAAATATCAAAATGTGAAAGAGTTATTAGAAAAATGATTCCCTATAGGAATAGCATTAGCTCGCGAACATTTCCTCGAGGGAGGACAGGGGCCTTAAGTAAATGTCCTCATAGTGGGACTGGGAGTTTTAGGTAGCTTTCATTACAAAAAGTAAAAAGCTACCTATTGAAGCCGTCCGGAGGAAAGCACTTCCAGAAAATATTGGTATTTTTTCACCGATCATGACCCCCTGACCCCAAAACCACCCTCCGTTCAAATGTTGACATATATATATATATATATATATATACAGCGTTCGAAATCCTTGGTGGTCCGCTGGTCCGAGACCACCGATAATTCAATCGGACCACTAATTTGAAAAATTTAGTGGTCCGCAGGACCAGTGCCTTTTTTCAGGCCCTGAGAAAACTGCAACTGATCGCACATAAGATTTTTTTAATTATTATCAGCGATACCACGGACACGCTATAGCGCGTAAATTACTCAAAAAATCGGCGATGGGACGCAAAAAATAGCTCTTACGCGTCTCACGGGACGCGTAATTTCGTTAAAAGATTGCGAAAAACGGCAAATTTCGTAAAAAAATCGCGAAATAACGACTAATTTCCAGTTAATTTGTCAAACAATTCTCGAAAAAATGGCTAATTTCATTCCAAAACCCGAAACAAAAGGCAGATTTCTTCGAAAGATCTCGAAAAAACGGCAAATTTCGTCCAAAAAAATCGCGAAAAACGGCAGATTTTTTTCCAAAAATTGCAGAAAAATTTCAGATTTCTTCAAAAAATTGCAAAAAAAAGGGCAGATTTCTTCAAAAAATCGCGAAAAAAGACATATTTTATCCGAAAATCCCAATAAAACGTGAAATTTGTGAAAAAAATCGCGAAAAACGACAAATTTCCTCAAAAGATTGCGACAAAACTACAAATTTTGTAAAAAAAACGCTAAATAACGACTAATTTCCGGCAAATAACGTCAAAAAATTAGCGAAAAAACGGCAGATTTCTTCAAAAGATCGTGGTAAAACGGCAAATTTTGTCAAAAATATTGCGAAAAGCGGTATATTTTGTCAATAAAAATTAAAAATTTCGTCAAAATAACGCGAAAAAACGGAAATTTCGACAAAAAAGCACGAAAAAAAAAATATATATATATAAATAAAATAAATAAATAAGTGAATGCCGGGAGAGAATTTTTCTGTTTTAAAAACTAATTTTCCTGCTTCAAAATTGTTGTTGCTGCTCCAAAAACTGATTTTCCTGCTTCCCAATCGGTTTTTTATTGCTCCAAATATTTCTGAGTGAATGTGACTCCTGAAAGCACCATTTCATTAAGCAAAGTACCCATTTACTCAACAAAAATATTCCTGTTTTCAGCAAAAATGTCTTTTTCAATAAACCTGTCTTGCCCGATTTTAAAATAAATGCAAACAATAGTGATACTTGTTATCTTCGACACTTAAATAAGCATTATTTTATAATTAAATTTGTATCTTGCACATTTATTTTTTTAAAAAGTACAGAAAATTTCCTCTTAGTGTTAAAATTATTTAATAGAATTTTATGTAGCGGACCAGTGATGATGTCTGCGGACCAGTAAATTCTCATGCTTACTGGTCCTTGGGACCAGTGACTTTTTTTTAGGAATTCTAACGCTGTATATATATATATATATATATATATATATATATATAACCATATATATATATATATATATATATATATATATATATATAACCATATATATATATATATATATCTGATTTTTGTCATGCGATAACTATCGTATTTATGAACCGATTTGAATGAAACTTGGTATGTACATAGTACATACAAATGTCTCGACCGAGTTCGTTAGCCAGCGTCATCCGCCATCTTGTTTCAAAATGGCGGCCATTTAAAAAATTTAAAAAATTTTAAAATTTAAAATTTAATACGAAGAAATTAAAAGTTGGAAAATATTTTTCTTTTATGTGTTAGAACTTAAAACAACGATTCCAGAACATTTTTTATTTTGTCTATATCTTAAAAAATGATTGAGTTATAGCACTTTGAATTTTTCTTATTGCTGACATTTTTAAACTATCCGATTTTTGTCATGCTGTAACTGACGTATTTATGAACCGATTTGAATGAAACTTGGTATGTACATAGCGCATACAAATGTCTGGACCGAGTTCGTTAGCCAGCATCATCTGCCATCTTGTTTCAAAATGGCGGCCATTTAAACTTTTTTAAAAATTTAAAATTTAAAATTAGGTTTAAAAATGTGAGAAATTGAAAAAGATATTTCTTTTGTGTATTTGACCTTGATACAAAGATTCCTAGGAATTTTTTGTTTCATCTATATCTTTAAAAATGGCTGAGTTATAGCTTTTTCAATTTCCAGTGTGGTTGACATTTTGAAACGCGATAATACGCATATTTATAAATTGATTTGGATATAACTTCATGTGTACGTAGTACATATCAACGTCTTGACCGAGTTCACTAACCAACTTCCTTCGCCATCTTGTTTCAAAATGGCGGCTATTTAAATTTATCAAAAATCTTTTAAATGTATAATGATGTACAAATAAAAATTAGAAATTGAAAAAAAAATTCTTTCGAATGTATTTATCTTAATAATGAGCTCCGGAGTATTTTTTGCTTTGTCTTTATCTTAAAAAACGCCTGAGATATAGTAGTTTGAATTTCTAATGTGGGTGACACTTTTTAAAAAAACAATTTGCCCACGACAGCAGTCGTATATATTAATCGATTTCCATATATGAGGTTGCATTTCCACATGAATTATGATTTCGACCAAGCTCATTGGTTTGTTTTATCCATCATGTTGCTTTAAAATGGCATACACTTCATGATATCGTGGAATTTGATGACTCTTTATATTGCTGAAAATAAAACCAGGTTGAATAAAATATGACTAATTTCTAAAAATTCCTATTAATAATTAGTATTGACAAAAACTAGCATTCAATCTTATAAAATCAGGTTTCACTAATTTGAGCTTCGTTTGTTTGAATAATATAACTTAATTTAAAATAAATAATATATAAATAAGCATATGAAAGCTACCTCTTCCTCCCGGCATTGCCGGAAGGACTTTTGAACTTAATTTCCGCTCGAAAGAAAAACGTCATTGTCACGTGATCAAAATCCCTTATAATTCGATAGGTAATTTATTGATTTTAAAAAAAATGGAAAGCACAATTCAATTCAAAATCATTTCCATAGTCGGACTTTCTAATTTTACATCTTTCCATAAAAAATAAATTTGTAAATATGTCAAAATATTTTGCGCATGTTGAGAAAAGCAGTTGAGAACAGCCTTAACCTCCTCATTCCTGAGACAAATATTACCAGGGACCACAAAAACTTGTTTAAAATTACTATAAAACATCACCAAAGGTATATTAGCCTATATAACAATGCTGTCTATGTATATCTGTACGCATTTATTAAAATTATCTAGAAGCATTCAGATTCATTTAAGTTTTAAGGGTATACTTCGATTCAAATTGCCGTTATTTTCCGTTTTTTTTTTTTTTTTTTTGCTCTCAAATGCATCAAACTGGCAAATTGTCTTATTTAGAAATTACACAAGGTGCCGTGACGGTCGATTCATTGATAGATGCAGAAAATATTGCATAAAGTGCAATCAAAGTTTTTTTTTTTTTTTTTTTTTTTTTTAACCCATTTTTCCGAAGCGGGAGATTCCGAAAATTATCGTGATCCATCCCCTTCTCTACCCCTTGTCAGCAAAAATAAGCAAAGACTGGACAACCCCTTCCCCCTCACTGCTTATGTAATATTTGAACGACCCCATATAAATGATATTCCATGTAACTTAACCCTTAAGGGTGTATTTCGATTCAAACTGCTTACTTTCCGATTTATTCTTGAATTCACTTTTGCTCTCATATGCATCAAACTAGCAAATTTTCTTATTCAGAAAGTACTCAAGGTGCCGTAATTGTCAATTCTTTGATAAATGCAGAAAATATTGCAAAAAAAAAAAAAAAAAAAAAAAAAATCAAAAAAATCAAAAACGGCATTTTGTACCGATTTTTCCGAAGCGGGAGATCTGTGAACGAAAAAAAGGGTCATACTGAGTAAGTAATTTTTCATAAATCAAATTCTAATGAATTGAGCGCAAAATGCACTTTATGCATCTCTTCAAAACTCATCTCAGTAAGTTTCATGTTTCTACTTTTAAAAATGAATCTGAAATTATATCAGAAAATTTTGAGCTGTTGAAGGTGGAAAAGCATTTTTTTCGAATGCACCCTAAAAGGTTGATTTTTAGTGTCTGCTCCAGGCGACATCAGGACTGAGGAGGTTATTGCAGAAATCAGAAAATTCTCACCTATCATATGCAAAACATTTATAAAGAAGAAGAATATAAAATTTCTTGCAGAACTAATACTATCCCGATTCATTTAATTAGTTTAAATTTTTATCATAGTAAACAAATGTCTGTTTTGTTATGGTGGGCCTTATTTTTCTGTATTATTTTATTGATGTAAAAATTTTGTGTTTAATGGGGCAATTCAATACATATACAGTCGACTCTCGTTAATTCGAAATCGGATAATTCGAATTTTTGCTTAATTCGAACTAAACATGAAGTCCCGAAATTTTCAATGGCTGAATAATGTTAAAAATTTTCATTAATTCGAACTCATTTTCTCTTGACTTCGTTTAATTCGAACTAACGAGAATTCCAATTTTTCATTTTTCTTTTCTTTCTCTCTGATTTCAGATCATTTGAATAACTTTCTTTGTTTTTTGTGAAAATTGTTCCGAAAGAATATACTTATAATCCCATGCATTTGATATTCACTTTCTTAGTGACCCGTCTGTCCATCAGTGACGCTTCAAATTTTTCTTCCATTGAGCTTGTTTCTAGTCTTTTAATTAGTTTATGTATTTATACATTCTTATTTAATATTAAGTCATATTCTAATAATGACAGACGAAACAAATTTTAAAAAAGACTATAACATGAATTCCTTTGTAATAGTACCACATTAAGCATGTTTTCATTTCATACTTTCCATAATTCGAACATTTCTTGCGGTCATGACGAGTTCGAATTAACGAGAGCCGACTGTATAAGATAAATTTTAACCACATCGAAAAAAATTCGTAACAGTATCTATTTCATAAAATCTGGTATAATACATTCCGATTTTTTTTCTTTTCGGGACCGTTTGCTATCTTTTATTTATCATAGTAAAAGCAGAACAAACGAAAATAAGAAAATTTTTAATTAAAACCATCACTCAACATAACTTTAAATTAAAATAAAACAATTCGTTTCAAATTAATTATCTTTATTGTTATCATGACAGACATTTAACAACAATAAGAAAACATTCATTTATAAAAGCTATAGTTTTATACTTAAAAAATCGTCTAGAATACAAGCATTCGATTGGCTACAGGCCAAGACGTACAGTACATTTCGTGTTTCAAATATTTCTCTAAAATATTAATGCGGTATGCAAATGGGAAAATGCAAATTCCATTTCCTAACCAAAGATGTTTTCATGTAAGTTGTTATGAAGTTGGAAAAAAAAGAAAGAAAAAGAAAATAATACAAGATTATTCCTTTTATTACAAGATATTTATTCTGGGAAAAACTATTACCACTTTAAAAGGACAGTTTACTTCAAATTTGGTCCAAAAATCGATGTTCTTTTCAAGTATTAAACGAAGGCTTGTTTAATTGTGAATTTTTTAACACCTCACTTTTACCCATACGACAATTTTATCGCGAGATCTTGTAAATTTTGTTATTACACTCAGTGCAATTATCCATACAAATTAAAAATTTAATAAAGTTTGTCTTTATGTTCTTATTTCCATTACTTTCACATTTAAAAATGCTAAAAAATTTTTCGTATTCGAGATGCACATTTAAACTTTTTTGCGCATGTACTTTATTATACATGTGATAAATGTGTGCTCAGAATTAGTCATGAGTATATTTATTTATTTATATATATATATACCGGATGTCTAAAAAATAACTGACGGATTTTAAAATTCAATAACTTGCAAACGGTGACAGCTATTTAAAAATTTTTTGCAGGAGGGTTATGTATAATGTCAGGAGTTTTTTCACCGTAATTTTTTATTTCAGTTCGAATTTCAAACAATAGGTGGCGCTGACGGCGATTGAAGGCCAGGCGATCAGTGCTGAGTGAAACGTCGAGATAGTTTAGAAGTATTGTTTTTACATATTGACCATGACATACCTCAGCTTGTAGTCAAATCTCCTTCTTGAAATTTTTTGTACATAACACTACTACACAATACTATCAAAGGCCAGAATTTCAGATTTTTATCTCGTGCTCCACCAGAGATATCAAAGCCTAAAAAGTGCGATTTTTGAAATTTTCGACGAATTTCGGAATTTTTTTTCGCAAAGAGAAATCAGCTCCCAGATCTAGGACTTGGTGTATGAGTACACGCATTTTTGACCTATTTGTAGAAAAAAATTGTGTAAGGTTGGCAGTCTTGTTGAACAATTACATAGTAGGTTGCAATAGTTTGGCAGTATTGTTTTCACATATATTGTCCATGTCATATCTCAGCTTGTAGTCAAATCTCTTTCTTGAAATTTTTTTTACATAACACTACTACACAAAAGTATCAAAGGCCAGAATTTCAGATTTTTATCTCGTGCCCCACCAGAGATATCAATGCGTAAAAAGTGCTATTTTTGACATTTTTGACGAATTTCGGAATTTTTTTCGCAAAGAGAAATCAACTCCCAGATCTGGGATTTGGTGTGTGAGTACACGCACTTTTGACCTATTTGTAGAAAAAATTGTGTAAGCTTGACAGTTTTCCTTACATGAAAAATGTCCTCTTGCAAACGGATAGATTTTGGAAAAAATCTTAAATTTTGTGCTAAAATTTCACCTGTAAAAATTTATTTTTCAAAATTATTCTACGACCGTTCATTTAGCCTATTTTATTCTGAACAAAATGCTGAAAACCCCATTTCAATTGGGAAAATAAAAGACGAGATATTTACGATTTTGTGTATCCTAGTATCTGAGAAAATCGCTGAACACGGTGAAACAAAGATGGCCGCCATGCACAAACCAAAAATAGTAAAATTAAAATAACGGTCATTTTGAACTTCCGTCATGTTAGGGTTGTTGTACAAAAAATTTCAGATTTTTTAAAAATGGTCGAGCGACCAAAAAAAATATTTTCTGGACCACTTGAAATGGATTGACCCAATTATATTCTCAGCATGACCCTTTTTTTCGTTCACAGATCTCCCGCTTTGGAAAAATCGGTTCAAAGTGCCGTTTTTGATTGCTTTTTTTGCAATATTTTCTACATTTATCAAAGAATCGACAATCAGGGCACCTTGTGTACTTTCTAAATAAGACAATTTACCAGTTTGATGCATTTGAGAGCAAAAACGAATTTAAAAATAAATCGGGAAATAAGCAGTTTGAATCGAAATACACCCTTAAGGGAGGTTCTTTAGTGTAAAATTCACGTGAATTTAATGATTTTTTTTTTTTTTTCGGTTATAAAGGAAAACTATATCGGATTTTTTTCGCATGATATTTATTGGCATACCATTTATTTTTTTAAATTTTAGTGTAAATTATGGTATTAATATTAGTTAAATTTTAGTGTTAAAATAACAAAAAAAAATAGTAATGAAAGTTGAGAATCTGCTGGTGCATTCCATGAACTTTCCATTGTTCGGCCATTTTTCTCCGATCACGAGCATCTGAAACAAGTTGGCTCTTAAAATTTTGGAAGGGCATTAAACCTCGGGAGCTTATAGCAATATTTCGTTTAAAAGTTGTTTTTTGTGAAAATTACAGTCATTCGAACAAAAAAGTTCATACAAAATTTTATTGAGAAACACAAATCTCAACATTACTAAATGATGTATAAATTAATGAATAGTTAAAGCTTATACAAAAACTAATATTACGTAGAAATTCTTAAAATCAAAGTTCCGGAAACACCTATATGGCTATCATCAGTACTAAGATTTTACTTTACTTTAAAGTTCAAATGAACTGAGTAAGATCTCACGAACTAGTCAATACGTGGTGGTAGACATTTAGATTTTAAACTAATGTATCATCATATGCCTCATGATGGTCATACATGTTGAGGATGTATTTCGATTCAAACTGCTTATTTTCCGATTTTTTTTTTTTTTTTTTTTTTTTTTTTTTTTTAATTCACCTTTGCCCTCAAACGCATCAAACTCGAAGATTCTCTTATTTAGAAACTTTATGAGGTGCTGTGTCCGTCAATTTTTTGATAAATGCAAAAAATACTACAAAAAATGCATTCAAAGTTGGCCTTTTGATCTGTATTTTAATAAGCGGGAGATCTGGGAACGAAAAAAAGGGTCATACTAAGAAAGTAATTGTTTATAAATCAAATTCTAATGAATTAAGCGCAAAATGACATCGTTATACGTTTCTTCAAAAATCCTCTCAGCTAGTTTCACGTTTTTATTTTTAAAAATGCGTCTGAAATTGTATCAGAAAATTTCGAGCATTTAGACTTTAAACTATTGCATCATCATAAACCTTATGATAGTTATACATGTTGACCAAAACGTTGATTTTAAGAATTATAGTGTATTAATAATGTTTGTTTAAGTTTAGCGATACATTAATATTTCGCCCAGCTCTTAAATAATGTTCCGACATTTTTATTAATCTTTCATTTGTTCTTTGCAATATTTTTATTATCCCTCCCCCCCCCCCCACACACACACCACCACCACCACCACGACTCAACTTTTAAAAGAAAATTAATTCTCACAATAGAATTCACTTGTTAATATAAAGTGTTTAATGTTTTGCCAATTGTGCTTTACAATATTCGTAATTTTTTCCCCTCTTTTTCTTTTAAATGTATTTTTATAAGGATGTTGTTATTTTATTTTTTAAGTTAAAACTAATTCTTGAAATAAAATTACTTTATTAATATAAATTCTTTGAAATTTTGTCATTTGAAATTTACAATATTTTTTTACATCACCCCGCCCCCTATTTTTCAAGCATAACATTTACAATAACGCTGTCATTTTAATTTTTAACCGAAAACATTCTTGCAATAAAATTCCTTTATTAGATCAAAATAATTGCAATTTCGTCATTTGTGATTTACATTATTTTTATTAAAATATCCCTCTATTTAATTTACTCACAACATTTACAATAACATTGTCATTTTAACTTTTAACTGAAAATTAATTCTTGAAATAAAGTTTATTTATCAATGTAAAATGTTTAAAATTTTTTCATTTATGCTTTACAATATTTTTTAAACCGCCCCCCCCCTTTTTTTTAAAAAAAAAATAACATTTACAATGATGTTATGTATAAAACTTTAAATTTTAACCAAAAAGTACTTCTTGAAATAAAAATCATTAATAAATGTACAGTATTTCATATTTTGTCATTTATTACTTACGATATTTGTACTACACTTACCCTTTCCCAACCTCCTTTTTTTTTTTTTTTTTTTTTTTCAATTACAGCATTTACAAAAATTTTGTCATTTTAACTTTTCAAAATGTTTTGACCTTTCGGTGAAGCCATTTCCCTTTTGTTAGGCTGTTTTTGTTGGTTTTAGCTTCAAATTAATTTTAAAAACGGGGTTAAACACACAAAATACACGCTTTAGTGGAGCGTTATGGAACTTTCGCACCAAGCTGAAAGTGATTTTTCTTTCAAAATGTGGTATAATCAAAATGCAATTTATTATTTCTTTCATGTAATTTATGATTCATTTTGACAGTTTTTTTTTTTCTTACTCAATTCATTTTACCAACTGTTTTATCATGCAAATCCAATGTATGTCAAGGAGTATAATTATATTCACAAATCTTTCTTTCAACTAATACTTTCACTACCATATACCTCAAGTCTACGTCTACAGTTTAATAACAATAAAACTTGACTTTTAATACTTTCTCCAATTACAACTCGTTGTAGAATCGACGTCCAACTGGTTTGGGCTTTTTTTCTTATTACGGAATAAAGAATAGGTTGTTTTTTCTTTCTCTTTCATTATTCATACCCCGTGACCCCTCGATAGCAAAGTCAATCCGATGCCTACTTTTTTGCAGATTGACCAAGGTCTTTTCATTCGCCTCTGTTGAAACGAATGCATAAATTCACTACTGTAAAAAAGGAACAAGAAAATTTAGTTTTTCATGCTTCATCGTGCTTTAAGCGTTAACTGGTACAAGGATATGTGTTAAACACATATATTTTCGCCCAACATGAATTTAAAACGTAATTGAAATGCAAAGAAATAAATATGATTAATTTTAATGCGATGTATGTTTCCTGTAGTTGTTTTACATGCTTATTTTGTATTATTTTCTCTATGAGAGGATGGAGTTAATATATCCAGCAACAATTCTTTTTCGTGTTATTATTGCCGCTACTACTATGTCGCTACTACTGATATAGTGTTGTAGTTAGTTGTTCTAGAATCATTATTATACTTCAAAAATGCTCAATCTTTATTAATGAGAATTTTATAACAATATATTCGAGTGCACAAACTAAAACAAACAAATATATATATATATATATATAAAGAATCAAAACTAAGTATTGTAGACAACGTTACTATAAACCATTGGTTAATAAAATCATTTTTTTTTTTATATAGTTTAAGAATTAAACGAAAATTATAATATTATTTTTAGAATCAGCATTAAACCAGTTAATTTAATACTTTATTAAGCTTTATATATATGTATATATATGCACATAAGTATTGGATACTACATCACATGCTTATTATTTGTTATTTAATTTACAGTTATAAGCCTTCATAGAATTTTTTCCGTTGTATAACTGTTTGAATGGTTTCAATCTGCTATATTGTGAGATAATGAAGTACATGTTATTTTTCCCCCAGTACTTATACCCCTTGACCCCTGAATTCAAAATCAATTCTATGCAAGAAATATAAGTAAAGGAAAGGCAAAATTCGAGGCCTGCTTTTTGCAGATTGACCAAGGTCTTTTCATTCGCCTCTGTTGAAACGAATGCATAAATTCACTACTGTAAAAAAGGAACAAGAAAATTTAGTTTTTTTATCATGCTTCACCGTGCTTTAAACGCTAACTGGTACAAGGATATGCGTTGAAAACATATATTTTCGCTCAACACACATCTAATGAATTTAAAACGTAATTGAAATGCAAAGAAATAAATATGATTAATTTTAATGCGATGTATGTTTCCTATAGTTGTTTTACATGCTTATTTTTTATTGTTTTCTCTATGAGACGATGGAGTTATTACATCCAGCAACAACCTGTTATTATTGTCGCTACGTGTTGTCGTGTTGTAGCTAGCTGTTCCAGAACCACCATTATATTATACTTCAAAAACGCGCAATCTCTATTAATGAGAATTTTGTAACAATATATACGAGTTCACAAACACATATAAAACAAAAGAAAACATAAAAATAAAAAATAAAAATTAAGTACAGTAGGCATCGCTACTATAAATCATTCATTATTGGAATAAGTTTTTTTCATTTTATTTAATGGCTTAAGAATCAAACAAAAATTATAATGTTATTTTTTTTTTTAAATCAGCATTCAATCAGTTAATTTAAAACGTCATTAAGCTTTATATATATATATATATATATATATATATATATATATATATATATATATATATATATATATATATATATATATATATATATATATATATATATATATATATATATATATATATATATATATATATATATATATAAATGATTATATATATATATATATAAAATGATACTACATCACCTACTTTTTGCTTACAATTTAATTTACAGTATAAACCTTTATAGAACTTCCCCCGTTGTATAATTGGTTGAATGATTTTGATATGTTATATTGTGAGATAATGAAGTATATGTTGTTTTTCCCCAATACCCTTTGAACCCTGAATAGTAGAGTCAATTCAAAGCAAAATTAAGTATAGTAGGCACTTCTTTTATGATCGTTAATTAAAAAAAAATAATCATAATAATCATAATAATGACCTAAAAATCAACCGAAAATTATAATATTTTTTTTAGAGTCTGCATTAAACCAGCTAATTTAATGCTTCAAGTTTTATATATATAAAAAAAAATATTAGAAACTCATCACCCTTTTCGTTTGCAATTTAATTTCCAGTATAACCCTTTATAGAAATTCCCCCGGGTGCAAATATTTGAATGATTTTGATCTGTTAAATTGTGAGATAATAAAGTATATGTTATTTTCCCCTAATATGTATACCCCTCGACCCCTTTGTAGCAAAGTCAGTTCGATGTATACTACGATGGGCCGAGAAAATTCAAAATTTGTTTTTCAGGTCGTGATATCTCGGAATAGTTGTGATGTTGTGAATTCGGGAGACTAAAAATTCGGTAAAAAAAGAAGTAAAATCGGTTTGTATCTTCCGGTCATTCATGTGCTGTAAAGTTTGCCGAAATAGGGAAAATATTCAATAATAACAATTTTTTATTAGCCTTTTCACGGCTGTAATAGCTGAAATTCTTATGTATTAGAATAACAAAACAAAATATTGAAATATTATAGAAATCCACCAGCATCTTCCGGTCGCGCATGGACGCTAACGTTAGGCAAGAATCATATTTTTACGATTTTTGTTTATCATACAGCACGATAGTGTTGTATAGTAGTGCTCAGCCGCATCTCTAATGTTAAAGTCCAAAATTTGCCCCTTAATAACTTTGGAAACAGCTATCGGATATTGACGAAATTGAAAAGGCGAAGTGTCCTACTCTAGACCTCAAAATTTCCTAAATTTCATCCACATCCATCAATTAGTTATGGAGATACAGAATCCCTGTTTTGTCACTTTTTTTTATGCATGAAACAAGAAAAAAGAGCAAACAACTCAACCCGAACCAGGAAACGTTGAGCGACGCATAATAGCTTATTCTAAAGATTTTAATTTAGGTAGGGTAACATCCCCAGTAATTGGCACATTAAGAATTTGTCTTTAAACTTTCTTCTGTTTTCCTTACCAAGAAATAAAATATTTACTTGCAAATATTTTTAAATAAAAGAGTGCATATCTGTGCATCTATTTTGCTCACTAAAAGCAAAAATAATTGAAAAAGTATTTTAGAAAAATATATTTACAAAAAGTTGTTGTAATCACCAGTAATTGGCACCTAGAACACGAATGTATGACACCTTGTGATCCAGTAATTGGCACGTGTTTATATATTTAAAAAAACTTCATATTTTGCATTTTTGGGTAGTATATATGAAAAATCCTAAGACTATGAGAAACATGTGATAGAAAATAAAAATTATAACATAATATAGGCAGAAAAGTCTGGTTGTAAGATAACATAGATTGATAATATTAATTGTAAGAACTTTATTCTGAAAATATTAATTAACACATAAATAAGTTAATGTTAAAACACACATCTTGATGTTGGAAATAAATGTTTTACACTTGTTTAAAACAGTTTTAAAATAGTATTTCCAAATATAAAATGAAAACATAATTTGAAATGTTACATGGAAAAATAGTAATATAGAATTTAGTGCTGTTTTATCTGTCAGTATCCAATTTTTATTTTTTCAAATAATGGATGACTCCAGAGAAAAAAAAATGCCCGATAATTCCAAGCGATCATAAAAAGTGAAATTATTCTCTACATTTGACTTAGCTGACTTTGATGGCCTAATATGTGTTTTCACTTTTTTCTCGTAAACATTTAACAGTAGATTCTGCACAATTTAAATCAATAATATGATCTATATAATATTGTTTATCATAAACTGCATAATAATGTTCTTTGAACAAATTTATTTCCGTTTTGATTTTTTTATTATCATCTATCTCTAAGACGCAAATTGATATTGTCACTATCTATTGAATAATCATATACTATTATTTCTCCATCAGATTTTGTATCTTCTAAATTATAGTTTCTAAATTATCTAGATTTTCATATGCAAAATCAGGAGCTGTAGAATATGTCCAATTCAGCGATCTAGAATCTGGAGGAATTATGCAGGTAAATATAAGTTTGATTTCAATTTTAACAATAAATTACATAATTCCCTGAAATAGAAAAAAATTCGCTATAAATAAAAAATCCATCTAGTGATCTTCACAAAATCGATCTTAGAATTTTATATACCATATAAACTCACGTATAAGTTGATTTTTTTTTTGGGGGGGGGGGAGGGGATTTCTAATATTTACAGTAATGCAGAATTTTGGTAAGCCTATAACATTTGGAAAAACTTTGGAAATATTTCATATGGATTAAGAGAAATATTAGGAGTAAAAACATTTTCTGCACTTCTGACAGTTCATGTTTTCAGTATGTGCAACATGCATTATTCATCAGTGCTTTTTTAAAATACAAGAATTTTGATTTAATCCCTTTAAATGAATTTACTGCGGAAAAAAATGCCATATTTCAAGTTTTTGAGAGTAAGAAATCAGCATATTAGTCTGAAATGTGAACACTTTAAAACAATACAATATATTTATATTAATACCCAATAACTGTCATGCTGTCCCCAGTAATTGTCATATGAAGCTTTAATGGATTCCAATTACTGATAATATTTCATATTTTCAAATAAAAACAATTGCTAAACAAAATTAGTTTATAACTTTATAAGTACTGCCAAAATAAGTGGCTTTATCTCAAATCTTGCGATTCCCTTGTAATTGGCAGAGGTGCCAATTACTTGGAACCAGCAAAACTGAAGTACCATTAATTGGCATCTATCATTAATTCAGAAATTCAAATATTTGTGAGAAAAAAAAAGTTTACACAATTAAAGTAACCCTTTTCAACTAAACAGAACTGTTGTCAATTAAAATTTAAAATATATTATAAACAGATAATAATGAATTGAAATGCAGATCTTTCTTAAGCTAGAGAAGAAGCATTTCCAACAAAAATGGCTAATTTGATACAAGCCATAATTGTTTCTCTTTCCTAGGCACTATTGTCATCTAGTAGCATAAATCAAACTTATAATCTTTAAAGTAAATGAGCATATAACTGGTACATGGTCTTGTATTTTTAAAAGATTAGATATAAATCTTATTTTAGAACATTTTTGTAGGCTGTGCCAATCACTGGTGCATGCCAATTACTGCGGATGTTACCCCATGTGCCTTTGAAAAGTCCTATAAAAAATATCCAATGTTAGAGAAATGACAGCCATTTAAAGTTTATAAAGCTCTATATCTTTCATAATTTAACAAACAGCTGGGCGAAGAATTTAATAGAATGTACATTTATGTTGTCTCAAATCAGCTAAGTTCCACAACGCTAAACGAATATAAACCATGAAGGAATAATTAAAGTATAATATTAATCTAATCAGATTGTTGAGAAATTGATATCGAGAAATATTTCTGAACACAAATATTTTTTATATGGTTGAATCATATATGTTTAAGGTTTTGGGTTTATTTGGAGCTTTGATCTTCCACTTATCAAAAACCCCTCGAATGGAATTTTGTCCACACTTTGTACTGAACGGACAGTTCAAGTTCTCATTCTTTATTACATCAGCCTGTAGCTTAAAGTTATGAACCCAAATTTTTAAACTGGTTATGGATGATTGGGATATGGAGTGTGTTAAAAATGCCGCTTTTTCCCTGATTGAGTTTAAGGCAAAATCTTACTCCCTCAAGTCCATAATAGAATGATGCCCTCTTCATAGTCCCTAGCCACTAGAAATAAACTTTCAACTTTCCCAATTGAATATCCATAGGTATTATTATAAATAGCAACTTAAATTCCAGTAAGTTTAAATTGCGTACCTATTCATGTAACTAAGCAATTATTTACTAATTAACTAATCTGCAGTGTTAACCACTTAACCTACATAGCCACGTTCATACGAGTAACGCTACTGAGCAACTAGTTATAATTATAGTAATTTAGGACCTGTTGATAATTAAAACGTCTGCAATACATCTAGCAATATTAGATAGCACAATATATCTTTAATTAGTATAACAGTTAGCAACAGTAGTATTATCTCCAAATAGTGATAAAGATTATATAATCATGTAATTAATGCTGTCCCCTTTCAGGCTCCCCTCCTTCCCCCCTCCCCTTTTTTTGCAGTTGGCTTAGGCCGGCAGTGAAAGGAGAAAAGGAAGATTTTTTTTTCTTTCTTTTTAACTATTTTTTTTTTTTGGTATTTTATTATTTATTATTGTTAATTTTTATATATTTATTTATTTATTTTTGACAGCTCGCCTCTTTATTGGGTACAATAGGACTCTGTCCGCACGAAATACCGGGCCCACTCGAATGGAGCCCACGGAGCCAGTTTTTCTCGATGGGGTACGGTAGAAAGGAGGGTTAGCGTCTCCTTCTGCAACTGCAACGCACTCGTCTGCTTTGCTATTCGGCGCAAAATGTTTTCCTTTAGCGGTACGACTTAGCTTTTCGGCCATTTTCTGATGTTTTTTTTAAATTCCCTCAAAATTGCCCCCACTTTTAGCTAAGTTCAGTACCATCGTTTAGGCTCAAAAACATCCAGTCCCATTCCGTCTGGTATAATGAGTACAAGGTGTGCGGCAACAAATCACATAGTTAACCCATTGTGGAATAAACCACAAAGATTACCAACAAAGCACTTAACCTAAAAAGCCGACCCGGGCACTTGTCTTAGTGGTTCGCCAATTTGCCGGCTAAAATTCCATCATGTACGCTAAAGGCGCCTGTTGCATGCAAAATCCGTCGTGGGTGAAAAGTCCTCCAAGTTACCTGTGAATTATATCTCTGGATGTGCCTTGCCAGGTGAAGGTCTCGTCTAGTTCTAAATTACGAGACCATCTTGAGTAGCCATTTGCAGTTCAAACAACAGGATTAAACAAAAGGCGAAACAAAGTATACCCAACGAGAAGCAAGTACTGCAAAAATGATGGCATGCGAAGCAAAGAAATCAGGTTTATTGCTGCTACGCGGCAATTAGGCGGTCACCCGCCCCGATACCAGGTATCTAACCCGTTAAGCTGAAATAACTTGGCAGGTGGGGTCCTGGTCATCGGTTAGAAAGAAAGAAAGAAAGAAAAGGCACCAATAAAGCTCAGCCCACATTTTCAGCTAGCAAAAATTTGGATAATTTAATGAGGTTTCAGGGGCGTAAACCACCCTAATCGCGTAGGGGGGTGTCGGCTCAAAAATTTCCGACTCCAAGAAGGAAATTTTCCGAGTACTATAGCCAACATGAAGACTAATATACATATATATATATATTATATATATATCATAATTCGCAAGATAATTATGACTTAGTGTATCGAGATAGTCAAATAATCTTATATTATGTTATTATTAGTCTTATATAATATATTTTCCCTATTATTAGGCGATCTCCTGATGGAATACAATAACCGTTCCACCCGAGTTCCACACGAGTCGTGCATAATACGAATAAGCAGTCAAAGGGCTTTCCAGCAATATCACATGAAAGGTATCGGCTAAAATCAGAAAAGGGGTTGCCCGTGAGGACAAAATAAGAATCCAACGATATATCACAAGAGAGATGTATTCCAAATTTAGGAAATTGTCCTCCCTCCCAGAATAGACCCTTCCCCTAACTATAAAATTTTCATATATTATAAGTAATATTTATCGGAGGGCCCTGAAAAAAAAAAAAAAATTGTCTAAAATGATAAAATGTTACAATTTCAAAAAAGATCGAAAATTGTCCCCAACAGACGATAAGAGGGGGCAGAGGGAGAGGGAGAAAGATTTATTATATGAAAGAGTGATTTGAGGGCTTTCCTATGATATGTCCAAAAAAGTATGGAATTTTTCCACCTCCATTTAAACTCCTCGGGGGTGGAAATTTTAAAATATCGCTGAAGCACGTATTTAATTATAACCAAATAAATAAACAACGTTAAAGAGCACAAATATTATAAAATAAAAGATGTTAAAAGCATACAGCTGTTTCGGGACTTCTAAAGTCCCATCATCAGTGCTAAAAAGTGTAAAAGGTAAAAGAAAGTCACATCGTTAAATAAAATAAAATAAAACTGTGCACCTGAGCTCGCCGCTAAGGCGAACTGACCATGAAATGTCGCAAAGCAACAGTAAAAATAAACTGGCACGCGCACTCAGAAGGAAACCAATCATATGTCTCTTCCCACTAGACGAATCCAAATCAAGGAAAAAAGGAGGGGGGAGGGGGAGTGATATTACAGGAATGGAAACCAGACATCAGAAAATCTTGGAGTACTGGACATGTCATTAACCAAATTACTAGAGTTTTTCCATATATGAAAAGCTTCCCAAAAGTCTAAATCATAAATAGATGAACAATATTGTATTATTGAGGCTTCGGAAAATTTAAAATTGTGACTATTGGACCAGCAATGGTTGGCAATAGCGGAACGTTTTATTTCACAATTTTTAACGTTAGTACTGTGTTCTCCCAACGTTTTTTCAAGGCACGCTTCGTCTGAACGTGAAAAAACGTGTGTAAAACGTGTGAAAAAAGTGAGAGTCAGTTAATTTATGAATCATTTTAAAATATTACCTCGCAATAACTTGCTTTGAAAGTATGTTCTTAAACATATTAATATTTAAAAGTTTAGTCATTTTATACATTTTATATACAAATTTTACTTACCAACATATGAATTCGCCTTCATTCCGCACTTTCTTGAAGAATGATTCCTGATAAACTCTTATCAACACTGTGTGTTGGTTTGAATCACTAGCAAGTTAAGACAGGTATGATATGACTATTCGTTGGGTTTCCCCAAAGAGGTGACGTCATTCTTATCAAATCCTATTTTGAAAGAAGAATATTTCAATTGCAATTAACTTCAGATTTTCTTATTTAATAATTATTTTTTAAATTTGACAATTTTAATTAATGTTTTAGTGAAATTACCTTTAAGATTTTAATTTTTTTTATTGCTTATACTATTTCAAACATGTACATTCCTATTTGTAAATAGAAAATCATAAAAAACATATTTGAATGATTTTATTATTATTATTGTTAGACATTATATTTGAAAATCATTTAAACTTTTAGCTTTTATTATTATTATTATTTAGATATTAAGAAGTGACGAAGACCTGGAGAATTAATCTCATCTTAAAACTGATTAATATTCGAAGAAAAATTTATTCTGTTGTCTTTTAATTTACCAAACATATATCTTAATATTCATTAACACACTTCTTATTTAATGAATAATGTATTTGATGAATAATATATTTTATAATATATATGAGATTTTAATCTTTTTTTAAAAAATTGGGTTATGTTAGTTCATACACATACGTTCTTATTCGAAAATTCAAAACCATAAAAAACATCGTTGGTTGATTTTTTATTTTTAATTAGACATTGTATTGGAAAAGCATTAAAACCTTTCATTTTTATCCCATTTAGACTTCAAAAAGTGTCGAAGATCTAACTGCTTTGCAAAGACTTAAAACTAGTGATTTGATGAGTCATACTTTCTGTGGGTTGTTTACAATTTTGAAATTATCTTTATTAATTACCAAACTTCTCATTTTTTTTTAAACACCACACTAATCATTGCTTCCATTACTTAATCACGTAAATATAATTTATATCGTTTTTGATTATCAATTTTATACTAACATTTGACACTTATACGTATGTGTTGTATTAATTCTGTTAGTTTTTAAATTTGATATTTCAAAAATTAAACTAACTCTTAAGAATATGACTCGATGCAATTTACTTATTTTATACAAGTTAACTTTACTACTTGACAGAAATATATTCAAACGCAAAGCGATTTAACTTTCACATTTTTAAAATTATTTATATAATGTACTAACATTTATTCATAATATGCATAATTTTATTAAAATTACTGAAGAAAATAAAATTTATACTAAGTAAAAATTTAAAACCATCAATTAAATATATTAAACAACAACAACAACAAACTCATAATTAAGAGATGAATAAATATAAATATTTGAATCACACAATAATAAAAAGAAATACTTAATCATTCATAAAAATTCTTCCCTTGAACATTCACACGTATGTTAGTAAAAATATAACACTAAAGTTTTCAAAAAGATTATAAGCGTTTCCAAATCAACAAAGAAAATTGAGTATTAAATATCGAATAATGGATATGCACTTTTTACACTCACATCTTACAATGTAATTAGTAACCAAATGTAATGATTTTTAAGCATGTCTTCTTAAATTTTTTTTTTTCAATGAAAGACTATCACAGTTGAATATTTAGCTTTCTCTTCATAACTTTATCGAGAAATATATAATGTATACCACACGCTTTCATTAAATGAATCACAATACAATTCAAACTTCTCATTTTCAATGTTTTATATATACTAGTGTTTATCAAATAGGTGTTTATTCTGAACAATCATTACTTAGTATATTGATGAAAAGTTTGTGTTGAACGGTTTTTAACTCAAATGGTGTGAGAGAAGGATATATTAGGACAGAAGTTATTAAATATAGAGTCTTTAAAGTTTATACCCGTGCAAGAATTGGCATTTCAAGAAACAAAGTTGTGTTATATTTGAAAGCATTCTTTATATTCGAAACGCACACATGATCACGATCACATCACTGAAGAGTATAGAGAAGCTGTTTATGATATATATAATTTGAATTTTCATTAACACAATATTATAACCGAAGTTTTTCGACAGTTTGAAAAATTATGATGCACAACGTCTGCACACGTTAACACAGAATAAGATTAGCTTATGCGCTTTCGATGATAAGCGTTATTTGCAGGTAAGATGCATTAACATAACAACATTTTCTTGATAATTTTTCTTGCAGGTTTCGAAACCACAAACATCTGATCATACTTCTCATTTTTAACACGCGACACTAATCATTGGGCCATTAAAGCCCGTAATTTAGTAACTAAAAAGTAAGAAAGATCATCGAAAGTGATTACTTCACACATGCAAAAATAATTTTTATTGTGACTTATCAGTTGAAAATCACGAAGAAAAGAAAAAAAATCAAATATGTTTTGGATTACTTTGAGATTTTATGAGTCACCTCATCAGTTAAATAGACATATTCACTTCTTATGAAATGTATTATATTTTAGTTTATCAGTCATAGTGTGATTACTTATTAATAATTTTAGTATCATTAAAAAAGTTTAAAAAAAGTTAAATATATCAAAAATACAAGTTCGTGTTAAAGGTTTAAACAAATTGTTAAAATAATTTTACAAAACTTTACAAATTATTTAAAAATGATTCACTAATATTTAGTAATCGACAAATTTTAATAGCCATAATCATTTATATGTGATTAAAGTTTTCTGTTTTAACTGTTAAGTTATTAGATTCCCCCTTCAATTTCATCTCATTGATAAGTTTTAATCAACCAACCAACCAACCATCCATTCAACTGTTTCCGCAAATAACTAGTATGTCACTTAGATTTTCAGTTTTAACTGTTAAATTATTACATCCCCTCCCCTTCAATTTCATCTCATTGATAAGTTTTCAACAACCAACCACCCAACTATTTATCAACCCTAACAACCAGGTATTTGTTTGCCCTAGTAACCAAAAAGCTTTTATTGACACATGAACAAAATTTTTAAGATGCAAGACTTGTCATTTTTAATCGAAAAAACAATGACATATGTAATAATTTTTCCTTACTTAAATGAAACCTTTGCATGTGCATGGTAAAACTTGGAAAATTCATTTAATACACAAATTTAAAGTCAACAGACAAGGTCTTCATACTTCTTTTAGTATTTTACTAACATTTTACCAAATATCTTAAGAAATCAACAAATTATTTTAATAAAAATTCTCACTTGTAAGTGACGTTACTAACCTAACTTGAAAAAATTAACTTGTCAAAGCAGGTTTTGATTATTCCAACTTAGTAATAATCATAAGTTTCATATGATAATCAACCTGTTTGGTTATTTCCCAGTATGGTTTTATAAAAAAAGTCTCACATGCAAATAACATAACTTAACTAACTTGAAAAAATAACTTGTCAAAGCAGATTTTCAGTGTTTCAGCTTAGTAATATTCATAAGTTTTATATGATATTCAACCTATTTGGTTATGTCTCAGCATATCTTTATAAAATTTATCTAAAAAACCTTTAATATCAATGTTTAAAAATATGTGAATAATTCAGTTAGTCTTTTAAAGATGATTATTTTCCCTTCTATTATTTAAAAAAAATTAGAAATAATAATTAATTCTTTGTTATTAGAAATAATAATTATTTTAATAAGATTAATTAATAAGATTAATTAATTTAATTAATGAATTAATTGATAATTATTTTAATACTTAATAATTAATTAATAAGATTAATTAATTAACAAAGCATCGGTCATATGATATACATCACGTGACCAGTTGATGACATATGTTCTATGACGTCATCTATCTTAAGATAAAATTATCTGATAACATTTTCTGATAAGGACTTTGAATCTCTCATTTCTTCCTAAACCTTGGAGTGAGAAGGACGTGTATTTGTGAAAGTGTTGGATTAGGTGAGTATACAATGTTAAATGTGTCTTTATTATTAAAGTATTTCAATTTAATTATGCATGAAAATTAAATATTTTTTTCCAAATTTTAGTACAACTTGAAAACAATAATTTGAAATAATAAAATATGAAAATTAGAATGAAAAGTTTCGCTTGCACATTTCATAACACTGGGATAAACTGGCATCAGTAATAATTTTATTTAAAAATGTTTTTTTTAAATAATAGAAGGGAAAATAATCATCTTTAAAAGACTAACTGAATTATTCACATATTTTTAAACATTGATATTAAAGGTTTTTTAGATAAATTTTATAAAGATATGCTGAGACATAACCAAATAGGTTGAATATCATATAAAACTTATGAATATTACTAAGCTGAAACACTGAAAATCTGCTTTGACAAGTTATTTTTTCAAGTTAGTTAAGTTATGTTATTTGCATGTGAGACTTTTTTTATAAAACCATACTGGGAAATAACCAAACAGGTTGATTATCATATGAAACTTATGATTATTACTAAGTTGGAATAATCAAAACCTGCTTTGACAAGTTAATTTTTTCAAGTTAGGTTAGTAACGTCACTTACAAATGAGAATTTTTATTAAAATAATTTGTTGATTTCTTAAGATATTTGGTAAAATGTTAGTAAAATACTAAAAGAAGTATGAAGACCTTGTCTGTTGACTTTAAATTTGTGTATTAAATGAATTTTCCAAGTTTTACCATGCACATGCAAAGGTTTCATTTAAGTAAGGAAAAATTATTACATATGTCATTGTTTTTTCGATTAAAAATGACAAGTCTTGCATCTTAAAAATTTTGTTCATGTGTCAATAAAAGCTTTTTGGTTACTAGGGCAAACAAATACCTGGTTGTTAGGGTTGATAAATAGTTGGGTGGTTGGTTGTTGAAAACTTATCAATGAGATGAAATTGAAGGGGAGGGGATGTAATAATTTAACAGTTAAAACTGAAAATCTAAGTGACATACTAGTTATTTGCGGAAACAGTTGAATGGATGGTTGGTTGGTTGGTTGATTAAAACTTATCAATGAGATGAAATTGAAGGGGGAATCTAATAGCTTAACAGTTAAAACAGAAAACTTTAATCACATATAAATGATTATGGCTATTAAAATTTGTCGATTACTAAATATTAGTGAATCATTTTTAAATAATTTGTAAAGTTTTGTAAAATTATTTTAACAATTTGTTTAAACCTTTAACACGAACTTGTATTTTTGATATATTTAACTTTTTTTAAACTTTTTTAATGATACTAAAATTATTAATAAGTAATCACACTATGACTGATAAACTAAAATATAATACATTTCATAAGAAGTGAATATGTCTATTTAACTGATGAGGTGACTCATAAAATCTCAAAGTAATCCAAAACATGTTTGATTTTTTTTCTTTTCTTCGTGATTTTCAACTGATAAGTCACAATAAAAATTATTTTTGCATGTGTGAAGTAATCACTTTCGATGATCTTTCTTACTTTTTAGTTACTAAATTACGGGCTTTAATGGCCCAATGATTAGTGTCGCGTGTTAAAAATGAGAAGTATGATCAGATGTTTGTGGTTTCGAAACCTGCAAGAAAAATTATCAAGAAAATGTTGTTATGTTAATGCATCTTACCTGCAAATAACGCTTATCATCGAAAGCGCATAAGCTAATCTTATTCTGTGTTAACGTGTGCAGACGTTGTGCATCATAATTTTTCAAACTGTCGAAAAACTTCGGTTATAATATTGTGTTAATGAAAATTCAAATTATATATATCATAAACAGCTTCTCTATACTCTTCAGTGATGTGATCGTGATCATGTGTGCGTTTCGAATATAAAGAATGCTTTCAAATATAACACAACTTTGTTTCTTGAAATGCCAATTCTTGCACGGGTATAAACTTTAAAGACTCTATATTTAATAACTTCTGTCCTAATATATCCTTCTCTCACACCATTTGAGTTAAAAACCGTTCAACACAAACTTTTCATCAATATACTAAGTAATGATTGTTCAGAATAAACACCTATTTGATAAACACTAGTATATATAAAACATTGAAAATGAGAAGTTTGAATTGTATTGTGATTCATTTAATGAAATCGTGTGGTATACATTATATATTTCTCGATAAAGTTATGAAGAGAAAGCTAAATATTCAACTGTGATAGTCTTTCATTGAAAAAAAAAAATTTAAGAAGACATGCTTAAAAATCATTACATTTGGTTACTAATTACATTGTAAGATGTGAGTGTAAAAAGTGCATATCCATTATTCGATATTTAATACTCAATTTTCTTTGTTGATTTGGAAACGCTTATAATCTTTTTGAAAACTTTAGTGTTATATTTTTACTAACATACGTGTGAATGTTCAAGGGAAGAATTTTTATGAATGATTAAGTATTTCTTTTTATTATTGTGTGATTCAAATATTTATATTTATTCATCTCTTAATTATGAGTTTGTTGTTGTTGTTGTTTAATATATTTAATTGATGGTTTTAAATTTTTACTTAGTATAAATTTTATTTTCTTCAGTAATTTTAATAAAATTATGCATATTATGAATAAATGTTAGTACATTATATAAATAATTTTAAAAATGTGAAAGTTAAATCGCTTTGCGTTTGAATATATTTCTGTCAAGTAGTAAAGTTAACTTGTATAAAATAAGTAAATTGCATCGAGTCATATTCTTAAGAGTTAGTTTAATTTTTGAAATATCAAATTTAAAAACTAACAGAATTAATACAACACATACGTATAAGTGTCAAATGTTAGTATAAAATTGATAATCAAAAACGATATAAATTATATTTACGTGATTAAGTAATGGAAGCAATGATTAGTGTGGTGTTTAAAAAAAAAAATGAGAAGTTTGGTAATTAATAAAGATAATTTCAAAATTGTAGACAACCCACAGAAAGTATGACTCATCAAATCACTAGTTTTAAGTCTTTGCAAAGCAGTTAGATCTTCGACACTTTTTGAAGTCTAAATGGGATAAAAATGAAAGGTTTTAATGCTTTTCCAATACAATGTCTAATTAAAAATAAAAAATCAACCAACGATGTTTTTTATGGTTTTGAATTTTCGAATAAGAACGTATGTGTATGAACTAACATAACCCAATTTTTTAAAAAAAGATTAAAATCTCATATATATTATAAAATATATTATTCATCAAATACATTATTCATTAAATAAGAAGTGTGTTAATGAATATTAAGATATATGTTTGGTAAATTAAAAGACAACAGAATAAATTTTTCTTCGAATATTAATCAGTTTTAAGATGAGATTAATTCTCCAGGTCTTCGTCACTTCTTAATATCTAAATAATAATAATAATAAAAGCTAAAAGTTTAAATGATTTTCAAATATAATGTCTAACAATAATAATAATAAAATCATTCAAATATGTTTTTTATGATTTTCTATTTACAAATAGGAATGTACATGTTTGAAATAGTATAAGCAATAAAAAAAATTAAAATCTTAAAGGTAATTTCACTAAAACATTAATTAAAATTGTCAAATTTAAAAAATAATTATTAAATAAGAAAATCTGAAGTTAATTGCAATTGAAATATTCTTCTTTTAAAATAGGATTTGATAAGAATGACGTCACCTCTTTGGGGAAACCCAACGAATAGTCATATCATACCTGTCTTAACTTGCTAGTGATTCAAACCAACATGCAGTGTTGATAAGAGTTTATCAGGAATCATTCTTCAAGAAAGTGCGGAATGAAGGCGAATTCATATGTTGGTAAGTAAAATTTGTATATAAAATTTATAAAATGACTAAACTTTTAAATATTAATATGTTTAAGAACATATTTTCAAAGCAAGTTATTGCGAGGTAATATTTTAAAATGATTCATAAATTAACTGACTCTCACTTTTTTCACTCGCATAAAATATTTCTCTTAAGAAAAAAAAATTCAATTTTCATACTAAAAGTTTTTGAATTGCATGAAAGTTGGTTTAAAAAAAAATATTTTGAAATGATTATTTTCTCAATTGTTACTTCTTAATCCATAAAATTCTAATGTTCTTAATTCATCGAACTACCCATTCGAATATAAATGATTTTAAAACTAATAATATTTACTTATATTTTTTACATAACATGATATTTGTATGACAGATATTATGCTTTAAGATTTATCAAACAAATGGTGAATCATTGTACTTTGATTTTTCTTTACACGAGTTAATTATTAGAAAAATTAATCTTTGATAATTACACTTTGAAAAAATGTTTACTTTAAATTTTTAGTGACATGTCAAAACTTAAGGAGTTTTATTTGAATTTTTGAATAAAAACTTTAACTAGAATTTTTGAATAGGTCTTTCAGAATATTTATTGTGAGATAAGAATAATCTTTTAATTTGGTGATTTTTTTAAATGTTTTTATCCTAATTGCATGAGATTTCATTTTGAGTTGGCGATTTTAATCTTTCGTTTTTTTATTGTGTGAAATATTTTATGTTAAATTGGCGATTTTAAACATTTATTTTCTCATTGCTTGAAGTATTTTTATTCTTACTTGGTGATTTTAATCAATCATTTTCTTACTATTTGAAATATTTTGTATTAATTTGCTGATTTTATGTTGATACTCCAAACAGTTAGGCCGACGCGCGCGAACACATCTCATTACAAATATTATTTTAAAAGAGTACCCAAAGTGGGGGTCTTTCTGAAATATCCTTATTGACGCAAGGTTTTCCAAGGTTAAAGGAAAATGACAGACTCCAAACAGTAAAAACCAACGAGCGCGATTAAATGTTAGTATGTAAAATTACATTTTAAAACATTCTTTCATTTAAATTTTAAAGTTATTTTTTTAATTATTTTACAAATTCATTTGCATATTATGTTTCACTAAAAATATCGCTCGAAATAATGTATGTGAATGTGTGTAATACGGGAATCAAGTGATCTGCCTCCCCGTGGCGATTCCTGGGTAAAAGTTTTGACCCTAGGTCACTTTCAGCTAAAGATCACACCTATCGACAAAAAATTACACGCACATACATACAACAAATACATGCATACAACACACATACATACGTACATACATACAACACACGCACATACATACAACACACAAACATATATTCACACACATACATGCATACAACACACAAACATACATACGCACACATATATACAACACATACAAAATAATAATAATAATCAATTCAATTAAATTTTCACCAAGGTTCGAAGGAAACCACATATTCTAAACCGTTAGGGCGACGAGTGCGATTCAATGCTAGCACGTAAAATCCCATTTTGAAACATATTTTTTTCATTCAAATTTTAAAGTTATTTTTTAACTATTCTAAAATATCAAGTGTATAACATAGTTGACTAAAAATAGTACTCGAAATAATTTTAAAGTTCCTTCATTCAATAAATATTTAAAATTGTTATTCCCAAATTCCCATTACCAGCATGTGTTATTTATGATATTGGATAGATATAAACGTGGTGGAAGTCTTTCTAAGATATTCTAAACCAAAATGCACACATGATTCGAAGAAAATTACAAACTCCGAACTGTTAGATTGACGAGCGCGCGTCAATTTCATTGCAAAAAATATTAAAGTCCCCCTATTAAACATTAATATCCGCTTAAAACTCCAAAAAATGAAAAAATAATTCAATCTTAACAAAATTACTCCCAAAAAAAAATAATTCATTAATTCACCTTGAATGAACCCTTCTTAATTAGTTCTTTATTAAAATAGCAACCCCCGAAAAAAAAATATATCCTTCGCGTATGATTAGGCTAAAATAATAATTTCCCCCAAAATATCCGCTTAACTCATCATGTAAGAGTACAGTGGAAAAAAAAAAAAAAAAAAAATCAAACTCCCCAAAATTTCTGCTTAAAATCAAAAAATAAACTCTTAAATTACACCAAACTGAAAATTTTTAAGTTGCCACATTAAAATTAAAAACCACTCGTACAATAGTACAGAAAAAAATATTCTATGCCACCCAAAATATCCGCTTAACCCCTTATTTAAAACACGGTGAAAAAAAAAAAATCAATCTACCCAAAATTTCGGCTTAAAATCGAAAAAATAGATCCTTAAACTAAAGTTCACCGAAAAATTTTAAGTCGCCACATTAAAATTAAAAACCACTCGTACAATAGTACAAAAAAAAAACATTCTATGTCCCGAAATACCCGCTTAACCCCTCATCAAAGAACACGGTGAAAAAAAAAAAAGTATCTTCATTCCTTATTTTTAATTACTTTTTAATTACCTTTTTAAATGAACAACAGCAAAATTTAATCGAAAAACATACCCCACGTACTGTAACACGCCGAAAATTTTAAAGTCCCCGCATTAAAATTTTAAAAAAATCATCGTACTATAGTATGCCGAAAAAAAAATTCTAACTCCCTAAAATTCCCGCTTAAAATTAAAAAAAATTCTTATCTAAAACTAAAGTGCACCGAAAATTTTAAAGTCCCCGCATTAAAATTAAAAAAAATCATCGTACTATAGTACACCAAAAAAAATTCTAACTCCCTAAAATTCCCGCTTAAAATTAAAAAAAAAAATTCTTATCTAAAACACACTCATCCTATAAGATGACGTCATCTTAACCTTGCGTGACGCACGATGACCTTCACCCCACCCCCTCTCTTACAGCTCGAACGCCGGATGACCTTCAAGCAGCATGCAGAGGTCAACGCCGAACGCCGGGTGTTGTGGAACTCTCATTACTATACTACTAACGCAGGCGCAGTTTGTTTTGTAACTGACACATAGGGCGGGAGGTGTCCACTCATTTAGGTGCCCAAGCTGTACGTTGAAGAGAAAACAATGTTTTATCTTTCTATTTTTTAGCATTCAGTTAAAATCTCTTTAGCGTTTTTTTTTTTTTTTTTTTTTTTTTTTTTTTTTTTTAAGTAAAATTGAAAAAATTTGTTTGCTTGGGGAATATTTCAGAGACAAAAAATTGTCAAAAATACGGAATTTCTTAATATAAGTTTTAATTCTTTCTAACGACAAACTTAAAAGCAGCGTAACAATTTGGTGTTACAACTCATTTTTCTGACTAAACAAAATGTAGTAGTAATAATAAAAATATTTAAAAAAAATTTAATACAATTGACTGAGAAAAAGCTAACGAAAGTATTACTTCTGAGAGAAGTAAACTCGTATAGGCTGTAAAATATCCAGATTATTTCGAGATGAAAATTCAAAGTATTTGGGTATTTTCAATTTTCATCCTGTATCATATAAATTTCTTAAACAATATTTTAAATCAATCAAAAATTACGTAAAAAAGTAAGTATAAACAATTTCGCATTTATTATTATTATTTTTTTAATAAAATAAAAAGAAAACACAAATTTAGACAGTAGGAAAAAATGAGACTATAATTATTTTCAATTAAAGGTAAAATTTGAATAGAATGGAAAATATCCAGATTTTGATATGAAAAAATACCAAATATTTGTATTTCTATGAATGAATTTTCATCGTATACCACCTAAATTCCGTGATACATATTTCTAATTAAATTTAAAGTTTAGATTAAAAAAATAGAAGTTTCTTCACTTCGATCAGTATATCTTTAAATTTCGAGACTAAACAAAAAACTTTCCAACAGTAAAAAAACTAGTCGTTGGGGGCCACCATAATACTTACCCATCATGGATATGTATATGAAAATAAAACATGTGAAACTATTTATACAATGCATTGCAATTCATAAACAAAATTTAAATATTGTTAATATACATAGAAATGCTATATTAAAGAACTGCTGATGTACCAATTTCGACAAATTATATAAAACGCCAAACTACTCAAGTAGTACCGAACTGCGTAAAAGAGACATCCTTATAACTCCAAAAATAATAATTCTATTAACTAACAATTAACTGCGTCGGATTAAGCGTCTCATTTCCAATTAAAATATACTTCTGAATTGAAATTTGAATGAAATACAGGGTCATGAAAAATCGAAGAATGTGGAAAACAAGATTACAAATATCTAGACAACTAATAATCCGATCGACTTCGTTCTATATGCAAAATGTGTGTTATTTTATTGCCTTTTACATCCATTCCTTAGAACAAAAAAATTCGAAAACTTTTATATACCTTTCATCAGAACGAATTTTTGAGAGTCCGAAAAAAATAGCTCCGGATAATCGAGGTTGCTGATATTAAATAGGGTTCGTCCCATTCTTACATACTAGCTACGTACGAAATTTCAAGTCTCTATCTCAATTTGTTCGGGAGATAGAGCGTTTACAGACAGACAGACAGGCAGACGGACGGCAAAATTTTTTTTCTAAAAATATGTTTTTCGGAATCTCCACTACCTAAAACGTGTAAATCCGTAAAAAAAAAATTTTCGATTTTCAAAACGATTGCAAGACTTACCCTATTCTACGTATGATGGGTAAGTAAAAAAAACTAGTCGTTGGGGGCCACCGTAATACTTACCCATCATGGATATGGATATGAAAATAAAACATGTGAGAACTATTTATACAATGCATTGCAATTCATAAACAAAATTTAAATATTGTTAATATACATAGTAATGCTATATTAAAGAACTGCTGATTACCGATTTCGACAAATTATATAAAACGCCAAACTACTCAAGTAGTACCGAACTGCGTAAAAGAAACATCCTTATAACTCCAAAAATAATAACTCTATTAACTAACAATTAACTGCATCGGATTAAGCGTCTCATTTCCAATTAAAATATACCTCTGAATTGAAATTTGAATGAAATACAGGGTCATAGAAAATCGAAGAATGTGGAAAATAGGATTACAAATATCTAGACAACTAATAATCCGATCGACTTCGTTCTATATGCAAAATGTGTGTTATTTTATTGCCTTTAACGTTCAGTCCTTAAAATAAAAAATTTCGAAAATTTTTATGTACCTTTCATCAGAACGAATTTTTCGAGAGTCCGGAAAAAATAGTTCCGGATAATCGAGGTTACTGATATTAAATAGGCTTCGTCCCATTCTTACATACTAAGTACATACAAAATTTCAAGTCTCTATCTCAATTTGTTCGGGAGATAGAGCGGTTACAGACAGACAGACAGACAGACAGACAGACACACAGACACACAGACGGACGGACGGCAATTTTTTTTTCTAAAAATATGTTTTTCGGAATCTCCAGTATCTGAAACGTGTAAATCCGTCAAAAAAAAATTTTCGATTTTCAAAACGATTGCAAGACTTACCCTATACTACGTATGATGGGTAAGTAATACAAGTTGATTTCGATATACCCAAGTCAAAAGACACAAAAAAAAAAAAAAAAAAAAAAAAAAAAATCGGAATATAAAGGTTTTACTCACATTTCACAGTTATAATTAACGGTATAACTTTAATATTACTAGAAAATGTACAAGAATATTTTTTTTTTTTTTTTTTCGTCATATCGACGTTTCCGGGAACACAATATTTGACAAATCAAAATTTTTCTGAATAGTTTTATCAGAAAAATAAAATCCTATATATTAATAAATTACATTAATTAATTAGTAAATTAAAGTAAATAGTAAATTAGCAATTAGTTAAATTAATTAATAACAGTTCCGGCTAAGAATAAATTTGTTTTCTTCATCCTAAATTGTTTTTTTTTTTTTTTTCTCTTATTTTTCTTATCAGAAACTGCAAGCGGAAATAAATCCGACTGGGAATAAAATTTTATAGGTTTTCTTCGATCTAACTTGTTTTTCTTATTTAATTAAAAACTACAAAAATATTTCTCCAATTCATAAATTTTTATCGATTAATACCCTTTTTTTCGGCTAAATTTACTTTTTTTCCGATCGAACAAGAATTTTTCCGACTGTCTTTTCCGTTTTTCCAATTTATAAATCTTTATAGGTTAATGCGTAATACTATTTTCTCCGACTAAAGATGCCTTTACCGGTGGAAGAGAAAACTTCCGATTGATATTTTCGTTTTTCCAATTTATAATTTTTTTATAAGTAAATGCCATTTTTTCCGATCGAATAAGAATTTTTCCGATTTAAAAATTTACAAGTTTTTATAGGATAATACGTAATACTATTTTTTCCGACTAAACACGCTTTTTCGGATGGAACGGGAAATTTTCCGAATGATTTTCCAGTTTATAAGTTTTTGTAAGTTAAGAACATTTTTTTCCGATCAAACAAGAATTTTTCCTTTTTCCAATTTGTAAGTTTTTATAGGATAATACGTAATACTATTTTTTCTGACTAAACACGCTTTTTTGGATGGAACAGGAAAATTTCCGAATGATTTTCCATAGTATATAAGTTTTTATAGGTTAAGAACATTTTTTCCGATCAAACAAGAATTTTTCCGACTGATTTTTCTGTTTTTCCAATTTATAAGTTTTTATAGGATAATACGTAATGCTATTTTTTTCCAACTAAACACGCCTTTTCCGATGGAACGGGAAATTTTCCGAATGATTTTCCAGTTTATAAGATTTTATTGGTTAATATCATATTTTTCCGACTAAACATACTTTTTCCGATAGATCTGGGAATTTTCCGACTGATTTCTCCTAGGGGGGGGGGGGGTGTTGCACCCCCCCAACCCCCCCCCCGGGATTTACGGCCCTGTGAGGTTTACAGATCATCTGATTCCATTTCTTTTCTACGAATTTTTTTAGATTGAAAATATTTGCTAATTTTTACTGTAACATTTTTTTAGATCGAGCTCTTCTTTTCTTTCTAGTTCCAGCACCCGTTTTTTAATAATCTTACTTAGCTTGCCTATATTGAAGGGTAATAGCTTTTTACAACTCTAGAGCACATGCACGACCGGAAGATGTTGATCAATTTAAATAGGATATTGCAAAAGCTCACAAAATCTAATTCAGAGAAACTATTTGAGAATAATAAGCGGATTCACAATCTCATCAAACGAAGTGGGGGAAGTAATTAAAGAAACAAAGAAAAAGTGATAATTACATACATTTTCAACTCAACAAACATTTCACTTCGAAACTTAATGGAAATTCAAAAAATGCTTATGAGTATTTTAATGTTAGTTGTAATGGCGAATTGTTATTGTTGTTTGCTTATTAGATTGAGTTATTGTCCGGAAAGCGTTCTTTTCCTGTCGTTATTGTTATTATTGTTATTTTATTATTATTATTATTACTATTATCATCATCATCATCATCATCTCATTGCTGTTTTTTCCTATTAGCATTGTTCTAGAATCAACATTGTATTTCTTATATTCCCAGTACCTTCACACTAAAAAACTTTCAGCCATTACGCCAGTAATAAACTATTTGCTTTAGAAGGAAGTCTGTAAACCCATTTATTTTACTGAAATATCTGTCAAAAAAAAAACAGAAAATCCGTAACTAAGAATAAACTCAAAATAAAAATCTGCTTACTAAAAAATTGCGTAAAATTTTATTAAAATATTCCGTTACAAATTGAACTGGTTTTTAAAACTTAAATACCATTGACGTTAAAAATCATATGTAAATAAAATGAAAAGATGTCTCCTGAGATCTTTCGATCGCAAATGCGATCATTTTTAAGGGATAGTTTTACTGAAATATCAAATTTACTGAACTATTAATATACAGTCGGCTCTTGGTAATTCGAATTCGTCGGAACCACAAGAAATGTTCGAATTATGGAAGGTATCAGAGGAAAACACGTTTCAAGGAGTACTATTACAAAAGAATTAATGTTATAGTATTTTATTAATTTATTTCGGCCGTTATAGTCAAAATATGGCTTAATATTAAATTAAAAGATATAAATACATAAACTAATTAAGGTATTAGGAACAAGCACAATGGAAGATGGGTTGGAGTTGTCATTGATGGACAGATGGGGCATTAAGAAAGTGGGTATCAAATGAATGGGATTGTATATATATAGTAGTCTCAGAACAATTCTGACCAAAATGAAAGAAAGAAAGTTCTTTTAAGGATCTAAAGTCCAAAAATAAGGAGAAATTAAAGAAAAATGAAAATTCGGAATTCCCGTTAGTTCGAATTAAACGAAGTCATTGGAAAGTTAGTTCGAATAAATGAAAATTTTTAACGTTATTCTGCCCCTGAAAATTTCGGAATTTTATGTTTAGTTCGAATTAAGCGAAGATTCAATTTATCCGATTTCGAATTAACGAAAGTAGGCTGTATTAATTTGGGAAAAAGGATTAGTCCATTTTTTGTTGGGAGTGTCAGTGAAATTGTTTTATTCTGATGCTGAAGTGTTAGATATTTTTAAAGCATTAAAGGAAATATGAGGCATGTAATAGGATAAATTATTATTTCATACACTGACACTTTTCAAAGTGTGTAATAAATATAAACTTTATTTGAGAGGAAATCTGTAAGCTGTTTATTTTACGAGCATATAAGTCCGTTAAAATAACAGAATTTTAATACTTTTTTGTCATTGTGGCTACAGAAGTATTCCATTTCTATTGAAAGCAAAGGGAAAATAGTAGATTAAATGTGGCTGGCTCAATAACAGAATCATATATCATGTTTGCCATGAATTAAACATTGATCATTCAGAAAAAGAATTAAATCCGGACGTCACAATGATTCAGTATGCCTCAGATATCTCTAAACCGAGAGAAACAACCATTTTTCAAATGGCTAAGGGTGCTCTTAAATCAAAAAGGGCAACTTGTGACATATGCTTTAATTTAATTTTATTCAGAAATACATGAAAATAGCAAGTGTTGTTATTCAGTATTGTCACTCAGTTTACAGTTTTTTTTAAAAAACGCAATAAATCTTTCATAACAAGCCTTCAAATTTGACGTCTTTGAGCACATTTCCGGACGAAAACAGAAAAATCAGTCAAAAAGCAGGAAAAATACGGATGATCACGTTATCTAAATAGCTTAGAATTGGATAGGTAATTTAATTATTATAAAATGGAAAGCTAAGTATGATTCGAAATCGCTTCCATAGTCATTCATTCCAGTTTTATGTCTTTCGGTTCAAAAATGAATTTGTAAATGTGTCAAAACGTTTTGCATTTGTTGAGTGGAGAAGTTGAGAACACCCTTAATAAATAAATCTTCCAAACTAACATACATCCCTAAAGGACTATTGTAGAATGTGGAAAAACATGGATATGAATAATTTAAATGTTGAAATTCGGAATACATATTAAATTAAGGTAAAATTCTGATAACATCAGGTTAAAGATCATGGTCATGATTGTTAAAATGAGACTTTTTTTTAGCAAAAGTTCAAAGTTTTTACCTAAATTATACACTTAAGACGACATATTTATGAAAAATAACATTGCGAAAACGTGAAAATTATCATCTAAAAAAACGCATAAAAATCGTTCATCACTTATTAACATAATCTGTCAATATAAATGCATCAAAACCTGTCTGTAGTGTTACTTAAGTATCTAAAAACAAAAATTATGACAGGATCAAGAATCCTGTATCGTGTCCTGTCGAGTTTTCCGTTGATGATCAGTCTGAAATCGGGTCGAATCTATCGTGTTCGGTTAGATGTCCAGCTGAGCTCTGACTCTCGCGAATCGGATTCGGGATGACCCGATTCTTCAAAAAATATTGTTTCAGATTTAAAAAATAATATAATTGAACTACTTAAAAAGGTCTAAATATTTTTAGACGTAAAATTATGGAATATATTTAACTAATTGTACTAAAATGCTATTTAGTTTTCTTATATTCCGGTTTTTGTTTGAGTGGGCAAAAAAAGCGGAAGGAATCGGGTCTTTGGACTCAGTTAAGAGTGTTTTTCAAATCCAAAAAGGCAAATTTATGACATAAGTTCTAATTTATTTTTGTTCAGAAATGCAAGAAACTAGAAGGTGTTATTATTCAGAAACTATGCAATCAAACATTTTCTTCCCCCCCCCCCATTTTTTTTTTTTCAAACGCAATTTATTTTTCAGAAATAGTGTCAAATTGGGTGTTTTGAACCGAATTTCCAAGCGAAAGATGAATAACCACTCAGGGAAGGGTAAAAAACTTCTTTGTCACGTGATCAAAATCTCTTGTAGCTCAATAGGTAATTTATCTGTCAAAAAATGGAAAACACAGATAGATGCCAAATCTCTTCCATAGTCAGGCCCATAGTCATTTTTATATCTTTCCGTTAAAAAAATGAATTTGTAAATAAATGTGTCAAAATGTTTTGCGCTTATTGAGCAGAGCAGTTGAGAACAGCCTTACATTGATGTATTTGGGTTCAAGTTCATATAGGATTTTTCCTCATTAAAAAAAAAGAAAGACAAGTGTTTCTTTATGTAGAAAATATAATGGGACGACAAATTAAAATATACAAAAATTTCTTCTTAATTACCGACTATTTAAAAAATAATTTCCTTATCTTCGGAAACCTTAGAAAACCAATGTCTTTTTTTTAAGTTTGGAGAATCATTTTTAAGAAAAAAAATTTATTTTTAAGGCCATAATTTCCGAAAATGTTTCCGAGGATCTTTTTATAGTGTTTTCCCTCTTTTTCTCAAACCGGAATGTTGGTTTTTCGCAAGCTATCAAATGTCAAATAAACATTTTCATGTTCAACAAACATATTTCATTGGCAAACATGATACATTAAGGGTGTATTAGGAAAAATAATTTTTTACCTTCAACAGCTCAAAATTTTCCGATACATCTTCAAACTCATTTTTAAAAGTAGAAACATGAAACTTGCTTTCTCTTCGTCTGAGCTGTATCAGACGACGAGATGTATCAGATGCCGTGTGATTTAATTCTTCGCTCAATTCATTAGAATTTATTTATAAACAATTATTTTCTCAGCGTGACCCTTTTTTTCGTTCGCAGATCTCCCGCTTCGAAAAAGTTGGTCCAAAACGTCGTTTTTGACAGCATTTTTTTTTCTTTTGGCAACATTTTCTGCATTTATCAAAAAATCGACAATCACGGCACCTTGTGTAGTTTCTAAATAAGATAATTTGAAAGTTTGGTGCATTTGAGAGCAAAAACGAATTTAAAAATAAAGTACAGTAAGCAGACAGTAAGCAGTTTGGATCTGAATAGACCCTTAAGAGGGCTACTTCAGTCACGTGAAAAAAAACCCTCGATAAAGCTAATCCTATGGAAGAAAATGTTAAAGATATCTCTGTTGCATTTCAATATTTTTAAAAGATTTTTTTGCATTGGATCGCTGAGGTCGATCTGTATACAGATTGTTTTTTACTTTCTTAATTTTAATTGCAGATTTATTTTATTTTTTATTTTTATATATTTATTTTATTTTACTTTATTTTATTTTTTAAGTATGTTTTCATTTTTGAAACCGATTCCTAGTGTCTAAAAGAAGACAAAAAAAAAAAAAAAAAAAAAAACCCTGCATTTATAGTTGTAGTAACATATCCTCAATATTTGAATCTTCCTGCAATTACATTTTGTGAATACATATCTGCTGAAATATTCTTTCTTTTTTGTATACATAGTCAATAAGTTGCTACATCAAATCTTATATTTGTTTGGAATAAAAAATAAAAATCTGAAAATAAACCATGGAAATTTGTAGAACCTTAACGGGCGTTATTATCCCAGGATACAACTTACGTAATGTTTTTTATCTATATTCTTTAACTCGTGAAGGATCCCGTTATCCCCTTGTCACAAAAAGCAAAAACCGGGGTTAGGAATAAATATATAATATATAGGAATGAAATTTGTTGTTAATCATTTTAAAAAAAATGATTATACATTGTTTTTTCTTTCACAGAATAATGGAGTTTCAATTTTTAGGAAAAAGTGCAATATATTTCCAAACAAAGATGATAAACATAATTATTTTCTTCCAAATAATCATGAATTCCCAAATGATTAAATGATTCGTATTGGGTAAACATAGTCACTTGAGTATTCTATAATGTTGAAATTCAGAATTCGCATGAAATTATGATAAATTTCTGATTACATTAGGTTAAAGATCATAAACATGTTACTTACCATGATTTTTTTTTTAGTTCAAAGTTTCAACACAAATTATACGCTTGGGGCACATTTAAGAGACATATTGCAAAAGCGCGAAAATTAGCATCTAAAAAACGTATAAAAATCGTTCATCAATATTGACGTAAACTTTAATATTTCGTAGAATGAAACCTGTTGTTTATAAGGATATTGAAAAGTCGTAAAACAAAAAATATTTTTTTTAAATTAAGAAAATCAGGTTATTATTTTTGCGCAAGGTCAATTCCTTAATTCAGATACATATATAAAATAAAATGTTATTATAAGTGCAGATAGATATAAGGGTGGTTATGTGTTTTGTAATGATATTTATTAGTGAAGAAAATTAAATTATTTTTATTATTATCCACTACATAGCTATTAAAAATGAAAATCTTTGTTCTCTCTCGGACTGAGGGAGCGGGGAGGGGGGGGGGGGGGTCTTTAAAAGTTATCTCAAAACCTGTCATTGCCTCAATGATAAAATTTTGTAAGATGCGTAGAATTAGAATATAAACATTAGATACTTATATGTAATTTTTTTTTATTCAGTCTCCCTTGTTCTTATTGTGACGGCTGTATGTGTATGTGTGTGTGGGGGGGGGGGGGAGGGGAGGTCTACAAACTTCGAATCTATCCCGGCTTTAGATGGTAACATTTTGTATAACTGAAATGCCATTCCGAATAAATTCACCAAGTCAAGCAAAAAAAAAAAAAAAAAAAAAAAAAAAAAAGCGTACCGGAAAAAAGGCGCCCCGGAAAAAAGTACATTTTTTACAAATCACATATTTAGATAAGTCTGATAATAATACACATGATTAATCTTAGAATATAAACACTAGATTGAAATGATATTTTGAACTTTGTGCGTCCTTGTTCTGTCGGAACACAGATGGGGAGAGGGGGGGGGGGTGCATCTGTTTGAGAATATTACAATAATGATTTTCAAAAACCTCTCAAAATTTTATTAAATTTTACATTTATTAAAATTCATTTTACAATACCACAATTATTTTTTATTTCGAAATTTATCTTTCTTTTATAAAAAGAAAAGTATTTGATCAAAGGAAACAGAAAATTATCTAAGGTAGGTTCGCTCTTTCCGGTGTACTTTGTTCAATGATTCAACTACGGAACTATGCAAATATAATTTTTTATCAATTTTGGACCCCCTCCCACCCTTTTGATATCATACCTTATCATCCCTTGAACCCGCCCCCCTCCCTTCCGCCGTTATTGATATCGTTGTCAAACTGTAAAAATTTTTGGATTTTTAGGATTTATTTCTTTTGTTTGGAATGATATACTAAAAGTGGTTGTATTTATTTTTCGCCTGCTTTTTCGATTGAAATGAAGAGAAGTCAATTAAATATCTCTTTGTATCAAATAAATAGTACTTTTAAAAAAGTTACTCTTTAAAATATATATAACAGCTTTTTGTTACAGAATGCATTCAACAATAATAAAGTTTTAAAGATAAAAAACCAACGATTATAAATGCACAAATAAAGTAAGAAAAGGTAGCAAACAGCCGTTTCGAATCTACAATGGAGATTCTTCATCAGTGCAAAACTCAGCGAGCTAGAAAAAAGCAAAACTGAGATTTTTCTAGCTCGCTGAGTTTTGCACTGATGAAGAATCTCCATTGTAGATTCGAAACGGCTGTTTGCTACCTTTTCTTACTTTATTTGTGCATTTATAATCGTTGGTTTTTTTATCTTTAAACATTTTTGCACAAAGGCTTTATTTGCTATTTTAATAAAGTTTTGTTGCCTTTTACCGCAAATAGAGGAAGGGTATAGAAATTCTTATCAACAAATAAAGTGGGCAATTTTCTTTCTCTTTCTCTTTTATTTATTCGTCAGCACAAGTTTTATTTCAGATATACTTCATATATTAATCCTCGAACCATGATTATGCATATATACAAATTTCACATATGAAAAAGAACAGAAATGCCAAATGTTGGGGTATTCCAGATTTTAGAATTAAATAGTTTTATAATAATTCAATGATTTATTAACCTTGTATTTTCATAAAAATAGATAACTGACTAAAAAAAATGATAGCATAATATTTTGGGCCAAATACCATTTTACAAATGAAAAGAGAAAATGTTGATTGGATCAAAAGGAATATCGATATCAAAAGATGACCCCCCCCCTCACCTTGGAGACATTTCACCATATGGTGTGCCAGACCCCCCCCCCCCCCTCCTCCCTAAAATGATAACATTATAAATGCACAGTCTCTATTACGGTGGCTCCCAACGACTAGTTTTACATTGTATTGTAGGTATTGTTATTAATTGCTGCGTGCAATTTCTGAAAATATCTATTTCAGTTCGCTCGAATAAATTAAACCTTGGTCATTAACCTCGATTGCTACGCTGTTGATTTTCAAACGTATTCAATCAAGCTTAAAATAAACAGAATTTAAAAAGATAAATTTACATTTAAAAGAAAAACTCAAGTTCTGCAATTCTAAGTGTCACTTTAAAAAAAGAAACAAACTGAAAAGCTAACACGAAAATAAACTGTTAAAAAGAAAAAAAGAAAGAAAGAAGAAAAGAGTGAAGCGAACTAAAACTCAATAAGTGGATGAGAAAAGAAAAAAAAAATGAAAAAGCCTCTATGTGTATAAAAATCTTGAAGTGACCCCAGTATTACAACCTTAGAACTGAAAAAAAAAAAAAAAAAAAAGAAAAAGAAAGAAAGAAACCAAACAAGAAGAAACCTTTCTTACAAAGTAGCAGGAGGATCTGAAAATGGGTAAGAATCGAACGAAAAGGAGGAACAAACGAAGGTAAAGAAAGAAGAAAAAACGGTTTTAAAAAGACAATAATGAAAAAAAAGAAGCAAGAGCTGGGACAGCCGTACGGGCGCTTGGTCTTCAATAGCCTCTTGGGGCATAAACGTTTTGTCCTCTACATTCGCTGTGCCTACGTGCATCTCAGCTTATACATCATGGCGACGGTTGCATGGGGCGCTTTGAGAGAGGGCTGGGGGGGGAAGATTTGCCCTCTTTCCCTCCCCGCCACTTCGTGGGAATGTCCCAAATCTACACATCTATAAATCAAGGGTGTGACACGGTGCGTCAACTATCTCATTAACTAGATGGTTGCCGGAAATTATAAAGAGGTTGAGAACTCTTTACTTCTACGCAAATTCTTTGCCAGAGATGGTCCCTTTTCAGCTAAAGGGTATTGATGGTAATTGCCACATGTTCTCTTTGCTTTAGCAACTAGAAATAATCATTTTAACTCCCGCAAAAATGCACGTGTTGCATTTATCTGTTATTTTGCAGTATTTGCTTTTTATGGAAGGCTCTTAAAATGCTGTCCTTTAAACCTGAGTGGAAATTGAAACACTTTCTGTTTAAAACTAAATTTATCTTTTTTAAATTATTATATTAAGATAATTTTTATACGTTATTATTAAAATTGAGGGATATTAGGATTTATTATTAAAATAATTTTTATACATAATTATTAAAATTGAGTGAAATTAGGATTTATTATTAAGATTAATTATAGCTTCTTGCTTCTTGAAAATGACTACACTGGCAATAGCTATTAAAATTTAAACTACAGCATAGATTCCTTTAAGATTTCTCATATTCCCACGCACCAATCTCACCTTTTCTTTTACTCGAGTTATTGTACCTATAATTTGTCAACTTTCAATTTTTCAAATAAAATAAACTGGTTAGAATAAATTATTTGTGTGAAATACATAATTTGGAAGTAGCATATTTTGCATTGAGATTTCAGTAAAAAACAAACTCTATGAATTTCTAAATTCAGAAATCATTACCAAATTTATGCTCGTTTTATGTATTGTTATTTTACTTTCATTTTATTTACTCTATCTCATATTTTAAATGCGGAATGTATTTCTCGCACCATCATTGGCGATCTCTCTGTTAGGAAAATAAAAACACTTTTGACATTTCTATAGTAACCTAGAATGAATTTCTGAATACTAAATGTCATTGTAATCTATAAATCATTATGGATTGAATCAAATTTTTATATATAAACGTTTTAATGATTTTAAGCTTGCGTCCAAGTAATTTCACATGTCATAATATTTATAGAATTTATCTTAATTTCAGAGAAAATAAGATGTTGAGTTACATTAACTAGACTTTAATTTCCAATGTGTATTTCGTTTTATTATCAGACGCTTTTACCCCAAAACATTTCTTTGAGTGAGAGGAATCAAAAACTGTACATGAATCTGGAAAATTGTGATATCTAATTTAAAAGTAGTGTGCTAATAAATGGAATCTTGACTTATTAATTTTGCACTAAAATGAATTCCAGTATACTTAAATGATTACATTGAATATTTTAGAGAAATACTTTTAATGATTAATAGAGAGAGAAAGGGAGAAAACCCACAGATTTCGGACTACGCTATTTTAAAGAAAAATATTTTCATTTAAGACCTGCAAGATATTTTTAAAAAGTAAAAAATCTAATAAGAATTAAAAAGTAATATTTAGAAATCATTAAACTGTTTAAACATGCGTTTTTATTTTATCATATGAAATTTTAAATTGAAAAAGAAAACTTTAAAAAACAAGTAATATCTATAATCCGTAACATAATTTATGATAAAATGAAAATTGATTGATATTTATTGTGAATTGTAGTAATGTCTTTATAACGAGAAAAATCGCTAATTATTAAATACTATTACTTAGAGTTTGAGATGTAATGGAATTTTTTTTAATTATCTACTTGTCAAATTGCAAGTTTGTTCTCACTCTTAATCTCGGAATTACATTAAAAATAAATATTTAAAAATAATAAAATTGGAACATTAAGCTAAAATTATTCTGTGTTAAGATTGTTCTGAAATCCAAAAGATCTAATATCTGATATATTTGTGAATTTGTTTTTGGTCTGAAACGCATGAGACTAACAGATGCTAGTCAGAAACCATGATATCGAATAGCTTTCCCATTCTTCGGGTTTTTTTTTCTTTTTTCTGGGAATTAATTAAAAACAGAATTTTATCTAGAATGACATTTTGCACAGAATTTCCGGACGCTTCAGCTTTTAAAATGTTGTGAGACAACAGTAGCTTATAACTTCAGATTTAATTCCTTTATAGAAAAAAATATATTCCAAAGCATGCCAATGTGCGAAATTTTTTTTATTATTGAACAGGGATTTTTTTTCCAAAACCGCCTTAAAATTGACGTGAATTTGTTTCACAAGCTCTCAAGCTCAATTAAAAAAAAAAAAAAAAAAACCTTACACATCATTCTTATAATGTAACTCACTGCTATATTTTGCATGATTTTTTTCTGAATTATTTATAATGATGTCAACATGGAAAAAACAATTTTTCGAACAAAATTTCTGAAGGCTAAATTTTCTGTGGTCGAAAAACAATAAATTAAAAATATATATATATATTTTAAATATTTTGAGACCTGTGGCCGTAGCATATTATTTGCCAGTTACAATATTTAACAGGACAAAATTCTCCATAACTTTCATGCTTACAATTTTTTATACACTCAATAGCAAGAGCAGTACACTATTTTAGAAATAGGACATTTTTTCAATTTTCTTAAAAGCGGTGAAAAATGTAGTTTTGCCTCGATTATTCAAATGTTCCCCACAGATTTAATCATGTATGTCACCCTCAATATATTAATAGCAGTACATAATGTGCTTCAGGACCAAAACTAGCCTTTTTTCCACACGTGGCAATCACGGGTTTTGGTGCTCTCTGCCCCTCCTATTAAAAAGAAAATTTACCATGAGAATTTAAATAAATCTGTAATAGCCGGATCTTGAAATTTTTAAGTGTGTTATCAATAAATACATAATCAGCTTTGTCAAACATTGATTCAATAAAATCTTGAAAACCGAAAAAGAACCGAAATATATTCCGCTTTAAATAATACAATTCTCCTTTTCAAAGATTTTACGCATTTTACATTTTTTCGGTTAATATATATATATATATATATACATGCGTATGTGTATGGATATGTAACCATTAATTATATTATAATATGAACCATTTGAACTTAATAGAAAAAAACCATATTGAACATGAGAAAAAATTAAATAAATAAATAAAATGAATACAAATGGAATTTGTAGAACCAAAGCAGAATAATCAAGCCCCAAATACTTTGGAACTACAAATGAAGTGTGTGGTTTCATCTTCGTATCAGCCATGAAAAAGCAAAATAATACGATTTTGGGGCTACCAACCCACATAAAACCAAAATTCAATCAAAAAATAACATTAAAAACAAGGCACAACAAAATTACTAAATTCGATAGAAAAATGAAAACAGAAAAGGGGAAAAAAATAAAAAATAATTATCGTAGACATGATAATAATAAATTAATAAATAAATTAAAAGCAGAGTAAAGTGATAACAGAAAAAATAAACCCTACACCATAGTTTACCCTATTAATATTTAAATCAATAACATTTAATTTGACTATGCTAAGCTAAAACCAATATCTTAATTTAGGATATAAAAGATTAAAAAATAGATAATTAATATATGTACCCTATACATTTAGTAGTATTATAGGTCTTTCATTTATTAAAAGTGAAGTGCAATTTAATAATGTAAATGAATAAAATTATTTTAATATAATTGATATAACTAAACAATAATCCATACATTGGTGTTATTTAAACTCCATAGAAACTTTGTTCCAATTTAATTAATGTATTTCCCTCTCTCAATTTTTTTTTTAAATATAAAATAACCTTTGTGTTTTATCCAGACAACAGCGCCCTCCGCCGTACTCTTACATCTACCCACCTAACCATCCTATTATATGCATTTTTTATATATTTTTTACATTTTTAATTTTTTATTATTATTTTTATGTTTTATTAATTTGTTGGTTCATTTTTACGCAAAAAGTTAATTAATTTTTAAATCATGTAATAAATAATTGTAAATTAAAGAATAAGTGAATTTTTTAGGAAAACCATTATTTATAGCATCATAAACAAGCTTTTTAATATTTGCATTAATTAAATGAGAAGAACATAAACATTTTATTCTATATAAATGATTAATGATTATATTACGATACACAGAATTATGAAGATAGGATTTAAAATTAGTAAATGTATTAACTTTAAAATTAAACTCATTCCGTTTATCATAAATATCAGTTATTAGCCTCCGATGCTATTTCTTTCAGACAAGCTAAAAATGTCGTGTCATCAGCCCTGAATTTTCTACTGAACCGATTTTGATAATTATTTTTTTTTTAATGAAAGCTATTTATTTGTAGTTGTGCCCATTTTAGCTATTTTTTAATTTATTTCCATTTTTATATTTTATTTTTAATTTTAAATGCTTTTTTACGATATTTCTTCAAAATGGTGGCAACTTACTTTAGCTTTTCTCTCTATAATAAAAATTTATTTTCCAATATTACTTTCCACAAGTCAGAAACTTTATTTCATCAGTGAACATGTCCTCGCATTTAAAAGAAAAAGTTAATTGTTTTCGTTAAATTTAACCACAATAAAATGATTGCATATAATTATGCACTAATTGAGGTAAAAAAAATACTGAGAAATAATATTAATAATGTAAATAAAATAACAGAAAATAATTTCTGATAAAAATTAATGTCTAAAGCAAAGTAAGAAATATTTCAAATGAGGAAAATGATGGCATTCAACAACCAGATAAAATGAATTTACAATATTATTACGGGCGCCTTTTTCATATTACTAATAACAGTAACTTTTAAAAAACATTTGAAGAGAAAATGACATCACTATTTAAAACATCGCATTTTTACTCATAACGATATTACATTTCAATATTTCTTTTCATTATGGACATTGAGATTGAGATTTTACTTTCAGATGACTTCAGTTAGTAAAAATAATGTCATAGTAAAAATAAAATTATTTTTTTTTATTTATTTTTTTATTTTATTTTATTTTTATTTTTTTAATAAATCGATTTTTCTGTAGTGCATATAAAATAAAATTTCTGGATTTCGCCGGCACTCAGATTACAAATTTTAACTGAAGATGTGCAAATATTTGCATCCAAAATTGTAACTGGAAAACTTGACATTAAGTTTGGAAATATATTTATTATATATTGATTAAATAATGTAATTACTTTTGCTTTATTTAAGCCAAATCGATCGGGTCTTTTAAACATTTCATTCGTCGAATTCCATGGGATTCCACTCGTTTTATTCTTAAAATGCATTTCCTTTTTCCCAGAGTCTATAAAAAAGCGTTTAAACTACAGAAAAAATCCGTTTTTGATGAATCTAGTCAATGAAGAAGTAGCACGTCAAATTGTATCTCTTTATTATTCCGCAATTCCAAAGTCTCAGAGAGAAATTGCTAATCAACTGGATATTTCACGCCGTTCTGTTTGCTATTATATTGATAAACACAAGAAAAATGAAGTTAGTTCATTGCATTCTAAACGGGGTCGCCCTTCAAAAAAACCTCTATCGATTTTTTTTTTTTTTTTTTTTTTTTTTCTAATCGGAGGCGAAACTGAATTCTGCAATGGCAGTATCTACATTCAACTTGTTAATTTGTTTTCCTTTGATATAATTTTAAGATTTAATAAAGAATACTGCCCAGTTAAACTGATGGCATTGAGCTCACAGGCTACAAATACTAATTGTACATTAAAGCCTTATATTTTCAAGGGTTAATTCCGTTCGAAAAAAAAATTAAGAAGGGGAAACAGCTCTCCCCTTTCCTCTTTTTTTTATACTTAATCATTGAATCTCCTATACTATCAAAGACATGCTTTATCATATAAAAAATCTATATCCAAAATTCAGAGCAAATTAGATAATTCTTAATAAAACCCATTTAGCATTTATATAATTTAAAAGGAGTTATCCCCTTCTTTTATACTTAACCATTAAACTTCCAAAACTATTCAGAGATTTGAACGAAATCTGAAAATTCTGCTTGAAAAACCTATTTATATAAATTAAGAGGGCATTAAGAGGGGGGGGCATTAGAACCCCTGTTGCCCCTATTTATACTTATTCAATGAACACTTAATAGCAGTCACGGAATCGCCTCATCAGAATGATCCTAATCTAAATTTTGAACGAAAACTTAATTCTGCATGAAAATCCCATTTATATCAACTAACGGGGGGGGGCATTAGAACCCCTGTTCCCCCTATTTATACTTATTCAATGAACACCTAATAACAGTCACGGAATCGCCTCATCAGAATGATCCTAATCTAAATTTTGAACGAAAACTTAATTCTGCATGAAAATCCCATTTATATCAACTAACGGGGGGGGGCATTAGAACCCCTGTTCCCCCTATTTATACTTATTTAATGAACACCTAATAACAGTCACGGAATCGCCTCATCAGAATGATCCTAATCTAAATTTTGAACCAAAACTTAATTCTGCATGAAAATCCCATTTATATCAACTAACGGGGGGGGGGATTAGAACCCCTGTTCCCCCTATTTATACTTATTCAATGAACACCTAATAACAGTCACGGAATCGCCTCATCAGAATGATCCTAATCTAAATTTTGAACGAAAACTTAATTCTGCATGAAAATCCCATTTATATCAACTAACGGGGGGGGGGGATTAGAACCCCTGTTCCCCCTATTTATACTTATTCAATGAACACCTAATAACAGTCACGGAATCGCCTCATCAGAATGATCCTAATCTAAATTTTGAAAACTTAATTCTGCATGAAAATCCCATTTATATCAACTAACGGGGGGCATGAGCCCCCCGTTCCCCCTCTTATACATATCGAATGAACTCCAAAAACTAATCAGGGAAGCGCCTTGTCAGGATATACCTATATAAAAAATTTCAAGTGGATCCGATATTTTTATCATGAGTTATCGCTTTACGCACATACGCACATACATACAGAACGGGCGGGCACATAAGCTCTCAGGCTATGATAGCCTGTGAGCTAAAAAGTTAATGGCATTATTATAAAGCAGGTGTTTTGTAATTTCTAGATTAGATGGATAATCAACTGGGAATTGAGATATACTGGTATTATCAGTATCAATTAAAATTATATCATCAATATATGGATCGCAATTATATCGATATAAATGTAATTTATTATCAAAATATTTACGTTCATGATTGTCGGACGTTCCTCTCAGCCCGCACAACTTTGAAGAAAGTCCGTGTTAGTTATAGCTGCCACCACCGATATTATTAGATGATATCGGTCACCAACTGTGAGGATTGTGTAAATGAACACTGACGCTGTCAATTAACTGAATTAACAATTTATTTAGATTATATGTACACAATAAATACGCTATTTACAATTATATGCAATCACAACTCGGATATAGGTGATCCGGTTCAACATTAAATAAAATACAGTAAAGGTTGGCTGTGTACTGTTCAAATTACACCTTCTCCCTCACACTCAATGCACGTTAGATTCACTTTATCGGAGATCAATTTCGAATTTCCCAACACATGGATACTCGGCCTACGCTATCCGGCCCAGAGTACTACGCACAAGGACCTCTGTTTTACACTACTCTCTCGGTACGAGCCCAGCTACGAACTCTACACTAGGACCTCTGTCCTACACTCCTCTAGGTATGAATCTCAGATACGAACTGCACACAAGGACCTCGGTCCTACACTGCTCTCCAGGTACGAGCCCAGCTACGAACTACTCAAAACTCAGACAAGATTTGACCTTCACAAATCACTGCCTTCCCCAATGTACACCCCCCTGTGGAGCTTCTTCATTGGACGCATTCCACATTGCTTTCTTGATACGTGATATGTTCCTTGTTTGCTCATCATTCACATACATCGCTGACGGATGAACACGCCTCTCGGCAATATTCTCTTTCTCACTCACCACCTGTACATGATCACCTGTCAATTCTCCCTTCAACAAAGAAAGAATGTCATCTTGAAAATTCCAGTACACAGCCGGTACAATACATAAAATATTAAGATAGAGAAATAATAGAAATTCCAATTTGTAGCAGATGCTTACTCAGAACCTGACAATGATGATATAAGTCAGATAATATACTAGATGTAAAACCACCTTGTGGTATACCAACTTTTTGTACATATATTATGTTATCTTGCATTATAAAATTTTTATAAGGTGGTTTGGTGTAATAACGCCAGGCGGGGTAAAAACCAAGTGCTAATATTTTGCATAATTATGAAATAATCTGGTAAATGACACCCATGTGCTCTGCGCAGAAGGGTTTTGAGTCATATAAATCGCAAAAAACAGCTTCAAGATAGTTTGTATCATTTTTAGGTCTTATTGTTTTTAGAAGCAACTAAAATTAACGCTTGATCTAAAATTTGCGAGGTACGTTTTGTGATGTGAAGATTATTATTATTTTTTTTAATCCGGAAATACTTTGTTAATTACATAACTTTGTAATACATTTCATGGACTTTCAAAATGCTGTTGAAGATTTTAGATATCTTCTCGAGATAATTTGTAGTTTAAAATATACAGCGCAATAACTATAAGGGGGTAATAACGCCAATCCTTTGCATTAATACCTCGGTTGATTCCCTACAGTGGCCGAGCTACATCCTAAATACTGATTCAAATAAGCACAGTTAAAACTGTGCAATGTTTCTAATAATTCTATTTAAGCGGTCCTTTTTAAGCAAAAAGAAGTCAGGGTCTGTTATTCTTTCGCTTCATCCCCCCCCCCCCCACACACACACACCACACCTTTATTTTTCTTACGCTTTCACAAAAAAATTGAACATTTTCAATAGCTTAGAATGCAATTTGTCTATTTCTAAATTTCTAGAGTTTGTATTTTTAGAATTGGGCAATCTACATGCAATTATTCTATCTTATTTCATAGTTTTGTTTGCATGGCGTTATTACCCATATAGGTGGGTAATAACGCCAAATAGCATTGGTCAAGAAATCACGCCATTACATTTTATGAATACATATCTGTTAAATTATTTTTTATATACAGATAGTAAATAAGTTGCTGTATCAAATCATATATTTGTTTGAAAAATACAAAATAAACTGAGCCGTGAAAATTGGTAGAACCTTAAGGGTGTTCTTAAATCAAAAAGGGCAACTTTATGATACATGCATTAATTTATTTTTGTTCGGAAATGCATGAAAACTGCAGGTGTTGCTATTCAGAAACTGTCTAATAGCACTCATTCTTTTGTTTTTAGGTAGATTTCGTATGAAATACTACCTATTGCATTGTCTCCCATGTTGGAATTTCTGAAAAATTTTTGCGGATCTACACGAATCATGACTCCTAGACCCCAAAACTACCATCAGTAAAAAAGTTTATATATCTATCTATCTATCTATCTATCTATCTATCTATCTATCTATCTATCGGTGTATATCACTTTCTTCTAGACACGATAACTTCCATAATTATGCTCAGATCTTCATCAAACTTTTACATAAAATCAAAGGGCATAAAATCTCGGTTAAGTTCGTTAATGGGCAAAATCGGACCAAGGAGGTGAAAGTTAGGAGGGTTTTTGTGAAAACAGAAAAAACGCGATAACTTTTTAATTAAAATAGATATCGAATCAATTTAAAGTTTATATTACTTCTAAAAAATGAGGAAAAAGTTTATGCGTGACAGATTTTTGATAAAGTTAAAAGTGGGCTCAAGGGGCGAAAAAAACATGGTTTTTGGGAGAAAAAAAATCATAACTTCGTCAATTCTCAAGATATCAAATCCAACTAAATTTTATATAAATGTACTCAATATTATCTAAAACTTTTGTATTTACAAGTTTTTGATAGGACCAATTTTTACCGATGAAAAAAATTAAAAACGAAAAGAAAAAGGGGGGAGGAAAAAGAAAAAAAACCATAACTTACTCAATTCTTAAGCAATTAAATCTAATTAAATTTATTTTACATCTTCACAATAATATCTACAATTTTTATATTGACAAGATTTTCATAGAACCAATTCTTATAGCAAAAATAAATTAAACAAAAATAGGAGTTGGAGAAAAAACCTCAAATCCAAACTGCTTATATTCTGACTCATTTTAAAATTCATTTTTGATTTTAAACGCATCCAAATGACAGATCCTATTATTTAGCAACTATATAATGCGACGTATTGGCCAATTTTTTGATAAAGGCAGAATATATTTTTAAAAAGGCTGCCAAAAAAGGTATTTTGAACAGATTTCCCGAAGTTTTCATCATTAAAAAATTCATTAAGTATAACAAATTGCGTTTTTTATGCGTCATTTTTAAATTCATTTTTGTTCTCAAACCCATCCAATTTACAGGTCCTATTATTTAGGAACTATATAACTTGACGTATTGGGCGGTTTTTTGATAAAGGCAGAATATATATTTTAAAAGGCTGCCAAAAAGGGTATTTTGAACAGAATTTCACGAAGTTATCGTGATTAAAATTTGCGGAAATTTAAGAAATTGCGTTTTTACCGAGTCATTTTTAAATCTTTTTTTGTTCTCAAACGCATCCAATTTACAGGTTCTCTTATTTAGGAACTATATAATGTGACGGAGTGGCCAGTTTTTTGATAAAGGCAGAATATATTTAAAAAAAGGCTGCCAAAATGGGCACTTCGCACAAAATTTCCCAAAGCGACATGATTAATGAACTGTGGGTATTCAAATAACAAATTGGTTATTTTATGACTCATTTTTAAATCCAATTTTGCTCTGACACACATTCAATTGACAGTTTTTTGTTACTTAGGAACTATATAATGTGCGTATTCGTCGATTTTTTGATAAAGGGTGAATATATATATTTTAAAAGCTGTCAAAGTAAGCACTTCGCAAAAAAATTTCCCAAAGCGATCATGATAAAAGAATTGAGGTTGTATTCAAATAACAAATTGTTTATTTTATGACTCATTTTTAAATTCAATTTTGCTCTCAAACGCATTCAATTGACAGTTATTTGTTATTTAGGAACTGTGTAATGTGCCGTATTGGTCAGAGTTTTGATAAAGGCTAAATATATATTTAAAAAAAATCTGTCAAAGTAGGCACTTCGCACAAAATTTCTCAAAGCGATCTTGATTAAAGAATTGTGGATGTATTAAAATAATAAATTGGTTATTTTATGACTCATTTTTAAATTCAATTTTGCTTTCAAACGAATTTAATTAACAGTTTTTTGTTATTTAGGAACTATATAATGAGCATATTGTTCAATTTTTTAAATAAAGTAAGAATATAATTCAAAATATATTGCCAAAATGGGCATTTAAGTAAAAATAGGCTTTTTTTTTTTTTTTTTTTTTTTTTTTTTGAGATGAAAACTTTTCGAAATCTACCTCCGCCTATAGGCCATGCCGAAAGGGATTTTTTAAAAAATACAATAGATTTGTCATAACAAGCCTTCAAAGTTAACACTTTTGAGCATATTTCCCGACGAAAGCAGAAAAACCGGTAGAAAAGGAGGAGAAAAACGGGTGATTGCGTCATCGAAATAGCTTATAACTCGATAAGTAATTTAATTATCATAAAATGGAAAAATAAGTTCAATTCGAAATCGCTTTCATAGTCAGGCATTAAAATTTTATAACTTTCTCTTAAAAAATGAATTTGTAAATGTGTCAAATGTTTTTCGCTTGTTGAGCAGATCAGTTAAGAACACCCTTAATGCATAATCTAGATTATGATGTTATATGCATGCAAAAAAAAAAAAAAAAAAAAAAAAATCAGCCATTCCATCAAATAGTTTTTTTTAAATCTTGGTGTTAGTCGTCAAAAAATCAAGTTTTAAGAAAACACGACTTAAAGTTGAAATTATATGGATGCGGCTATGTAAGTATTGATACATAAATGCTTATAACTCCGTTAAAAATGCTAATATTTTTATGCGGTTTTTTGCATTGAGAAATTAATTGAATAATCAAACTAGATCATAAAAAAAATCGATTTTTTGAAAAGTTTTCAACCTCTGAGCCCCTTTAACGTGGCGTTATTACCACAAGGTACCTTAGATAATGACATTAGTTAAAGTAAGAAAATAATCAGTTTCAATGTTCATTGATAGATCCAAACCATGTTGATATTTTTTAAAAAGTGCATTTATTATATTATGTAAATCTAATAAATCGATATTATTAGAAAGATCTTTGAAGTCATATGCAGTTATATTTTTTATACATTTAAGATTTTTCATAATATTGACCAATTCATAACTATTCTTTATAGTATTTATTATTATCACTGGTTTTTGTAATTTTATATATTTGATTAAGAACTGTTAATAGAAGTTTGTTAGCAGCATTTTTATAAGTATTGCAACCAATTGTAACTGTTCTAAATTTAACTGGATTCTTATCAAATTTGAGTATAAGAACTAGATAAGGATATTTAAAGTTAGTAGAGTTAATGTCTAATAATTCATAAAAGCCTTTAATTTTATGATTTTTTACAATTATGTTAACATTAGTTTTTTGGAATGTGTTATTAGAAGATTACTAGATTTAAGCAGTTGATGATAATAGGATTTATATATAACTGCATAATTATTTGGAGATTTGTCAACATAAGTTATTACAGTTTTGTTGCAATTTAGTGATTTGCTGGAAAAGATGCTTTGTATTTATATAATCGAGATGTGAAATATTGTATTTTAAAGTCTTAGTTAATTTATCAATAACTAAAATTTTCCATTGATTGAAATATTCAATAGGTTTGTTACAGTATATTGCGATGTTATATATAAATATATATATATATCATAAGGAAATTGTTTTATTACATAATTAATGTTTTATTTAAATGTAATTCTATACTTAGTACCATAACCCATGAATTTTTTCAGAGTTAAGTCATATACAGCATTTAGATTTCCAGTAATAATATGCCCATGATCATTATTAATGTATTTGTGTAGAGAGGGGTGATTGCATTTGCAGGGGAAAGTACTATCATCAGAAGTATTTTTAAGAACGAATTATAATTAAATATATTTCTTCCTATAGTTATTGAATACTTTGAAGTTTTTGATACTTGAATATTATTTATAGGAAAATTTCAGTTTTTATCATTTATTATAGTATTTACATTGAATTTATTAAATATTTGATTAGAAAAAGTTATTACCATTTGAGTATTAGTATTTTGAGTTTTAGGGGTTTTTTAGTAAATTTATATTGAAAAGATTAACTCTAGTTGTCAGGTTCTGAGACCACCTCTGCTAAAGATTGGAATTTCCGTTATTTCTCTATCTTAATATTTTTTGTATTGTACCGGCTGTGTACTGGAATTTTCAAGGTGACATTCTTTCTTTGTTAAAGAGAGAATTGACAGGTGTCATGTACAGGTGGTGAATAAGAGAAAGAGGAGATTGCTGAGAGGCGTGTTCATCTGTCAGTGATGTAAGTGAATGATGAGCAAACAAGCAACATGTCACTAATCAAGAAAGGAATGGGGAATGTGCCCAATGATTAAGCTCCAAAGGGTGGTTTATATTGGGGAAAGCAGTGATTTGAGAAAAACAAGTCTTGTCTGAGATTTGAGTAGTTCGTATCTGGGGTTCGTACCTGGAGAGTGTATAGAACAGAGGTCCTGGTAGAGAGTGTTCTGTGTTGTAGAGCGTGAGCAGTGCGTATCTGGAGGGCAAGGGACACAGAGGTCCTGGTGTTTAGTGCTCTGGGCTGGATAGCATAGGCCGAGTATATATGTGTTGGGAGATTCGAAATTGGTCTCCGATAAAGTGAATCTAACGTGCATTGAGTGTGAAGGAGAAGGTGTAATTTGAACAGTACACAGCCAGCTTTTTACGGTATTTAATTTAATGTTGAATCGGATCATCTATATCCGAGTGGTAATTGTATATAATTGTAAATAGCATATTTATTGTGTACATATATTCTAAATAAACTGTTAGTTCAGTTAATTGACAGCGTCAGTGTTCATTTACACAATCCTCACAGTGGGTGACCGATATCACCTAATAATATCGGTGGTGGCAGCTATAACTACCACGGACTTTCTTCAAAGTTGTGCGGGCTGAGAGGAACGTCCGACACTAGTCATAGTAAGATTATAAAAAATATCTGAAAAATGTTTAGAGCAAGTTTTACTCAGAAATATATATTTAAATATTGTACTATATGTTTCTTTTTTATTCCAAATAAAAACAGTAACCAAAATAGAAAGCTAAAGTAAACACTAATTCCGTTAGAATTCTAGCAGCAATTGTAGCCGCAATTGTCCGTCAGCAATTGTAATCTCAAACAGAAAAAAGACCTTTTAAAACTATTAAATTACAAGCGAGAAATTGTAAAAAAAGAACGCTCCTAAGGTTTAAGTTTAGCGTTCTAGTTTGTTCGTATGACTAGTGTAGTTTCACACGAAAGCATTTGCATGCTAATGTTAAACCTATGGGAGCATTCTTTTTAGAATTCAAGCTCGAATTTTGACGTTTATTTTATTTATTATTATTATTATGATTATTTTGTTGTTGTTCATTTGATATTTAAGGTCGCTATCTAACGTTGCGTACTTTTAATTTTGTAAATTTGGTTGCATTTTTTTAATGAAGCTACTTTAATTTCAGAAAACGCTTCAAACAATTTTTCGAAATATTTAAAAAATTAATTAATTAATTAATTAAACCCGAAAAAGTACAGCATTAGATATTGATCTCAACTATCTCATGAATATATATATATATAAATATATATATTTATTTATTTATTTATTTAAAAGTAATAAAAGCAAGCAAGATATTCGACATGAACACTTCAATAGGTTTAATATTACAGGTGACTAATTTAGTCTCATAGTTGTAAATTTAGAAATTATTCAATTACCATTGAATGATTATTATTATTACTTACCCATCATACGTAGTATTCGGTAAGTCTTGCAATCGTTTTGAAAATCGATTTTTTTTTGACGGATTTACACGTTTCGGACACTGGAGATTCTGAAAAACATAAAAAAAAAAAGAATTTTGCCGTCCGTCCGTCTGTGTGTCTGCCTGTCTGTCTGTCTGTAACCGCTCTATCTCCCGAACAAATTGAGATAGAGACTTGAAGTTTTGTATGTGCTTAGTATGTAAGAATGGGACGAAGCTTATTTAATATCAGTAACCTCGATTATCCGGAACTATTTTTTTCGGACACTGGAAAAATTCGTTCTGATGAAAGGTATATATTTCATATATTATGTTATGCATATCCATGATGGGTAATTATTACGGTGGCCTCCAACGACTAGTTATTATTGTTATTATTATTTCAAGAAAAAAAAAATATGTGAACAATTATACCTGCTAAGATGAAACCTTTTATAAAACTGGATATATTTCGATTCCTTTCGTTTAAATTTTCAAAGTTTTATTGAATCAATGTTTAACAAAGCTGATTACGTATTTAATGATTACATACTAAAGATTTCCCAAATCCGGCTATAACAAATTTATTAATATTCTCATGATAAGTTTTCTTTTGAACGGGGCGAGAGAGGGAGAGCGGGCACCAAAATCCGAGTTTGCTACGGATGCAAAAAAGGCCTAATATTAACCTTGAAATAAATAACTTACTGCTACCAATCTCTCTCTCTCTCTCTCTATATATATATATATATGTATATATATATATATATATACACACGGTTTAATCCGATGAATACATTTGAATAATCGTGGCTTAACTACTTTTTTCACGGTTTTTAAGGAAAAAAAATGTCCTTTATTATTATTATTATTAATTTTTTTTTTTTTAACAATTCTACTTAATAGAATTATTATATTATAATAATACCCGTTTATTATTTATAATTTTAGATGTACCTCACTTTCAGGCATTAGTTTTTCTCAATACAAAAACTACAAACACAAATTTTCTTATTTATACTCCTTAATTTTAAATAGAATGGTATTTGGGGGGATTCTGGCGTACTGCGCTTGCTACTTAGAGTATAAAAAAGTTGTAAATAAGAAATATTATACAGAATTTTGTCCTATTTAATATTGTAACTGACATATTTTGCTATGGCAACAAACCTCGAGATATTAAAAAAAAAAATAAATAAAATAAAATAAAATCCCAAAATTTTGTTGTTTTTTGACCACAGAAAATTTAGCCTTGAGAAATTTTTATTCGAAAACGTGGTTTATCCATGTTAGCATCATTATGAAAATATCAGAAGAAAAAAAAGCTTCCACCCGATTTTTGAAAAGTAAAATGTTTATTTCACCTGGACTAAAACAGTCAGGAGGGGGAAAATATTGTTTAAGGGTGCTGGTCAGTCAGCTTCCGAATTCCCTTTCGTATGGTTAAGTATATAGACGTTTGATGCATTTTTATATTTAAAATATCTCCGAAAGTAAATCAATATTTTTAACCTATTATTGACCATAAGGTAACGGAATATTTTTGATTGTCCCTGTAATCGATCTATGCATCCGATTTTCATAAAATTTGAAGTGACTCGACAAAATTATGTAATAATTATGTATTTTAAATTTCAAACGTATAAAATACATTTGAAACTTTTTCCCCATTGACCATAATGTAATTGAATACTTTTGATTGCTCTTGTAATTGATCTATGCACCCGATTATAAAAAAAAATTGAAATAACTCGACAACATTATTTAATAATTATGCATTTTAAATTTCAAACGATTCGGTTGGGTTGTTTTTGCGTTGTTATATGCGGACAGACGGACGGACTGAACGACCACTATAGGTGCTACGTATTTACATAATTACGAACGCACCTAAAAAGCGATAAATATGAGAACCTAACGTTTAACGAAAAATAGTGAGATGCACTCCATTTTTTGGAATTCATTGTTGCAAATGTTTTTGTCGAAATTTATCTGGAAGGTTAAAATATTAATCACCGCTCATTAGCTTTTAACGCATAAAATATTAAATTAAACACATATTTTATAAATATTTTGACAATTTTGAAACATCCTTTAAGAAAAGTACAAATAAATAAGACAAAAATGTTAATTCTCTAGGGAGATTTTTTTTCCGCATATAACAACGCAAAAACTACCCAACCGAATTATTTGAAATTTAAAATATATAATTATTATATAATTTTGTCGAGTCATTTCAAATTTTATGAAAATCGGATGCATAGATCAATTACAGGGACAATCAAAAGTATTCCGTTACATTACGGTGAATAAGATGAAAAGTTTCAAATGCATTTTAATCGTTTGAAATTTAAAATATATAATCATTACATAATTTTGTCGAATCATTTCAAATTTTATGAAAATCGGATGCATAGATCAATTACAGGGGCAATCAAAATTATTCCGTTACATTACGGTCAATGGGGAAAAATGTTTCAAATGCATTTTAATGGACTACATTAATTCGAACACAATAAAATTGTTATGCCTCTATGAACATACATATTATAATATACATTTTGCACAATCTGTGGTACAAAAAGCATTTTTTATTGATTTACAAGGTCACACAAAAGTATTCCATTACATAATGGTATAGGGAGAACATTTTTTTTTGGTGCGATAATTGTAATTGACTATTTAACATTTGATATTGACTATTTAACATGAGATTGATATAAATTGCTGAGGAATACTACAAGTTATTTCCTGTATAAAAGAAAGTAGATAGTATAGCGTATGACATACGTCGCTGAGGTGTAATAAAAATTATTTCTTGTATATTTAGAGGAACACACACACACAATATATATATATATATTTCACTACTGTACTCTATCCAAAGTACTATCTACTAGCAGCAAGATCTGAATATTTTTAAAACATCGTTATCATACGAAAGCACCTCATTTGCCACGCTTTACGTGGAATTTCCAACTTGTTTAAATATACGAATGTGCAAATCCTTTTAAGCACTTAAACTTTCTAATTTACTATACGAATGCATTTTATTCCCATACATTTAACATTAATAAGGGGGTGGGGAGTTAATTGATTAAACCTCTTAATGGAATTTTAGAATATTAATGATGTGAAAAAAAAATAAAACTATTGTTCTAAAAATGTTTGCATGTTTGTAATTTTATTTATACGTAATACATTTCGTATATTTTTAAGTTATTCATAATGGATTATAATTCCCGTTAACGCTGTAAAACGTTATGGAGGTTAGTTATATTTCATATGGGAACTATATCTACAAAATGGTTCTTTATATAGATATGTACTGTGAAAACAAAGCAGGATGTTGAATTCCCCTCGAAAGGGGAATTGACCAGTGACCATGACATTGAAGAATCATTGGAACAGGAAAGAGTGCGAAAACAGATGTCTAATGAGGAAAAAAAATATCATTCGTCTTATCTTACTCCAGGGCCCGTACACCAAAAAGTGTTTGTCAGAAAGAAGCGAATAAGCGCCAATGTGGTAACCTCTCTTAATTACAAGTCAGTTGGCTCTTATCTGTTGTTTCTTTCCCCTTTCCTGCATCCCCATATGTAAGATCGGTACTGAGCCCACTTCGCTAATTAAACGGAGAGGGGGATTTGGCAGCGCTCCCCATTCTACCCTCTTATGTGCGTTTTGTTTATTTATTTATTACTTTTTTCTTCTTCACCCATTTGGTTTTCGCACGCAAAATGTTTTGGTCGCTTTATCGTGACCATAAAATATATTTTTCTGATGTGGGGATTTATCATAAAACTCTTCCCGTCGAATTTGGGTGAATTAATTTTTGAAGGAGATTTTTCACACTCGTAAAAGATTTTTTTTTTTATCTTTTAATTCTAAGTGGTAGGGGGGATTTTGATATCTGTGTTATGTATTATTACTTTTCATTTCAATTTGGAAGTGAAAGGGAAAATTATTTTAACTTTTTCCTCTGTATTCATTGTGTCCTTTTCTAAATCCTTATTTTAATTAGTGGTACTTTCAATTTTTTAACGAAATTCCATGCTTACGCCAGAGCAAAACAGCGTATATTCAATTCAACTAAATATATTTCAATTTTCTTAGTACTATATAAGGGCCATTCAAATATTACATAAGCATATTTTTAGTCATTTAATATCCCTCTCTCCCCCCTTGTAAGGAAAAATAAGTAAATGCTAAACCTCCCCCACCCCCTCTTTGCTTACGTACGATTTTATAACATTTTAACATTAACGTTGTTTGCCATAAAAAATTACAGTTAATGATAAATTACATTATTAATCCAGCAAATTTACGTAGGGATATAAGGGTTGTGATATCAAAGGAAAATAAAATCGGTTTAAGATATTGCATTAAACAATTCATAAAATACAAAATAGTTATACTTATAGCACTGAACAAAAACTTTAAGAAATACAACAGGCTCTCACTTATTTAGGCACATAACTAAAAGTTTTAACAAGAATCATAGAATATGTGTTTGAAGTTCACATTTCTAGTCTGGTGCCCAAGATCTTTGAATCCAAGTTTCTGCATTATATATTATCACATTTCCAATGTAGTGGGGGGCTGTAATGTTTCTCGTTTCCAGTCCTTTTTTACTATCTTAAGTCATTCAACATCCGTAGAACGCTCATTCAAATCATGCTCTTTTGCTTTTTGTTGTTAAACTAAGTTGCTTTGTTGTCTAATGCTTACGTAAGAATTCCGGTGACCCCCCTTTTCCTCTCCCTGTTGTCAGCAAAAATAAGCAAATACTGGAACCCCCCCCCTCCCCCTTCACTGTTTACTTAATATTTGAACGAACCCATTATATCATGACACTTATCTGTGCACTGAGATAACTAGAAGTTTTACAATAACTTCAAAATTAGCTTTTATATTTAAAAAATGCTTTTTTCGTATTAAGAATTACTGTTTCTACAAATATATTATAGTAGTACTTACAAAATAGTTAGATTTTCACGTAGAGTTTAGATTCCAGTTTAAAACATAGTGAGTTATAGGAAAAACATTCTGGAAAAATTTCGTTGAAGTATGTTACGGCTATTCTCAACTGATCTTATCAGCAAGCGCAAAACGTTTTGATACATTTAAAAATTCATTTTTTAAGAAAAATATATGAAATTGGAAGGCCTGACTATGGAAGTGATTTCAAATCGAATTTTATTTTCCATTTTATGATAATTAAATTACCTATCGAGTTATAAGCGATTTCGATTACGTGATCACGCGTTCTTTTCTCCCTTCGTTCACTGTTCTTTCTGCTTTCGTCGGGACATGCGATTCAAAACGCCGATTTTGAAGGCTTGTTTAAAAAAAAAATATTGCGTTTGCCAAAAAAAAAAAAAAAAAAAAAAAAAGGCAGAAAAATGAGTACGATTAGATAATTTCTGAACAACAACACCTGCTAGAGTTTCATGCATTTTCAAACAAAAATAAATTCAAACTTCGGTCACAAAGTTGACCTTTTTGATTTAAGAACACCCTTAAAAACAACTTCATGCAATAAAGTTTATCGAACATGCAGATAACAAAAAAACTAATTTTCCAAAAATTGCATTCAAAGATTTCTTTTGTATGTTTAAGATGCATGCAAAATTAAAGTAGATTTTTCAAGTAAGGTTTATTAGTTTTCTACGTAAAAAACGTAAGAAAAGAATGCATAGAAACATTGTTTGCATTTCTCCTGGTCTTCCTGCTCCCACTTCCGTATTTGATTCATTATTTCCCAATAATTAAATCGTTAACTCTTCTTTTAGAAATTGTATAAATAAAGTTAAAACAAGTTGGAAATCATAAGAGATTTTTCTTTCAAATGAATTAATTCGAAAATTTTCATCAAAACAGCAATTTTTATCTAAGGAAGATACCTTAAAAACGAAACAATGCGAAAATTATAATTTCTTTAATAAATTCACCAATCCAGGCTTTTTACTGAGCGCATGTCAAATTCACAATTTTAATTAATCAAGATCCAAGCCGAGTTAACGCACTGTAATGATTTTCTTCGAACTATATGAATTTCAATCATGATATTAAGTGCGATTTTTCAGATGAACATTTATTGTTTATAAAACAGAGTTAACAAATAAAATAAAAACAGAAAAGTCGTTTTAATGTTCGCAGATACCTTAAAAAAAAGAAACAAAGTAAAATTATAATTTCTATAATAAATTCACTAATTAATTTAATGAAAGTAATGAAAGTAATGTTTTTAATGAAAGTAATGAAAGTAATGTTTTTAATGAAAGTAAGTCAAGTCCACATCAGGAATTAAGCTGAATTATGAGTTAAAACACTGTAAAGTAATTTTTTTCGAAATTATGCACTTATAAGAAAAAAAAAAAAAAAAAAAAAAAAAATCTGTAAATTTTGATAAAAAGAAAGAAAAAGTATTTTTTTCACGATGAGCAGAGATTATCATTTAATTTTAGCTCTATGGTAGCAATTTTTGAACTATTACATGCATGAAATAGTAGAAAGTTTTGGAATTGACACATCCGACTAGCTTTCATATCTGTTTAAAAACAAAGAACATTTTTACTTTTATTTAAATATAGAATGACCAAAGTGTTATTTATTTATTAAAATCCATTACTACCATTTCGTCACTTGAGAATAGTAAGGTTCCATTGGTATTTTTGAAAAAAAAAATTGACTTATCGATATAGAAATGTTCTATTTGTATCTATGAAGGCATTTTTGCATGAAAATGATGTCATATTATGATTGTAATGTCATATGCAAATTATATATAACATCATTTCGATGCAAAAATGCCTTCATAGATACAAATAGAACCTTTCTATATCGATAAGTCATTTTTTTTCAAAAACACAGATAGAACCTTATTCTCAGGTGACGATTTGATATCTCATGCTTGCAAAGAAATAAGAGAACTACATTGAAAGTAAATATATATAGGACAGTTGCAACATAAAATTTAACTAATAATAACACATTGCTCAGTGGTGCACAAAACAGGAATTTTAATATACATTAGTACAATTAAAATAAAATAATTTTTTTTTTAATTCATTTAGATTTTAATTTAGTAGAAATATTATCTCTCGATCAAGATGCAAACGTAGTCCTTCCATTATCATATTTTCCTGAAGACGCCCGCAGAAGACGGCGCGAAACGTTGAAAGTTTTATTTTATTTTAATTGTACAAATGTATATTAAAATTCCTGTTTTGTGCACCACTGAGCAATGTGTTATTATTAGTTACATTGAAAGTGCTGTATTATACTGTGAAAAACAAAGTATCGTTACTTACATTGATCAGTATTGAATTCAGACACTTTTTTCCGGGAGGGACATTTTAGAGTTCCGGGGGAGGGAAATTGCACTTTTTGACAATTGAAAACCCCAAATCTTAAATTTTCCGAGGGGGGGGGGAATTTCATTGCTCTGGGAGGGAATGTCCCCCCCCGGGCCACCCCTCTGGACTCAACACTGACATTGATAGCAAATATAATAATACAAAACAGCAAACAAACAAACAAATATCTATACTATTATGATGTAGAATCACATAATGACAATTTAAAATACTCATAATCAAAGTTTTTTACCATGGATTGTGGAATTTTTAAATTATTTGCTTTATTTTCTACAGGAAACGGATTTATCTGGATTATTGCTATGCAACATCCTTTGATTATATTTTCCCGATCACTGCTCAGTAATCAAGATGGAACGAAGAATATATCACATTACGAAAATTCATATAGATAAAGCTACACCATAACTAGTATTACTTTTATTTTAAATACAGAATGACCAAAGTGTTGTTTATTTACTGAAATCCACTGACATCATTTGATATCTGATGCCTAAATGAATAAAAGAAATATGGTGAAGTTATTGTAATACTATTATATTGTAAATTTATTATAACAAAAGAAATATATTGTAGAAATTAATATAATAAAATTTTCCAATAATAAATATAATCTCTTCATTAATACACAAGAAAGCTAATTATGATAAAACAAACTAGGAAAAAACTAAAAAAAAATATGCTGTAAATACTTTTATTTTAATATAGAATGACCAAAGTATTATTTATTTAGTGAAATCCATTGACGTTATTAGAAATCCGATGCCTACAAAAAACAAATAAATAAATAAAAATAAATTTCTACAGAAAGTATATTGTATTATGCATGAAAAATATTATAAAAAAATGGAACATATTATAAACAATATTATTAAATTTCCTACTATAATAATAATCCTCTTTTCATTGATATATGAAAAAAAGTAATTATAATAATAGAAAACGGAAAAAAATTATCTATACTAATTAGTAAAAGCTTTATTTCCTTTTCTTTCTGCATCAGAAAGTGTGAAATTTTCTTATGGAAATGAGATTTTTCGCAACCGGCGTAAATGATTGACATTTATGAGATGTAATAAGGTAAAAAATAATAATAAACATCGCTAATGAACACGAAAAAGAAAAAAAAAATGTTGAAAACCGCGGTTAATAAATATTCATTTTTTTAATAACGCATACGTTACTGCTGTGCCACATAGATGAGGGGGTTTAGATAATGATGCATACATGCCTGTTAATTAAAATTTACAAGGATTAGTTTTTTTTTTTTTTTCTTTCTTTTCGTGACTTTCTGTTATAATAGTTGGGGAGTGGTAGAAGCCGTATATGCCGGTGTATATTATCGTATTACTTATCCTATCATTATGCGGTAAATAAAGTATCTGGAAACCAGATATTGCATAAAGTTTGATGAAAATGTTAATAAGAATATGATTTTTTTTTATGATTGTATCAGAATAGAACAATAAATCTCATTGTTTGTTGAAGTTTCGGCTTGTGTTTTATGTAAACTAATTATAAAATAAGTTATATATATATATATATATATATACTTTTATAAATACATCCAAAGTTATTCAGACAATACCAAAAAAAGAACCAATGAAACCAGTATTTTTACATTCATATTATTAAAAACAGTTGAAGTTTGAAGAGAAATAGAAGGCAGATTACCAAATTATTAAGAAATATGTGGATAAATGGACATTATATAACCAGAGTAATTCATATATTACCATACAATAAACCATATAAAACATGCATTTACTAACTGGGAATATGTCTATTCATAAAAAATTCCATTGATAATAAATTTTTAAAAATGTTAATAATACGCTCTAAAAATGCAGAAAAGTTACCTGATATGTCATAAAAATTGGTGAAAATTTAACTCATCATCATCTTGCCTAACCTAATGTCTACCATTTATGAAAAGCCACCTTGCTCCTGAAAGGTTTAAGTATTTTCTCAACTGCTCTGCTCAACGAGCACAAAACTTTTTGAAATATTTACAAATTCGTTTTTTAATGGAAAAATGCAAAACCAAACGGCCTGACTATGGAAGTGATTTGGAACCGGACTGTGTTTTTATTTTTCGGATAAATAAATTACCTTATGAGTTATAAGCGATTTTGATCACATGACAAACACATTTTTCATCTTTTTTTGAGAGTGGTCTTCTCTCGCGCGGAAGTTCGATTCAAAACGCTCGCTTGCTGCATTCATTTTATTTTTATTAATTCTTTTAATACTTTTACTTGTCATTTATCGGTTCCTAATTCAATTTGCTCTATAACTGAGTGACTACTGTTTTACGATTGTTTATTATTTTACAATGGAAAGTATTTTTGCTCATATTTTGAAAGCACTTGCAGTAAAACATTTCCAAATTGTTTACCAACCTGCTTATCTGCTCTGTCTCACCCCAAAGCCTTCATTTCAGGAGGTGCCTTGAGACACTAAGTATAATTAGTGTCTGAAGCCCAGGTACTTTTTAAATTTTGATGCATAACAGGTGGGCAGAAGTGGTCATTCAGGCCATTTATCAGGGCGCCGAGATTAGGGGCCACCGTCTCCTGGTGCCTGTCGAAGATAAGGGGTGAATCATCTGGAAGAGGGGGGGGGGGGATGCTCTCAGGTTATAGCGAGGGATTTAAGGTGCGAACACACTCACATACAAACTGTCGGCAACCGTCGGCGTGTTTGTTGTGGCGACACGGTGTGTTTGATCTTTAATGACTCTTACAATAAGGTACTGGTGAGCTGCAAAGCAGGAATCTTTCCTTCAAGTAGAATTGAGTCCTTATCTCCTGATCCATTGTTCATTTGCCCAGTGCCTGATTTACGGCAGAGCATTCAGGGCACGAGCCCAGGGCCCCCAATTTTTATGGGCCCCCAAATGCTGCTGAAGGTTTTTCAACTGTTGTCCAAAATCAATAAAAATACTTACAAAACCTAGTAGAATATCGCATTTCATTCTACATTCTAGTGTTCGTATTGTATTTTCATAAAATTGTATATTTTGGCTTTAACATCCGTACTTAATTATTTTATTATAGTGAATATTTTCTTTCATCTATATCACTTTAAAAATTTATTGTATTTTTATTCTTATTTAGTCATGTTCCTGTTCTTGTTCTTGTGTTTCTTATCTTAATAAGTAAATTTTTCATTTTTTTCAACCCATTTTTCCTGTAAACAGCTTTGCAAGGGGGCCCCCCGTAAGCATCTGTGCCCAGGGCCCCTAAATTTGTAAATCGGTCCCTGCATCTGCTTGTTTTCTATTGTGACTAGATTGCAGAAGGGAAAAATAGAAAAGAATTCGTCGAATTCATGTAACTGAACCAAAACTAGCAAGTGCCCGGAGCCTTATCAGTGGCGGAGACAACAGGAAAACCTGAAGAGGGGTACAGGAGGATTGGGGAGATAGATCCCCATACAACGAACAAGCGATCGAGTCACCAGCAGAGCGATTTGCGTTTTATGGTTGCTGCATCCCGTTTTGAGGCAAGTGTTTTTCCGGGGGCTGGAGTGAAGGCTCAGCGAAAATAATAGTGATGCAGGGCGATTTGAAAGAAGGGAAATCCAATCTGGAAGCCTTTAAAAGAGGGTTTTACGATCCGGTCCTGGCAGGGAATGTTCCAGAAGTTGTTAAGTTAGAGGGATTTATAGGAGAATAACTGTAAAAAGTTTTTCCCTGGTGTGTGCTTAAGTCCTTTTTTGTTTAAACGACTATTTTTTTATGCGTATAGGCTCCAGACGAACGCTTTTCCGAATCATAAAATCCTGGACGCATGTTGTAAGTAATACTTAACGTCAGATATCAGTAGCCAAATGTTCCATAAATTTTGGGGTTCCCTGTTTTAAACAACCATGAGAATTTCGAAGTTTCTGTATCTGGTTTCAATTGAATTAATCAAATGTGCAATTCTGCTTTTTGCAGTTCATACTGTCAAAAAGAAAAAGGGAAAAAAAAGCAAAAATAATAGAAAGAAAGACGAAGAAAGAGATGGACAAGCTCCTCGGTTCAAGTTCTCAGTTTTTAATTTTTTTTTTTTTTTTTTTTTGGGGGGGGGGGGGGCTGCAGAGGGTAAGGGAGCTGACAGTGCGCATTGCGAAATATGAAATTACGCATACTTTCGAAATTGAGACTTAATATATATTTTTTTTAAACCTGTAAAGTTACTAAATTTTTTCTAGGAAACTGGAACTCTTTGAACTTTTTATGTAACGGCAACAACAAAAAATGCATGTAACCAGGCCCGTTGCTAAGGGGGCGCTATGGGTGGCTCAGGTCCCTTTAAAGTACTTTGAGCCCCCCCCCCCCCCTGAAACGATTCCAAGGTCATTAAATAAATTTCTGTAACGAAAATTCAAATGAAATTTTGTTCAAAATTTAATTTATTTTTGAGACCCTTTCACAGTTTTGCAGAAATACTAAATTGTACCTAAAATAAGTGTTTAAACACTTCCTCATCTTATTTGTACACATGAAAACAACATGATGTTTAATTTTGCTCCAAGTTATACACTCAAAATTTTCACCATCCTGTACTTTTCATAGCATAAAATTAAATTATTACAACAGTTTAATGAGAAACATAGTATCTACAATGTAAATATGCACTAATTTATCTTTCTGCTTCAGAGAGAGAGAAAAAAATATTGTGAACCCCCCCCCCCCCCTACATTCTATTGAGCCCCGACTACTATTCACTTCTAGATACGGCCCTGCGTGTAACAGATACGTTTGCGCTGTAAATCAAAAAATCTGTAAGGTTACTAAGAATTTTTTTAGAAATTGGATTTCTGGAACTTTTTTTGTAACTTCAAGCCGAACTGTACAATTTTAGTAAGATCGCTGTAATTTTAGCAGATCCTTTTGTAAAGCCGCAGATTTCTGTGTAGCAGAAATCTGTAGCTTTACGGAAACAAATTTTGTAAATTTACATCTTTTTTTAAAACTCTATATTTTTTATGCATTTTTAAATATATATATATATATATATATATATATATATTATGCAGTCGGGTACATCAAGTACATGTCTATTACATAGATCATTACTATGGGTGCAAAGTTTTTTATATAATTACGCATGCACTTAAAAATATAAAAAGAATTTTTCTCAATTTCAAGTCCATAAAAAGAAAACAATCCACGCTAACTAAGGACCCTGTCAGACAACAGACAACTATTGTCAACAATTGTTGCTATTTTGAGCATCAGCAAATATCGTCATTTGAAGATAGCGACAAAACAAAGAGAACATCTAAATATTCTCAACAGGTTCGACATTTCAAAAATGACATTCGATAAGTCGAAAGAGAAAAAAAAATCGAACCGATCACCTTCGCACGTATGATAAAAACAGCTGTATCTAAAAACAGACACAAAAAGCGTAGATAAGGACAACAACCTTGGTCCAGGGTCTTACAAGAAAAAAAATTAGATCATTTCAAATACTTAAAAAAACAGTATAAAAAAATAGCCGACACAAGAGAAAAAGAACATCTAATATCTGAGGGCGTGATAAGCTTTTTTTATCAAAAAGTTCGAAAAACAACTTGTTTACGTCCCCAAGGCTCTTTTATACAGGGTGTAAGATGAGAGGTAATAATACAGAAGCGGAAACAACAAAAATAAAACACGATATCACACGTTCACGCTTTTATTATCCTATTAAAGTTGTAAACATATTTTTTTTTCTCCTTATGTAACCCTCTTATCTTAAATGTCGGATTGTAATTGAAAATTGTTTAAAGTTTTTTCGGGAAAAAAAATAGAAATAGAAAAAAAATTCAAAGGTTACATAAAATCACGGTATCAAATTCTTTAACCCTTTCGGGTCTGGTGTACTAGTAATAGTACATGTCTTTTAATGGAGTATTATTTTGTTCTAAGAAATACTTTTGCCACTGCTTACATGCAGTAATGTTAGTATATGTCTTTGCACTCTGTAAAAAAAAAAAAAAAGGGTCTATCTACTAAAAAATTTTTAGTGATCCTTGTAATTACTAAAAATTTTTAGTAATCTTAATCGGTTACAAGGAATCTGTAAGAATTACTAGCTAGCAACGAATTAAGTTAATAGTTTTACAATTTTAATAGCGATTGCTAAAACTCACTTGGTGTGGCCGTGATAGCCTAGTGGTCATAGCACCGAACTCCAGACTGAAAGTATCCGGCAAAATGCCGATGCTGGACGCCACCAAATATACACCGAATGTATGCAATGTAAGTGCTCGCTAAATAAAGGGATTAGAAAATCCTGTCGTAGCAGTTACCATGGGTAATGATCTCTGGACTTTCCCTCCTCTTTAGAAACATGTCAAAATAGAGCAGGTAGCAATGTTTGATGCTGCCATCTATTGTGGTTTTGCCGAAAATCTTCCGCTTCAGAAGTCTAAATATAATTTTTTATTAACTAAAAATAATTTTGGAGCTATTACTAAAATTTGCTTGGTGGCTCATACTAAAAAGTTTTAAGTTAGTTATATAAAAAATTCTTTTGTTCAGTTTACAAAAGAAATGTTTGTTTCACTTGGAAAAAAAAATGCTTGTAATGGTTACCAAAAAATTCTGTGGAATACAAATTTACTAAAAAATTTTTAGTAACCTCTTGAATTTTTTTTTTTTTTTTTTTTTACAGTGCATCTACTAAATGACTTCATTTATATTTCAGCATGTAGTAATAATAATAATTATTATTATTTTTCGAATTCTCTTTGCGTCGTTTTCGATTCTTTTATTTTAAACACATGTTTCACTCCTTAAATTTGAAATAAAAGTTACATTCCTGAAAGAATCGTATGTAATAAAGCGCGAAAAATATTAGAAAGTTGTAATATAAGTTAAATCTTATTGTAATACAATATTTTCTAAACATCTCCAAAAATTTCTTCCTTAGCCTTTTGTCATATAAATATCAATTCAATTGTACGCAAAACAACAACATACGTTATCTTTCAGACAATGAAATATTTGTTACACACTAATTAATCTATATGGATAGCTAGTAGTCAAGTTATTAACGTAAAAATATATCTTTTTTAAAACTGAAAAAAAAAATCGGTTCCAAAAGGGTTAACATTTAAAGCATTATGGTGGACTTTTTTTAATAAATTATTAGTGACAGTGTAATTACCTGAAAAACAAATTCTACGGAGTTACAATCAATGAAAGATCAACGCCCACAGTGTCCATCCCTGTTTACTAGACCTTGGACCTCGAAGTGCTAAGCAGCACACTGTAAAAAAAAAAATAAATAAATAAAAAATCTGTGAAGGTACTTAACTTTTTCTAGGAAACTGGGATTCCAAGAACTTTTCCTGTAACGGTAACAGCAAAAATTCAAGTTTCAGAATCGGTTACAAGCATTTTTCCTGTTATCGTTACATGAAAAGTTCTTGGAATCCCAGTTTCCTAGAAAATGTATAGTACCTTTACAGATTTTTTTTTTTTTACAGTGCAGATGTAACGGCGAGGTACACTGTAAAAAAAAAAAATTTTAATCCTACATGTGTAAAGTTTCCGAAATCTGTATGGCTACTAAAATTTTATCTATACACTGTACAAGAAAAAATGCAAATCTACAGAACTAATTTTTGTAAAGTTACAGAAATCTGTAACTTTACAAACGAGTCTAAGTCTACTAAAAAACGAGTCTTACCAAAATTTTATCTGTAATCTGGTTTGAAGTCACATGAAAAATTCTTGGAATTCCAGTTTCCTAGAAAATTCTTAGTAACCTTGCAGATTTTTTGATTTTCAGCTCAAATCTGTTACATGAATATTTGCTGTTGCTGTTACATAAAAAGTTGTAGGAATCCAAGTTATTTACAAAACTTTTAGTAAATTTACAGATTTTTTTTACAGTGTAGTCAGCCTAACGCGAGACTCTCTGTATTTAGTTCCCAAGCACGTTTGGTATTCATTTTATCTTCCCCGAAGCGATGAGGCTGAACACACTGTACCCAGTCAGAAGTCAAACTGATGAGCTGCGGCGCCGCAGTTAGATGCTCTGACCACTATGCAACTGGGCTTCAGGGTAATTAACATGTAGATTTATTTCTATAAAAATATGCATGATAATCAGTTATAATGAAACAAACTAAGCTGCAAAATGCTATAAAAGTGATAAAATCATTCATGATAGAACTATTTTCGCAACAGGATCTTTGGAAAATAATGTCACGAGACTTCATGCATAATGCCTATCATGAATAATTTTGAAAACGATACAGCTTGTGCGACGAAACGCACGTCAGTCTGATTAAAGGCATTTTGTCACTTTTATAGCATTTTCTAGTTTAATTTGGATTTATTTCGCTTGTTAATTTATTGGCTTTAATTCGATTGATTTACCATAGCGAAATAATTAAATATGGTGTAAAATGTAAGGTAAAAAGCACTCTTTAAAAACACCATAAAAATTTTAATAAATGTGCAAGGTCTTTCAAAAGAACTAGTCTTTCTTCGTCAGGCGCAAAAAAACAGGTCCTACTACTTTGAAAGCAACAGCAAGACTGATAGAATTAAGAAAGGGAAAGGTACAAGTTGGGGAAACAACCAATACAAAAGTATGAGAGGAAACAACCAAAAGGAAAGCAGAAGAAAAAAGCCAATCATACAAGAGCTACTCAAAGAGAAGAACACATTAATTAAATTTTTATGTAAGGAAGTTGCAAAAACTTTTTGTTACCATTCTTAGGCTGCATAATATCGACACGCACATTGGTCAGGCCTGACGAGACGTAAAAGTCATTGAGAGATGTAAACTCTTACGTCCAGGCTTCCAAAAAGGTGTCTTAGATAGAAAAATGTTTAAAACTACTTTCTTTCGGTACAGTAATGAATTAGAATTTTACGATAAAGTAAAATCAAACGAGCAGTGCCCGTAATTTATCTCCATGGCACCGTTCGAACTTTTTGTATTTGTAAAAAAATTGTTAACCACAATTTAATAAGTATGTAGATTCACTTTTATCACCGACAGCTATTCACAAACATAATGTCGCTCAGTTGCTATAAAAGTGACACTTCTTGCAAAAAATCATTTTCTGTTTTGTCTCATAAATAGGCTGTGATAGGCAGGTCTCGCTATACAAACGGTTTCAGGGGTGTAGCTACGCGGAAAACCCTCTTTATTACTCTATACGTCCATTTGTGACCAAAAAAGAGGGGTGGATTATGCGGGGAGGTAAAATTACCCAATCCTCATCCTAAGTCTCCATTTTTAAGAGTTTTATGCTTTTATACACGTTTTCCTTTATACATGCAGTACTATAGTTTCATATTACAGTAAAATCACGCAAAATTTCTTTTCTGTTATATTAACACAATCAAACTGATTGGTAAATTTATCATTCGAACTGAATACTTCCAACTGAGCGAAAAATTGCTTAAGCCAGGAATCGAACCCAGATACTTGGCTTACATGGCCAATGCTTTGCCTGTTAAGCTAACTGGGCGATAGCCGGCTGGGACTTGTCGCTCAGATTTCAGATAACCTTATTGGTCGTAACAGAATATCTACGTATTCATCGTTATATGGAGCTCCATTACCTGCGGTCTATTCTGCCGAGCTGTCTAAATGACAGACCAGATGTTACGACCAATAAGGTTATCTGAGCGAAAAATCCCAGCCAGCTATCGCCCAGTTAGCTTAACAGGTAAAGCATTGCCTTCGATTCCCGGTCTGGGCAATTTTTCGCTCAGTTGGAAATATTCAGTTCGGAAAATTTCTTTTGCCTTCGAAACTAGCTTTTTTTTGCATCCGTGGTAACCATGGATTTTAGCGCCACCCCCCTCCCCAATCCTTTGCAAAGAATATTTACAAAGAGAATTTTATTAAATTTCTAATAGCCGAGTTATTTTTAAATTTAAAATATGTAATACTGAACTGCTTTGTCAAATGCTGATTTATTAGAATTTCGCAAACGGAATCGAAGAGAATTGAAAAAAAAAAAAAAAAAAAATCCTCTTTATACCGGATCCTTATGCTATATCATCCTTAGATTTCTCAAAACTTTGTCATACTCCTAACAGGACATAGACGCAAGAAAAATCGTCACACAAAATCTTCATCTGGCGCCCCTTCGTTCTGGACCCCGGGGAACATGCCGCCTCTGCCCCCCCCCCCCCAACTCAATGGCGTAGCTAGAGTCGGTGACACCCGGGGCGGATGAGGTGGATGAAAATGGTCCCAGCCACCATGATGTCAACTCCCCCCCCCCCTCCCTTCCGATTCGTCATATTTTTTTTCAATCACAATTCTACGTTGTTATAACAAATGACCATACATTATTCACTTTTTGCCCTCCTGCCTAAAAAAAAACCACAGGAGCAACTCATCACTCAAGCCATAGTCCGCATAATTCAATGTGGTGTCTATATGTAGAAGAAAATTCTTTCTTTTAAAATTTGCTTTTGCTACACACCCGTTGGATAGGTAGGTTTTTGTTCACTGGTACATGTCTTATTTAGATACACCATTCTATATAAAATTTCACATTCTCAAAGGAAAGAAAACTAACTTTATTGGGTCGTGCGCTAAAAATTCCACTTTATTTCAGAATTCCTTTTCAAAATCTTATAAAAATTAACCTTTTCATTTGGAAATAAAGATTGGATGTCACCCCTTAGAGGGTAACATCCGGGACGGACCGCCCTCCCGCTAGCTACGCCACTGCCCAATTGCCTAGCTTCGGCCCTGCTTGTGTGAAATTTACTTTTGTTGAGATAATATCATTTTTCTTGAGAGTGAGCGATATGAAAATCACCGATGCAGCTTCGGGAATCATTTAATCAGCAGCTACTGATAATTCAACTCGTCTTCTGTTATTGACATTCCCCACCCAGGGCACGAATAAGAAGAAGGTAAAACAACTTGATTGTCCACGGAAGACACATGAAACAACGCAACTAAACGCACGAAATAGATCGCGCCTCGTGCATTTTAGCATGTGGAACAATGCGCTGCAGAACAGGCCCGCACGACTTCGTAATAAATCGATGAATGGGCCTTATTGTGAAGGGGCCTAATCAAGCCCCATCTATCACGGGGGCGGCGAACCGACTCTGTAACCTCTCTCTCTCTTGCCGATCCTTTTGTCTTAGCGCACGCCCTTCCAGCATTTATTCGATAGATAACATCATTTCTGCAAGAAGCATAACTCGCATATCGAAAAATGTATTGTTGAAAGAAGAAGTAACAAAATATATTGCAAATAAAATAAAATAAATCGAGAAATGCAAGTGGTCCGAAGAGGTCGTCAGAGTGCATTGTGTTTATGATTTGCATAATGAATTTCGTTTGGTAGTTTATTGGATTTATAATGTTTGATTTATTGTAATCATGTCGGTATTTTTTATGCAGGATTCAACAGAGCAGAAGATGTTGTTGTTTTACGAGTGTAGTGTGGTTATAGAGGTCTGCACGGGCCCGGGCTTGGCCCGTGGCCCGTACCCGGCCCGGCGGAATCGTCTCAAATCTTCTAACGGGCTGGGCCGGCAGATTTAGAATAATTTTTTCAACGGGCCGGGCCGACAAATAACATAAACGGGCCGGGCCGATAAAAAAAATTTCGGGCCTGCCGGCCCGTTCTCAAGATTTAAGCAGAAACAATGAAATATGAGCAATTTTCAACGAAAATGGTTTTAACGAGAATAAGTATAAATGTGCGTCTCAAGCCATACTAGTTTGACAGCATCAATATAAAACTGTACAGTGTAGAGATGGGCAACGGAGAGTTACATTGTGTGTAACCCGTTTTAATATTCTGACTCATGCCGGGCCGAGATCAAGCTTACATTATTTTTCTACATACAGATTGGCTGGACTGTTCTCAAGAACTGTAGGGCAGAAAACATGATTTGTAAAATTATTAACAGCGATAAAGAACTTATGTTAGCTGAATATTTGGATATATACTTCTTGATGGTTTTTAAATTAATTTCTCAATAATGCGAAAGTTGTAAAAGTATAAAAGTGATAAGCGTAACTATTGAAGGCATTTGGAATCGAATAGCGTTTTTCATTTTTGGTAAATAAAATACTTGTATAACCTTGTTGAGATATAATAGTTTCTCAAATGATTGCAGGTTTTTCTCCCTTTCCATGCTATCGCTTCCGTAAATTCTATTCAAAATGCTAATTATGACTGTATTTTATTTGCTTACAATATTTTTAAATTGCTTCTATCAAAAAATGGATAATGCCATTCGATAATATAGTTTCTGAATAAAGATACCTGCTAATCTTATGCGCTTCTGAGAAAATAATGAATTTAGAAATGTATCAGAAAGGATCTTCTTTGAATTTAAGAATGAATTTGGATTTAAAATCTTTAATAAAATGATATAGAAATATTTTTCTAAATCTTCTTTTACTAAACAGCATCAAAAGTAACGATGTTTTCAGCTTTCTTTCTTTTTTCTTTTATTCTAAGCCATATTTTTTTTTTTTTTTTTTTTTTTTTTTTTTTTTTTAATGAATCTTTATTCGAATGTTCAAAGCCTAAGAATCTAAGTAATCATTAATGTTGTTAATGTGTATTTCCTGTAAAATATACTGTAAAATCATTCCATAGATTTGTATGCAGTATTCTTTAAAGGAATCTTAGCTATATGATAAAAATATGATTTTTTTAGAAATCGTAAAAACTGTAACGGGCCAAAACGGGCCGGGCCTGTTTTCACTGATTTCTGTACTCGCCGGGCCTGGCCGGGCCCGGGCCTGGAAATTCCGGCCCGTGCAGACCTCTAGTGTGGTATAAATTACATGTCGACAAAATTTGGCGATAATTCATGAAGTTGTCCGTGTTCGGTAAAACGGCCGAAAATCAGGGCCCTCGCGAAAAGGCTTTTTATTGGTGGGGGAGAGAGCCTTAAATTTCCAAGTCAAAATTCAGTATTTACCAATTCGGTAAAAAGCACACATAAAGACTTCTCGGGGTTTGCCAACTAGTTTTATAATTTTACCAAGTTATCACAACTAGAAAGTACCATTTATTTTTCATTTGTAAAAAACTTAGTAATATTTCTAATTATATTGGTAACTTTCGTCAAATTTATCAGAAACAGAAAATGTGTTATAGTTTTCTATTAAAGTTTTGAACTAATTTGCCAGTCAGTTTGTAAGTTTGCCAACTGTAACAGCATATGCAAAAGTTTGGGCGTGGGGAGGATCCCTTAACTTCAATCCTGAAATTTACCTGGTACCTTTATTACATACTAGTATTCAGCTAAAATTTATTTTAAACTATAACACTCTTAAAACTACTGAAATCACATTATCAGAAATTATTATTCATAGACATTCATGTATCCAATTCTTTACATGGTCCTCTATATCATTTTATCTATATTCTACAAACATTTCTTAGTAAACTGAATGCAGTTCAGCGTAAAAGAGTATAACTTATTTAAAATCCACCTATAAGTAATTTATGTTCATATTCAGTAATGTTAGCGAGCTCTTTTGTGTAGCCCTGTACATCAACTATAGCATTTATACACACCATATAATATGCATAGATTTAGTGAAACTTAAAAGTACATATAATAATTAAAATGCATTTCATCCATCCATCAGCCATAATCGAATACATAATACAGTTACTTTGGAAAGAATATACTATTTTCAATCGTATGTGTGTCCCTGTAAATGTACTTTGTATTATGCATGATTATATCGTATAACGTATATTAAGCCTTAGTGACGTACATCAATTTTATTATTCATAAATTAGTTTAATATAATTAAAATATGTCGCACACAATTCCCCTCTTTACCATTATATAATGGAATTCTTTTGTGTGACCCTTGAAATGAATAATAGCCATATTTTTCATCGCATATTTTAAATAAAAAAAGCATATTTTAGTGCAATTTGTAAATGCATATAAATTTTAATATGTTTGACAGGGTGTAACATCTTTAAAATTCATTTCAAACGAAATTTTCCCATAGGCCGTAATGTAACGATAAAATTTTGACTGCCACTGTAAATAAACTTATCACGCTAGAAACTTTATTTGAAATAAGGTTCGTGCTAGAGTAAACATTAATAACTTCCAAAAATTTCAGGACAATCCGAGCATATTTACGAGAATTAGAAGGCGGGCGGACGGGCATATAAACCGAAGCCTTAAACACTTTTCAACTTTGTTGGAAAGTGTTAAAAATGAGGTATAAGCGATAATTCCACAAAACTGTTGTAGATAGTACAGGAAGATATTTTTTGGCACCGGAATTCATTATTATGCTAGCAGTAAATCTTGGCTTTTGCTTAAATATGATGATATGGTCGAAGTCGCTTCAAAGTCCAGGCGCCTCCATATTATTCTATGACATTAGGGGAGTCGCTTCAAAAGCAAGCAACTCCCCTGGTGCCATAAGGTAACATGGAGACGCCTGGAATTTGACGCCTCGTGTAATAGCACTGTTATATTAATACAATCTGGAAAAATGAAATTTGCCTACACTATTGAAAATTTTACTCTACTTTGAACCAAACTTTGGTGCTCAATATCTGCCACCATGAGACGGTGAAACAGGGCCGTAGCTAAGGGGGTGCTATAGGCGGCTCAGCCCCCCCCTAAAATATTTTGAGCCCCCCCTGGAAAAAGTTCCAAGGTCACTAAATGTTCCGAAAATTCAAGTAAAATTCTGTTGAAAAATCTAATTAAGTTTTGAGACCCTTTCACAGTTTTGCAGAGTTACTAAATTGTATCTAAAATACGTGTTTCAACACTTCCTCATCCTGTTGGCACGTAGGAAGCTAACAGGATTTTTAATATTGCACCAATTATACATTCAAAATTTTCATCATCATATACTTTTCTTAGCATAAAATTAAGTTATTGCAACAGTTTAATGAGAAACATAGTACCTACAATGTGAATATGCATCAATTTATCTTTCTGCATTAGAGATAGAATAAAAAAATATGAGCCCCCCCTACATTCCATTGAGCCCCCCCCCCCTATATTCCCCTGAGCCCCCCCTACCATTCACTTCTAGCTACTGCCCTGCGGTGAAACCTCGTACCAATATTTGGAGCTTCCTATTTCAACCTCATTCCAACTATTGGAAGTATGCTTCAACAAGAGTTCCAAACATTGGTTCAAGATTTCACCATCTTACAGTGGCAGCTATTGAGCACCAAAATTGGTTCAAATATTTGGACAAGAATTTTAACAGTGTATAATCAAAACTTCTCTAATTTCTTAAATGCATCCAATTGACAGGTTCTCTTATTCAGAAACTATATCATATGCCGTGCTTGTCGTTTTTAGACAAAGGCAGAATATATTGCAAAAATTGCTGTCAAACCTGGCGTTTTGAATCGAATTTCCCAAAGCGAGTAAATTGGGAACGAAAAAAAATGTTCTTACTGAAAAATAATTGTTTATAAATCAAGTTAGCGAAAAAGGAAAACACACAGCCGTTTATGCGTCGCTTCAAAATTCAAGCCATTAAGTTTCATGTTTTCCTTTTTTAGAAATGAGTCTGAAAATGTGTTCGAAAGTTTGGGTTGTTGAGCGTGGGACAATATTTTTTTTTGAGAATGCCACCTTAAAGTGTACTTTGAAATCAACTCTACTATATAATCGTTTGCTTCTCCACAAACCGTTCGTTGAACTTCATGCATTTTTTCACATGCTAATAAAATAATACTCCCCAATAAATGAAACAAATGTCATCAACCGAATTTTTTTGTAGTCATAATTGGCAACATCTATCATCCTTTATCCCTAAAGACACTAGCCTCGTAAAACAACTGATGCGAACTTACACTGTCATGTAATGAATATTAATACAGTTATTTCTGATTCATTCTGTAATGAAATACATCTGGCATTTACTCGCATATCAGGTTTTCGTCTTCATTAATGTTGTTTTAGAATACTAGGGATTATATGAAAGCAATGAATTGGCTAATTGCGTATATTTAGTTTCTATTGAATCATTTTCTTTCATTTAAAAATCCCTCTCTCATTAAAGTTCTTTCAAAGACAGAAAAATATTGTCTTTCCTTTTATGTTAGTTATAAAATAAATAACATAAAAGGGTGAAAAATTATATTATTATTTACAATCCAAAGAATTTCTACTATAAATTCAGAATTCGCAGATGTCAAAATTTAGTACAGTTTTTTCAATTAATGCAACCGATATTCTTTAAAGAATAAAAAAACATTTATATTCATGAAACGGGAAAACAAAAGAATTGGTAACATCAACTCCCGCAAATTTATTCCTCCAACCAACGATTAACAACCAAATCTGATGATCCAAGAATATACTTCTGCAGTAAACAAATAATGTAAATTGAATCCGAAAAAGAATTTTCTGCGCGCCAAAACTATCGCTATATCTCCCAGTGTGGAAATCCTACGACGCCAAAAGTCCGTAAAAAGTCTCGCTCAGTGTAATGCCCACTGACAACTTAGGTCTTCCTAAACTGTAGTGAATATTATATGAGCAATCTATTGCGTAAAATTGGTGCACTTTGAAATTCGAAACGCTTTTTTTCAATTGAAAATATCTTTCTCACTAAAATTTTGTTAAACTCGGGATAATATTTTTAACATAAAATATAGTCAACGATAGAAATATACAGTCCAAAGAGCTACTACAAGGAATTATTATATAAGCAACAATTCCCTAAAGTTGGTGCACATTGAAACTCGAAAGTTATCTTTCACTTAAAAATATCTTTCTCACTAAATTTGTGTCAAACTCAGGAAAGCATGTTTAGCATAAAATAGTCAGCATAATAATTTGCGTTTCAAAGAACTGATACTATGTATTATATAAAAGAAATGAATGTGCCAATTGTGTATATTGATTGATTTTTATTGAATAACTTTCTTTCACTTAAGAATCTCTTTTTCACAAAAGTAGTGTCAAGTCAGAAACATATTTTTAAATCAAAATAGTTAACGATATAAATTTACAATCCAAAAACTGCTAGGGATTATTACATGAGCAATCATTTGCGTAAAGTTGGTATGCATTGAAATTTGGAATGTTTTCTTTCACTTGAAAATCTCTTTCTCACTAAAATTGTGTCAAAGTCAGGAACATATACTTACCATAAAATAGTTAGCATTCTAATTTACGTTTCTAAGAACGTTTTGGAAAGCAATGAATGTGCCAATTGTGTAGGTTAACTTGAAGTGAGATGCCGTGCTGTACAGAATGCCAAATACATAGTTTCTCAGGTACTGTAAGGAAACGCTTCGCCGCTTACTTTTAAGCAAGGGGGTTCCTTGCTGATGTTATAAGCAACAATTCCCTAAAGTTGGTGCACAATGAAACTCGAAAGTTATCTTTCACTTAAAAATATCTTTCTCACTAAATTTGTGTCCGCTTGCGTAAATTAATAAGTATAAAAATGTATGACGTAATGAAATTTTCGCCTTGCTTTTAATACAAAATATATAATATGAACTTTAAAATGTTCAGATTTACTTAAAAGGCGATTAAAATAATCAAATATAGATGTTATAATAGTTAATTTTATTTAAAGAACATCTTGGTACTTTTAAGCCTTTAATCAAACTCTTCCTCAGAGAATATTTTCTTTATTTATACAAATACATGATTGCGTGTTGAAAATGAACGAGACTCGTGGCTTGAAGATTGAATTAGTAGTATTTTAAGTGAACGGTAAAAAGAAATATTTAATTGTTGTACCATAAATTTTAATACGTCATTTTCTCAAACTGTCAGGATTTTATTTTCAGGATGTTAAACCATAAACTCGGTATATAGGCATCATTACTATAGGGTATACCCAGTTTATCGTTTTTGCATAGGATTTCTATGGATTCTCTGATAATGGATAAATAATATAAATTTAAATAAATAAAAATATAAATGCACAATAAAAATTTAATAGCCTGTCCACCAAAGAAATTAAAAGAAATAATTTGTACGAAAATCGATCCAATACCGAAAGTTGAATTAACTGGTGTATATGGGTGATTCTCAAAATAGGGGACAATTTCAAAAGTGAAATCTTAAAAAAATTACTGTTAGCAAAATTTCCGAAAAATTAGGTGTTGCTAATATAGTATTAGGTATACTTTACATGCAGTCAGCAGAGCTAAATATTTAAAAATTAACTTTAAAAAAAAAAATTAGTATTTTTTGAGCCATGCTAATGACAAAACAAATTGGCTGGAATAAATATATTAAGAAATTTTTATTTTCTTCCTGTTTAAATAATTTTCTCTATATTTATTAGCCTTCCTTTTCAGCAAATGGTTTCCATTTTTACATATATACATATAAGGAGAATAAAAACATTACCAAAGAGCAAACTTTGTTTACATGAGCAACATTCTGACACTAACAATGTAAGAAGCTGTCTTAGTGATTTTCTGACAGATTTAATGCATATTTTAGGGATAATAAATGTAATACCTAAATTTATATGTAAAATTAAACTTTGTAAAAGATACAATATAAGCAATGGTTACATTTATGTACATAGGAGTCTTTAGCATGGACAGAAAAACCATGCTAATGACACTGATATTTGTCCATGCTAATGACAAATTTTAATTTAAATAAGATTATGAGCCATAATATAATCGCAATGCAATAGTCCTTTCTGGGGCTTTTTAAAACACAAAAGTCCTATGCAAATAAATAAAATAAAAATTTTAATTATAAAATAAACATGAAAATTATTATCCATTCTAATGACATACAATTGATGTACGCCCCTAATATTCAACTTTTTTTCTTAAAATACAATACATGCTTCTATTTTCAGGCTGGGATAAAATGGCTACTTGTTGCCATGAAGAAACTTTATATTTGCAAACTATTGTCATATGTGAAAATGAAATTTTGATTATTAATCAGCTGTTATAGTATGGCCTTGTTTTGAAAATAGAATATGGAGGACAAACTTCAATTCTTTTTTTATATACTATAATTTTATTTTTAAAAAGAAATTTATTGGATAAATACTCTCCTTGATTAATTTAAAGAACGAATAACATTTGTTTTATTTTATAAACATGATATTAACTCTTTAAAAAGCTAGTATATACAAGGCACAGCTGCTGTGGACATCCATGCTAATGACATTTTGAACATTTATTCTGTTAGGTGTTTTTAACTAAAAAGTGAGTAATTCTTGAGTGCAAATAATAAAATATATTAATACAAACATATCTAAATATAAAAACATGACAGAAAACCTCTCAATTATTTTATTTTATTTTATTTTATTTTATTTATTTATTTTTTTTTATTTTTTTTTTTTTTTTTTTTTGCCGAAAGACATAAATTGTCCCCTATTTTGAGAATCACCCATACCATTTCTTTTAGATCTGATTGCGATAAATTAATGGAATACATCGGGAAAACCAATAAAAAATTAAAAAAAAATAAACAAATCAATAAATAAAAGAACATAAAGCAGATATAAAATTTTGTCTCCAATCTACTGCTCTCTCATAACTCTCACAATAGATTTTGATCATACGAAAACCCTATTCCCAACATCCAATTATTATTTATCCATTACCAGAGAATCCACAGAAATCCTATGCAAAGACAATAAAGTGTGGAATGATTCCCTGTCGTATAATATACCGAGTTTATGGTTTAACATCCTGATAACAAAATCCTGACAAGTTGAGAAAATGACGTATTAAAATTTGTGGTACAACAATTAAATATTTCTTTTTATCGTTCACCTAAAATACTACTAATTCAATCTTCAAGCCACTAGTCTCGTTCATTTACAAAACGGAATCATGCATTTGTATAAATAAAGAAAATTAACTATTAACTATTATATATTTGATTATTTTAATCGCCTTTTGAGTAAATCTGAATATTTTAAAGTTTGTAACGCACCTCCCGCCTCCGCTATTCTTTCCAGAGCCCAGAGGGCGCTCTTTTCATTGGTTCTTTGCGCGGAACTTTTTTCTTACCCCCCCCCCCCCCCCTCCCCAGTGAGATGTGAGTTAGCTCGGCAAGGAAAGATGTCACACCGTTGACACGAAAATGTTCTATACCTTATCCAAGGTGAATACTTCCCATGTATGTCTAAAGCCACATCTTGTAATCGTGGTATGTGTGTGTTTCTTATGTTTTGTGAAATAAATGTTTTGTGACGTTAAGTCTTCGATTCTTCAAATAACTGTCACAAGTTCATATTATATATTCTTCTTGCGTTCTTTTACAATTTTTTTACTGATGCTTTTTTATTGCTACTTCGTTTTAACACTTCTGGTAAGTGTGTAAAATCGTTTATGTGGCTTCTCTATTTGCCTGTATATGCCTTAGTTTAAATACCAGGGAAATAAATCTGATGTTTATAGATAGTACTTGTACCTGTCTTTTCTGTAAAGCATAACTGTCCACCAGATTCAGTTTATTCATGTCAGGGGGGAGGGGTTAACATTTCTTTGGAAGAAATGGCGAAATGTTAGGTAAGACCGAACAAAGATTTCGATGCTTTCTGTAATATCTGTAAAATGAAGCATGTTTTAAATCTTAGATATGAATGCAAATATTAACAAGAAACCAATAAATAACACTTAAAATCAATAGGGGATTTTTAAAACAATTAAATCAAAAATTACGGCATCTTTGCCCAATATATCCTATGTTTGGTTTCTATTGAATAATTCTTTTTCACTTGAGAATTTCTTTTTCACCAAAGTTGTGACAAAGTCAGAAACAGTTTTAAATCAAAATCGTGAAAAATTTTAATTTAAGTTCCAGAGAACTACTACTACACTGTAAAAAAATGTTCCGTTAAATACCGGAAATAGTACTAGTAATCTAGACGCCAGTACTATTTCCGTTATTTAACGGGGGAAAAAATTCCGTTTTTTTTCAGAAATATTTCCATTTTTTTTTACAAAATATTTCCGTTTTTTTTTTTCATATTTTTTTTATATAAAAATTTTCGCTTGAAAGCAAGAAAAATAAAAAAAAAAAAAAAAAAAAAAAAAAAAAAAAAGAATTTTTAAGGACAAACTGGCTTTTTTATTCTTTAGACAAAGACACATCAGGCTAGAACACATACATTTAATTTAAACAACAGTGAAGAAATGTCACTTACCCTCGATGGGGATCGAACCTAGCACCTGTACCACGGCAGCTTGCAGTAGTGTAATACCATTACGTCATAGTTACGCATACAAAGCTTGCAAATATCTTTACTTATTTCGAATGATTTTATAAAGCAAAGGCCTTATGTTGAACGCGGCATTAATTTTTGTAGAGAATTATTTTCTATATGAGTATACAGTTCTAAATGTTTAACAGGTTTTATTTCCATAATTTCGAATATTTAGTTTTTAATTTCAGTTCTATAAAAAATAAATTTTAGACTTTAAAATATTACATTTATTGAGAGTTTAATGCATTAAAACGTTTTGTTTCCTTCATTTTAAGAATATTTTTAAAAGTTTATTTTAATATTATTCATATTTATTTATTTATTTATTTTTGAAAGGATATTCTTAAATTAATATTAAACTATATTAAAATTAAAATTATTTTATTAATATTTTATTATTAATTTTATTAAAATATATTAAAATTAAAAGTAGAATTTTTTTCCATTTTAAAATATATGCTATAAATGAGTTAAACAGTATTTAAAAATCATAATGGAAATAAACTAACTGAAAATAAACTAACTAATCTCAAACTTAAAAGGGATTAATAAAATTTCATAATTTTTAATATTTTTTTAATATTGTAAAAATATGTTAGCTTTATATTATTAAAACAGAAAGAAATAAAGAAAATTATTATAGAAAGTTGTTTATAAAACAACTCTATAATGTTTTTCTATCCAAGATATAGATGGCGACACTGGAGTTACTTACGGAGTTTATGCTGTTTTAATACGAAACTTCTCTGTTTTCAGAAAATTTTACGGAAAACTTACTGTTTTTATAATATCAAAATATCAATAACGGAAGTTCTGCTGTTTTTTCAGAAAAATGAAACTATTCCGTAGAATTTTACGGAACAATTTGTATATATTAACGGATATTTTTTACAGTGTAGGGATTATATAAAAATATTAAATAGCGTATATTTGGTTTCTATTGAAATATAGAACATACACTACACCCGCCACTCAAATATATACACTTGAAAATCTCCTTTTCAATGAAGTTGTGAGCAATTTCAGGAAAATATTTTTAACATAACGTGGTCAGCATTCTAATTTACTTAAAAAAAAAATTATGCATTATATGAAAGCAACGAATTGGTCAATATTAGCGTATATTTAATTTTTATTGAAATATCTCTTTTCATTTGAAAATCCCTTTTCTACTAAAGTTGCATCAAACTCAAGAAATTATTTATGTCGTGAAATTTCCAGCTATTTTAATTTACTTTTTAAAAAACTGAAAATGTTAGATTCTAATAAAAATTTTATTTCACTCAAGAAAGGTGCTATAATAATTAAAAATAAATGACATTGACATGTTTCGGATCCGTCTAATAAGATCCATAATCATAATAAAAATAAAAATAAAATTTCAAAACATTTCATGGTCAATACTTATCTTATTTTGGATTTTGGTTTGGATCTTATTAGACGGATACGAAACATGTCAATTTCATTTATTTTTAATTATTATAATACTTTTCTTAAGTGAAAAAAAAAAAAAAAAATATATTAAAATGTTTATATAAAAGGTGAATCTTTTGAAATCTGGTGATTTAAAAAATCTATTGGATTTAATAAACTTTTTATCATTTTAGGTTCTTTATTTTCTTTTCTTTGTTTTCTTTTTTCTTTCTTTCTTTTTTTTTTTTTTTTTTTTTTTTTTTTTTTTGAAGGCGGGGGAGAATTAGTGCATATATTTTTAAAAATATGAAGAGCAAAAATAGATTTTTTGTTTTTCTTATCTTTAAAAATAATTACACATATAATTTTAATTCGCTTTTAAGTTTTATTTAGAATGGAAATTTGACGATAAGACAACAATGATTCATACAATACTCTAGAAAGACAATTTGTCAGTAAAATTTACAACCATGACCATCTTATCACAAAACTTTTATTACACATTTAGAACTAAAACCTGTGCTTCTCATACTAATTTCTGTTACACCTACAGCTTCTCACATTCTAAGCGTGCTAACTGCATGAGAGATCGTCCATGTTCCAATTTCCCAGTACATAAAAAGTACCGCTCTCTCCTATCACGCGAAATCGTACCAAACATGTTTTAAAAATGAATTCATCGCGAAGACAATTTAATCACTAACTTATATTTTCATTGATTGAGAGATTTCGTATTTCCTTGGACAGCGACGAAGATAAAAGAATAAAAAGAAATGTCAATTAGCCTGACACCGGTGACCTTTAGCTTTTCTTATTTTTTATTTATTTTTTTTCCAAGACGCGCCTGCTCTATATGATGCTGCCCAACTTTATCGATAAGACAGATTTTGTTCATTGTCTTATTCGAATTTTGAAGTAGCAGTGTTTGACTAGTCTCCTTTTTTCTGATGTGCATCAGCAGTTGGATAATTAGATATCAGTGCTACATGGAGTAAAGAAAGTATATGCGTGATACTTGAGAAGCAGACGATATTGGATTATTGCCATTCATTTATTATTTGCCTTTATGCGTTTTATTACCCTGTAATGATTGCTAATATTGGATTAAATGTTTTCTCGAGATTTAAAGCAGTAATATTTGTGTATTCTTCTTGGCTGATACATATCAGGAGTAGAATAATAGGATATTGAATTTATTATTTATAAGATAAATAAAACGTACGTAATATTATGAGAAGCAGACGATATCGGTTTATAGACATAATTATAGCAATGGAAGACAAAAATCATTCGGAATTTTTGAGAATCATTCGGAGTCTTTTGTAACTACTACAAACATTGGACTGAATGTTTTCTCGAATTCTGAAATCAGTCGTAATGTGTGTGTAGTATTTTTTGTTGATGAAAATTAGCAGTTGAATAAATTTAATAAGCAGGTCTTCAATTGGTGAAAAAAGTAAATGCGCGAGATTCGAATAGACGATATTGGTTTGCATACAAAATTATAACAATGGATGACAAAAAAGTTTTTGATAATGATTTGGAGTTTTTTTGTAACTACTACAAACATTGAACTGAATGTTTTCTCGAATATTGAAGTCAGTCATAATATGTGTGCCGTCTTCTTTGTTGATCAAAATTAGCAGTTTAATAATCAAATAAACAGAATTTCAAATGGTAAAAAAAAAAAAAAAAAAAAAAAAAAAAATGAATGCGCGAGATTTGAGAAATAGATGATATAGGTTTTCCATTTACATAGCATCGAGATGACAAAAATACTCTATGGGATTTAATCTATGATATAGTGATCAATGCCAGTAGTGGAACGAATATTTTCTGAAATTATAAAGAGGAAGACGTAGTTATTTGTGTAATTTTCTTCGCTGATGTGCATCAGCAGTTGGATAGTTAAAGTGCTATTACACGTAAAAATTGCAAGCGACAAAAATCGCCTGCGTTTTTTCGTTTTCTTAGCATTTCATTGGCTGTTCGAGAAGAGTCTTTACCCTCATTTGGCTTTCCAAGCATTTGATTGGCTCTTACTAGTGAGTCGCTTCGTTCCAGGCGTCAAAGACGCTCCGACACAAGAGAATCGCGCGCTAACCAAGCGACTCCTCTGGTCCCATAGGATAACATGGAGACGCCTGCGATTTGACGCCTGCAGCAGCGCACGTGTAATAGCACCTTTAGATATCAGGTCTACATGGAGTAAAGAAAGTATATGCATGATACTTGAGAAGCAGACGATATTGGTTTATTGTCATTCGTTCATTATGCCTTTGTGAGTTCTATTACTGTAACGATTGCCAACATTGGATTAAATGTTTTCTAAAGGTTTAAAGTAGTAATATTTGTGTATTCTTCTTTGCTGATGCACATCAGAAGTAGAATAATGGGATATTGAATCTATACAGATTAATGAAAACGTACGTAATATATGAGAAACAGATGACATTGTTTAATTTAGTCATTCATTTATAACATTTGATGGCAATAATCCTTTATGGGTTTCTCTCGATGATAATAAACTGATACACTAATATTGAATTCTAATTTAGGATTGGGATCATTAAAGCAAATAATAGCTGTGGTTAGTAAAATTGTATGCAATATTTTTAGGTTTTTTCCTATCATTACGGGTTTTAGTTTAACTACAAGTAATTTTTAAAGATTTTTCTTGCTTTAAGAAATATTACATTTTTAATGAAAAGAAATGGAATACTTCTGTTGCCACTTTGACAAAAAAAAATATTAAAAACCACAAAATTTAATAACTCAAAAACAAATTGAGATACAATTTTTTTTTTTTTTTTAAATGGCATTTAAAAGTAAAATTTTTTCTCGAATTCTGAAATCATTCTGAAATCAGTCGTAATGTGTGTGTAGTATTCTTTGTTGATGAAAATTAGCAGTTGAATAAATTTAATAAGCAGGTCTTCAATTGGTGAAAAAAGTAAATGCTGTAAAAGGTGTAAAAATTGAGTAGGTGTAAAAATTAGTAAAAAAGTAGGTGTAAAAATTGAAAATGTGCGATGTTTACAAGTTGGAAAATTTGCAATACCGAAAATTCTATTACTGAAATTTCATTTGAAATTTGTTTATGATTGGTCCAGGATTATTAATGTTTAATCCATGGCGTACGTAATATATGACTCTCTCATTACGAACCCACGTTTTGATCATTATAAAAATGATGTTTATTATTATTATTTTATTTATTTATTTTTTTATTAAATTCATTACATTTATTATTTTTTTAAATAGGGAAAAATTTTTGTTAATAAACGAGAAAGTAAAAAAGTTACAAAATGAGTAGACGAAAATTATCAGATATGAAAAAAAAAGAATCCAAAAAAAGGCATCTCGATCTCACCGATTACGAAAGATGCAACGATAACGAAAAAAGAAACAATGTAATGTTGAACTAACTGCCTGTAAAGGACCATTGTTTTTATTATATAAAATAGAATTTATTTATAATTCTAAAATTTTAATTTTTGAAACAATCATTTTCCAAATGATTGTTGTAACTTGTTAAATTATACTTTTATTATTATTATTATTTGTTCGTTTATGAAAAGAATGTGATATAATCACGGCATTATTTACATCCATTTGTTGCATAAAATATTTATTTTATTTTATTTATAAATGTACTAATACAAAATTTGGATTTGTAATTTCACTAATTTTTAGGAAAATATTTAATGTAAAATTCAGATGTAAGTCAAAAGAATTTTCTAAAGTAAATAGATAATGTGCATGTTTGTCAACAAATCAGCCTTTTTTTTCATGACAACGCAACTTGTTGTAGCCAAAAATTTCAGATAAAAAGCTTGAAACTATGCAAAAATATTTGTAATTTTCACATACTTATATGCATTGTATTACACGTAGAAAATAACAAAACAAAGAAAAAACAAACTTGTAACAAAGAAAGTTACAAGTTAATAACTCTGTGAGCATTGTTATTTTCTGCCCTCAATAAATTAAGAATTACGTTTATTTTATTTTATTTTATTTATTTATTTATTTATTTCGATGCGAGACGTCACAGGCACATAAGCAAGCCAACCATTATGCGTTGTTTTATTAAAGTGGATTATTAGCTAACCATTAATTTTTGTGGATTCGATTACTAGTATTTTCGTTTAAATGATAGCCAATTTTGACTGCTTTTTTGGAATATTCGATGTCTTTATAAAAAAAATAAAGAAAATATCAAAAAAATTCTGAATTTGAATGGAAATGTCAAAAACTTTTCTGCATAAACACATGAAAAATACTTCGCTATTAAGGACGGCATTGTTACATAACGTGCTCCGATTTAAAGACCACCTTAAAATTCAGGAGAAATATTTCTTGCAGATATATAGGATAAAAACAAATGTGATTTCTGCCATTTTCGTTTCATCTATATCGCAAGCCATTTTGAAATGTTGTTTTCAGCGGAACCGTGGCACGTTGCCACGCATGTATTTCATGGAAGAGAATTTTTATGTATTCAACTATGTTTTTAGAGATTTATTTCTTTAGCAAATTTGACAAATGAGAATTCTCTTTTGTCGGGACGGATTCAAATGGAATGTTGTTTTGCGAATAATATATGTGTTTCTCCGCTAATGGCATATATCAAACTTATTTTTCTGTCAAAGGCATTTCTTTAAAAATATTGCTATCGTTTTTTTCGTTATACATAACCAAAACAGATTTCCTTAAAATAATCAAGTATTTTATCTCCCCCACACACTGAACTAGATTTATCCCAGGGACTCAGTTAAATTATTTATCTCGTGTTGGCATCACAGTTTTTAATCAAAGTTTTATTATTTATGTAATTATTGGAAGTTTGTTTATTTCCTCTATCTAAAAAGGATTTGCATGTTGCAATTGTTTTACACAATTTTCAAATTTTACGTAAAATAAGAATTTATTGATCATATATTTATTTTTTATTTATTTATTAAATGATAGAGAACACCTTTAATGTATTAAAATTTAATTCGACCAGTGATGATTATATATATAGTTCATCAATTTTTCACAAAACTGGTAAAAGTATCTATGATTTTATCTCTATCTCAACAAATGAAAACACTTCATAGTATGATTATCAATAAATATGTTCGAATAGCCACTAATATAAGTTTGATTTTTTATGAAAACAAGTTAATATGCATGTTAGATAATAAATCTAAGGTAATTACAATATTTACACTTTAAAATTAAAGGGGAATCGAGGGAAATAATGTTGATATGACTGAAATTGTCGGCAGTCTGAAAAGGGACGTGCTTTCCATTCAAGAAGCAAAAACATTTCTCTCCTCTGCCATCTCAAATCATTCTTTGGCCAAATCTATAAAAGTTAAGCCTTAGTATGTTATGTACTTGCTGGGTTGAGATCTAGGTCATTAGATTTCTTATGGTAATTTGCTGATGTATCTTGTTGTGTGTTTTGAGACTCAAAAACCGCAACTCATACTCGGCCATTCGACATGTGAACGACCTCGTTACACATCTAACCTAAAAGCAACAAGAATACAAGCAAAACTACTACTACTACTACTAATACTACTAATACTACTACTACTACTACTACTACTACTACTACTACTAATAATAATAATAATAATAATAATAATAATAATAATAATAATAATAATAATAATAATAATAATAATAATAATAATAATAATAATAATAATAATAATAATAATAATAGTCATAGTTTTTGAAAAACTATTGACACAACACGGAAAAAAAATTGCCGTCTTAGCAAACATTTCACATATATAGGCTGATCATATACAAATTATATAGTTTTCATCTGTGAAAATGTTCTACACTTTTTGAAAAATCGAGTCAACCCGAATTCGAACCCCAAAACCCGAGAGTTAAATCGTAACTTGAAACCGATCCGAATCTGAAACAATCTAAGACTACCACCGTAACGAAATAATTTAACACCAACCTGAGCCGATACGACATGCAGTTAGGGGTCTGAACTATACGTATTTAACTACTTAACTAATCAATATTTTTGAAAAAAACTTTCAAAAAATGTCTATTTTTTTTCATGTCTTTTACAGTACTTTTAGCTCACAGGCTCATAGCCTGAGAGCTTATGTGCCCGTCCGTTCTGTATGTATGTGCGTATATAAACGGGATGATATAAACGGGATTTTCATGCAGAATTAACAGTCTTCGTTCAAAATTTAGATATAGGATCATTCGGATGAGGCGATACCGTGGCTGTTTTTAGGTGTTCATTGAATAAGTATAAACAGGGGGAACGGGGAGCTCATGCCCCCCCCCCTTAATTGATATAAACGGGATTTTCATGCAGAATTAAGAGTTTTCGTTCAAATTTAGATATAGGATCATTCGGATGAGGCGATACCGTGGCTGTTATTAGGTGTTCATTGAATAAGTATAAACAGGGGGAACGGCGGTTCTAATGCCCCTCCCCTTAACTTGCATAAATGGATTTTTCAATCAGAATTGTCAGATTTCGTTCAAATCTCTGAATAGTTTTGGAAGTTTAATGGTTAAGTATAAAAGAGGAGAATAACTCCTCTTAAATTATATAAATGCTAAATGGGTTTTTATTAAGAATTATCCGATTTGCTCTGAATTTTGGATGTAGATTTTTTATATGATAAAGCATGCCCTTGATAGTTTAGGAGGTTCAATGATTAAGTATAAAAAAGGAGAAAGGGGAGAGCAGTTTCCCCTTCTTAATTTTTTTTTTTTTTCGAACGGAATTAACGAAAATACAAGGCTGTAATGTACAATTAGTATGCGTAGCCTGTGAGCTCAATGCCATCAGTTTAACTGGGCAATATTCTTTTTTTTTTAATCTTTTACCACCGGTTTTACAAAATAGAATTTTTTACCTAATTGAATCAGAAAAATGTTTGGATTAAAAACTGCAAATTTTACAATAAAATTTTATTGGAGATAATAATAAGTTATGATTGGAGTACGGTACATAGGTAGCACTGCTATGCAGCATTATTCATGATTATCGCATTTGCTATATCTCAGAAACGAATGTACGAATTTTCATCAAACTTCAGCTTCAGTTAGTTCCTGGTGACGCTTTTATCCAGATTTTTTTTTTACGGTTACTGCAAAGATTCTATCTCATAAACTAATGCAGGAATTTTCCTCAAACTTCAGATTCACTTAGAACTTTACATAAATTGTTGCTGATTAAATTTTGGCGTAAATCACCTAACTGGTGGCGCTGCTATGCTTCATTTTTCTGAAAGTATTAACATGTATGAGATAGAAGAAAGCTTTGGAATTGCCACCTCCAACTAGTTCTTATTTAGGAAAAAAGAAAATTCGAATATTCAAGTGTGAATTCAACATCATAAAAGACTTATTAAATCTTTTATATTTTTAAATCACAAGATTTTAAGAAATTCACCTTTTATGTATAAATATTTGAATAAATAATTTTATTTTACTTGAGATAGGTGTAACGAAAAATTAAAAACAATATTATTGACATGTTTCGATTCTAATCTAATAAGAACCATAATCAATAAACATCAACCATAATCAATCGTATAAATTTCAATTTCCCTATAATAGTTATATGAAACATAATTTGCTTTCATTTAATAGAATTTTTATCTCCTCATCTAAATATAATCTAGATAAAGTAGTGTTATGTATGAAACATAATTTGCTTTCATTAACCAGAATTTTTATCTGCTCATCTAAATATAATCTATATAAAGTCAGTGAATCTGATATAAAATTTGGTCGTACTAACACTGCTTTATCTAGATTATATTTAGATGAAGAGATAAAAATTCTGTTTAATGAAAGCAAATTATGTTTCATATCAAATTGTTGCCGTAAATCTACTAGTAAAACTGCAGATCAGAAGCCTCAACGTCAGCTTGGCATGTCCTTTTTTTTAAACACACTTTGGCTAATATTCAACTTCCTGGAAACTGTAATTTAAAATTTTCAAATTATGTAATTATTTATGAGAATAAAATAAGAAGTTATCAGCCATCAAAAGTGCTAAATTAAAGATTTAGTTATGTTAGGATATTCGGAAAATTTCCTGATCTATTATTTTTGATTTTTATTATAACACAGTAGATTTCTTCAGCGGGCGGAGCCCCCTGAATCCCCCGTAGTCTCATTAAATTTAAATTTGTAACTTTCTATCAATTTGCTAATGGTTATATCTTCTATTTCTTCATACATTTTCATTTATAAGGATAAGTAACAGTTTTAATAAGCATTTTTCATTATCCTCATACTTCTACATACCTGCCCACCACAAACACTTATATCTCATGTATCAGGAACTTTTGAAAGTGTAAACTCAGTAATCTAGGGTTTTACAATTTTGTCTCTGAAAAAAAAAAAGAAGTTTTGATTGCATCTTGGGGCAGTTATTGCAGACAGACAGAAGAACAGATTGACAGACGGAAAACAATAAATTTCGTGTAGCCAAAATAAGCCTTCACTGAAGTTTTGGCAATGACGTCATTATTCATGAGTTATTGCTATCCATGTTTCTTGTATTTTTAACGACTACTATAAAATACCTGTTTTATTTCAATTATGACGTCATATTTTACCAAGTGAAACACTTGTTAAAAATATAATCCTTTTTTATTTCTTTTACATCTAATTATGTCTCCATTTTTGTCAGAAAAATTCTTATTAACCAAACAAATATCCGTGTTTAATATTTAACAAAAAGTACTATATCTATTTTTATTTTTATTCTGACGTTATATTTATTTATTTTTTTTTAGTTTAATATTTCGCAAGGAAATTGCTCAATTGAAACTTATTGCCGTTGAAAAATTAATATTCCAGAATTTGATTTTTTTGGCAACGATAAAGGAAATTGGTTAAATTTTATCTAAAAAACCGCTATTGATTCTGTATGAAAAAGAAGGAAATTTTGAATTATTAATGAAAATATTTGAATAAAATTAATAAAACATAGTCTATGTTCTTTTCTATGCTATGTTATATTTATACGCAAAGATACAAAGACATTAATTAATTCACCAGTTTTGACGTTAACTTCATTTAAATTTTCGTACACGCATTCAAATTTATAACATTATAAAAATAAGGATTGAGTTGAAGGGTTGCTTAGCAACCATTAAGAGAAAATAAAGAAAATGAAATAAATAGTTTGAAATAAGTAAATCTCTAAAACAAAATAGTTTATATTATTGGAACACATATATAAAAAATCTCCAAAATTCACAGTAATAATTTTAAAAATATGACAAATGCGTAGCCAAAATTTCAAAACAATACGAATATTTTAACTGGTAAATTTCAGTATCCATTTATCATTGAGTTCCATTAATGAAATGTGCCATTTTCTCTCAAGAAAAAAAAAATGAAAATCATTGGATTTGCCATAGAAGAGCATTATTGCGCAAAATAAAATATTCTATATTTTTCGAACGTATGAATCAAATCTAACAAAAAACTATACAGCTTAATCCCAGTGCCTCACTAACATACCCACTTAATTTCAAGTCAATCGGATGCTTTTTGCGTTAGTTATCGCGAAACAGACAGACAGACTGACAGACAGACATAATCCAAAAATTTCGTGTCTCCAAAGTAAGCCTTCACTGACGTTTCGGCAATTATAAGGGAGTCTATTACAATTTATAAGCGTAAAAATTTTGTTTGCAATGATAATTTTTCTTTTATTATTTCTAAGTTATGGTTAGAGTTTAAAAATGAATTCCTCGTAAAAACTTGAATAGGATGAACCAAGTTGAAAATTAATTTTGATCATGGTCTATTTTTAATTTATTTTTTTTTACAATAAAACGCGTAATTTTTAATTTACATCTCATTGTCGCGTGCCGTTTATATTGACCGTGAAACGATTTGCATTTTTATTTTATTATGATTATGTTTCTTATTAGATTGGAATCGAAACATCTCAATAGTATTAGTTCTTTAACTTTTCGTTACATCTCTCTCAAGTAAAATAAACTTGTTTATTCGAATATTTGAATTCAACATTACAGAAGCACAATTACTTTCCCCTCAAAGTATTAAATATTAGTGTAGGTATCTTTATTGGCGATGAAGGCCAAATAAATATGAAATTATTTTATTTTCAATTGCTAATGAATGATAGTAAAGTGGATTGATTATTTCCTTCGTTATGGCTTCGTTTGTTTATCTCGACTACATTCATCGATAAAATATTCGAATTTCATGTTCATTTCTCCGCTGAAATACATGCAACGAACATCAAGGCTTTCGTAAACAACATATAGCTTGCCGTCTTTCTACCTCTCCGTCTTTAAGGGTGTAGTCCAATCCATCCAAACTGCTTATTTTCTGATTTGTTTTAAGATTCATTTTTTGCTCTCAGAGGCGTCAAACTGCCAAAATCTCTTATTTAGAAAATATACAATGAGCCGTGCTTGTCAATTTTTTTGATAAAGGCAGAAATTATGGCCAAAAAAAAAAAAAAAAAAAAAAAAAAAAAATATGCTGTCAAAGTTTACGATTTGAATCGAATTTTTCTAACCGGGAGATCAGAGAACAGTGTTGAATTTAGACACTTTTCTTTGGGAGGGACATTATGGGGTTCTGGGGGGGGGGGGATTGCATTTTTTGACCATTGAAAAAGCAAAATCTCAAAATTTCCGGGGGGGGGGACATTTCATTACTCGAGGAAGGGGAATGTCCCCCCGCCCCCCACCCTCTGAATTCAACACTGTCAGAGAACGAAAAAAAATGGCCATACTGAGAAAGTAATTGTTTATAAATCAAATTCTAATGAGTTGAGCAAAAAATGAAATCACGCAGCATCTGATACATCAACCTCTTCAAAAATTACCTCAGTAAGTTTCAAGTTCCTACTTTTAAAAATGAGTCTGAAAATGTATCAAAAGATTTCGAACTGTGGAGTGGAAAAATATTTTTTTGGAGTACATCCTTAAAAATCGAACTCGGGCTCTGGGTGTTATTTCGGGATGATCCCTTCTCCTGCCTGTTACGTGATATTTTCTCAACCAGTTGAAAATAATTTCCAAAACAATAAAACCTATTTCATACTAAAACATTCAGACAATCGATTCACGGAAATCTCATTATATCGTCAGCTAGAATCACAAGACGTTTCATTAAAAAAAAAAAAAAAAAATCAAATTGAATGACAGCACCAACCTTGATAAGTGCAACTCTAACCATTCCGGTGCCTCATTCTGTATTTATTACAGCATTTTTATCACCGACTATGGGAGCCCATTTATTTTTATGATTCTTTTTAACTTCGATTCAATCGAGATATGCTAATCCGAGTAGATTTCGAACAATTCATTGCCTATCATACCTATGCAATACTGCGAATGTGTAGTGCCTCTCTACTCTGTCACTACCTGTTACGTTAAGAGGGCATTAAAAAGAGACCTTTTTTATTGGGCTTCAAAGAGGGGAAGGAGAAATAATAAGGAGATAGGAATCGTGACCTATTGTAGATGGAAGGGCCAAGGTTGGATTTTTCCTTTTTCTCGGCTGTTTTGCTTAACAAAACAGCGAGGAAATGACAAAGTCAAGAGGCTTTGTTTGCGTAAAAGTCCCTGATAGTTTTTAGGAGATTTAAGTAGTAGGTGAAAGTATATTTGTAGGATGGATTTTTGCAGGAAATTAAAGACCTTGGAAAGATTATTTGCCGATCGACAGTGTGTACATCTTTTATGCTCGCTGTTTGGAAGAGCAAGAATCTATTTGTTTTGTGAAGTAAAATTACTGCTATTTAATTAAACCAAAAATGAGAAAATTCTGAAAAATTCAGTCTTTTTTAGACTTGTTCGTAATTATATAAGTGAGTAGTACCTATATTCGCCATATGATACATATAACAGCGCAAAAACTACCAAAATGGATTAAAATTTCATTTATATAATCGCTGAAAATTTTTGTCGAGTTATTTCAGATTTTATAATAATCGAATCAGAACTTTGAAAGATATTAATAAAAGATTTCATCTTTCTATTAAATCCTATCATACGTGATTAATTTAATGATATTCTATGATAAGTCATGAATCTAGGTTGTCATAATGATGACTAGACTTTTTATACGATATTTATTTATTTATTTATTTTATTGTTTTTCAGATTTGAAGGGTAGGGAAGAGAAAAAATTCTGATATTTGTCGAAAGCGCATGGAGAGATAAAAAGCAATTATTTTTTAAGTTATTTCCATTGTACCATTCGTATTTTACAAATCGATATCAGACCGAATTTGCATAATACTTTGAGGATTTCATATTTGTTTTGTTCTTTCAGGGGCGCCGCTTGCAATCTGCGAACGTTTACTTTTAATGTCAAAACTGTCAAATGACGCCAGTAATATATTAGTATAATGCAATTTCGATCTCATAATAAACGTAAAGAGAAACTCTTGATTATTTTTAAAAAATTTGTTCCTAAATTGCGGTATGAAATAATTACCTGATCATTTTTTGAGCAGAAACGCCTTGCCCCTGAAAGAATTAATACTCAGAAGGCTATAGAAATGAAATAATTGATATAATTTATGTTTTGGTAATTTTATAAGGCCTTTCTTATAGTCTTATGCATTATTTCGAAGCTTTTTTGCGAAAACGTGATGATATATGCTACCATGCTAGATTAAGAAAATACCAGCTGTAGGGTATAAAAGAAAAATATACACGCAAAGGGCAAAAAATAAAATGTTGATTCAACACACGATAAGAAAATGTTCTCCGAAGCTATATCTTCGTCATGAAAACAGTTTCCTTTATGGTGTACTATTTATGGCTTCTTACATTTTCCCGCTTAACCTGAAAAAAAAAAAAAAAGTGGGCTTATAGCTGCTCTGCTCAACAAGGGCAAAACGTTTTGGCAGATTCAAATTCATTTTTAAGGGTGTATTCGAAAAAAACGCATTTCCACCTTCAACAGCACGAAATTTTCCGATACAATTTCAGACAAATTTTTAAAAGTAGAAACATGTAACTTGTCGAGGGGATTTTTGAAGAGACGTATAAGGTGCTGTGTGATGTCTTTTTACGCTCCATTCATCAGAATTTTATTTATAAACAATTATCTTCTCAGTGTGACCCTTTTTTTCGTCCCGAGATCTCCTGCTTCGGAGAAATCGGTTCAAAATGCAGTTTTTGATTGCTTGTTTTGCAATATTTTCTGCATTTATCAAAGAATCGACAATTACGGCACCTTGTGTACTTTCTAAATAAGACATTTTGCCAGTTTGATGTTTATGGGAGCAAAAATGGATTTAAAAATAAATCGGAAAATAAGCAGTTTGAATCGAAATACACCCTTAACGGAAAAATACAAAACTGGCTAGGGAAACGATTTGAAATCGAACCATGTTTTCCACATTTCATTCGATCTTATTACCTATTGAATTGGAAGCGATTTTGATCACGGGACAAGGACGTTTTTCACACTTCTTTGAGTGGTCAGTCTAATTTCGCATGGATATTCAGTGCAAGCGGCCCACTTTGACACTATTTTCTAAAAAACTATTGCGTTTACAAAAATAAATAAATAGATAAAAAACTGTTTCATTAATTGGCGAACTTCGTCAACATGAACCTCAAGGGGAATCAAAAGTTTGTTTAGAGTAATTCATGTTATCAGTTTCATATCTTAGTTAGTATTCGTCGTAATAGGGGACTGTGAAAACAATTCATGATGTTAAGGGGGCTCAGATGTTGAAAACTTTTCAAAAAATCGATTTTTTTTTATGATCTAGTTTGATTATTCAATTAAGGGTGTCGTCGAAAAAACGCTTTTCCACCTTCAGCAGCTCGAAATTTTCCGATACAATTTCAGACACATTTTTAAAAGTAGAAACATGAAACTTGCTGAGGGGATTCTTGAAGGGACGTATGAGGTGCCGAGTAAAGTCTTTTTACGCTCGATTCATTAGAATTTGATTTATAAACAATTAACTTCTCTGGAAGACCCTTTTTTTCGTTCCCTTATCTCCCACTTCGGAAAAATCGGTTCAAATTGCCGTTTTTGCAATATTTTGTACATTTATCAAAGAATTGACCTTTACGGCACCTTTTGCACTTTCTAAATAAGAGAATCTGCGAGTTTCATGTGTTTGAGAGCAAAAGTGAATTCAAAAATAAATCGGAAAACAAGCAGTTTGAATCGAAATACACCCTTAATTCTTAACTCAATGCAAAAAACCGCATAAAAATATTTGCATTTTTAAAGGAGTTATAAGCATTTATATATCAACACTTTCATAGCCGCATCCATATAATTTCAACTTTAAGTCGCGTTTTCTCAAAACTTGATTTTTGACGACTAACACCAAGATTTAAAAAAAAAAACTATTTGATAGAATGGCTTAGTTTTTTTTTTTTTTTTTTTTTTTTTTTTTTGCATGCATTATATCTAGAGAATGAATTAATATATTTTAGCTAGTTTAATATTTTGAGTATTTTTAATAAAAAAAAGTTGTATTTTTTAGGATTTTTTTTTATTTTCAACTTTGGGAGATTTTTTAATAATTTTTTTTTAAGTGATAGTTATATCCTTAATTCATTCTCTAGATAATGATGTTATGTGTATGCAATAAAAAATTAAGCCATTCCATCAAATAGTTTTTTTAAATCTTGGTGTTAGTTGTCAAAAATCAAGTTTTGTAAAAACGTGACTTAAAGTTGAAATTATATGAATACGGCTATGAAAGTATTGGTACATAAATGCTTATAACTCCGTTAAAATTGCAAATATTTTTATGCGGTTTTTTGCATTGAGTTCAGAATTAATTGAATAATCAAACTAGATCATAAAATAAATATCGATTTTTTGAAAAGTTTTCAACCCCTGAGCTCCCTTAAGTTAACGAAGTATGACAAGTTTCTGAACAACAACACCTGCTATTTTCGTGCATCTCCGAACATAATTAAATTAAAATTTGTGTCATAAAGTCGCCCTTTTGGATTTGACTACAGCCTTGAGGGTGCTGGTCATTCATTTTCTCAATTCTACTCCGTAATGGCGTTTGATGCATTTTTATATTTAAAATAACTCCGTGGGAAATTAATATCTTTAAGTTCTGTTTTCTGTGCACTTTTCTTAACCCTTTTACTGCCAAGGAGCGCCGTCGCTCTGCCCTCTCTAGTTGTGAAAAATGCCAGCGTCGCGATAGCGCTCCTTTTGATAGTTCACTTTTGACGCGCGCAGTGTTTCATAAAGTGCTATTTAAATTTATTTAATTTATTGTCGCGTAGCAACAGAAATACCAAAATGTAAGAAGTTTCCTAATTGCGAATAATAAACTTGAATGAAAGACGTTTTTCTGCAGTTTTTTCTAACCTGTGAAAAAAATCTTTGTTTTTCTTGTTATGATATAATTTCGAACACTGGATAAACATAGTGACGGACATGTTATTGAGTTCGTATTTTTAATTCATTATATTGCATCCTAATTATCTTCGATCGCATAATTTTTATATAAACATCGTGATTATTATTTTTTCAATATTTCTAATTTTGATTTCAAAATGTCGGACAAAAGGGAGTTTTCAGATACAGCAAGACGACAGAGCATTGCGACGGCGCTCCTTGGCACTAAAAAGGTTAAAAGATGTCTCTTTTTTTACTTTCCCATCATACGTAGTATAGGGTAAATCTTGCAATCGTTTTGAAAATCGAAAAAAAAATTTTGACGGATTTACATGTTTTCGACACTGGAGATTTCGAAAAACATATTTTTAGAAAAAAAAAATTGCCGTCCGTTTGTCTGTCTGTCTGTCAGTAAACGCTCTACCTTCCGAACGAATTGAGATAGAGACTTGAAATTTCGTACGTACTTAGTATGTAAGAATGGGACGAAGCCTATTTAATATCAATAACCTCGATTATCCGGAACTATTTTTTTTTCGGACTCTCGAAAAATTCGTTCTGATGAAAGGTATATAAAAATATTCGAATTTTTTTTTATTTTAAGGAGTGATCGTAAAAGGCAATAAAATAACACAAATTTTGCACAAAGGACGAAGTTCATTGAATTATTAGTTGCCGAGATATCTGTAATCGTGTTTTCCACATTCTTCGATTTTTCATGACCCTGTGTATTTCATTCAAATTTCAATTCAAAGATATATTTTAATTGGAAATGAGACGCTTAATCCGACGCAATAAACTGTTAGTTAATAAGATTATTATTTTTGGAGTTATAAGGATGCTTGTTTTTCGCAATCCAGTACTTGCTTGAGTAGTTAGGCGTGTTGTATAATTTATCGAAAGAGATTCATCAGCAACTCATTCATACAGCATTACTATGCACAATCAAAATATAAATGCACGTTTAAATTTCGTTTTGGAATTGCAATCCATTTTATAAATAGTTTTCAAATGTATTATTTTCATATATTATATATGCATATATATGATGGGTAAGTATTACGGTGTAGAGGTCTGCACGGGCCGGGCCGCGGCCCGAAGCCCGAGCCCGGCCCGGCCCGCGGGCCGGGTTCGGGCCGATTTCCAGTAATGGCATTCGGGCCGGGCCGGGCTCGGGCCTTACTTCTGAAGACTCGGGCCGGGCCGGACCGGGCCTAGTCACTAATCTTTCGGGCCGGGCCGGGCCGGGCTCGGGCCTTAATTTTTTTGCTGGACGGGCCGGGCCTAACTTTTTTTTCCGTACGAAGCCGAGACTGCTTCCATTCTTCCTAGTTTTCATGGACCAAAACAATAAGTTCCTATTGAACCTTCCTATATGAAAATCCTTTTCTCGACTTTTTATAAATCAGTAATATTTGGCTTTGTCCAAAAATGTTTGCAAAAAAGGCATATACCTTTAAGCCGCCATTATTCAACAATTAAACATTAGAATTTATTCCTTTTAAAGAATCGTAGATTACTAGGCGTTGACGGAATTTTTTTTTAAAGTGAAAACTGAAAGTTTCTTTTAAAATGTTCATCCATGCAAAATGAATACAACAATACGGGAGAAAAAAATATATTAAACATTTACATCTGTTAAGAAGGGAATGTATTTTTTTTTTTTTTTTTTTTTTTTTTTATTTTCGTTCCAAAGCGATTTTGTCTTTGGAAATTTTACCATATACCGCTTTTTCGACTTTTTTTCTCCATTACAGGGAATATGGATTAATAATACTAGTGATAACTGAAACATTTACATACAACAAACAAAGATTCATTTAAAAGCGTAAATATCGCAGCCTACGGCACTTCTGCATAAATGGAGATTATAAACATGAAAAAAAAAAGACTAATATAATTTTTTTTGGTCAGAACTCTTCCATAAGATTAAAGATCAATGTTCTGTAGTAATTCACTTGAGCCGGGCCGGGTTCGGGCCGAATTTTAAACTTTTTTCCGGACCGGGCCGAGCTCGGGCCGAAATTTTAACTTTCGGGCCGGGCCGGGTCGGGCCAATTTTTTTTCGTTCGGGCCGGGCCGGGCCCGGGCCGAAATTTTAACTTTCGGGCCGGGCCGGGTCGGGCCAATATTTCTTTCGTTCGGGCCGGGCCGGGCCCGGGCCGAAATTTTAACTTTCGGGCCGGGCTCGGGCCTGGAAATTTCGGCCCGTGCAGACCTCTATTACGGTGGCCCCCAACGACTAGTTTTTCTTAGTTCTTAAAATATTTTTAAAATCTTTGCTTAATTTTATGTGATGTGTTGAGATTTTTCTTCCATTTCGTCTACTTTTAACAGATAAAATATTAAACAAATCGGGAATTGCACGTGAAATGTAGCAAATAAGAAGCGTTCATACTATAACGAAGTTTTAAAAATATCCAGATCTTGGTGTAATAGTATACAGTATTTCGGATACTGCATAAGTATCTGAAATCTTTTATATGTCCCTGTAAATAATATCTGCTCTCTATTACAGAGGAAGTAACTTGTAGTAAAACTCAGCAACGTATATCAATGTCATAAAATTTGAAGCAATTTAATCTAATTAAAACGCGCCTCAAATAATGTTTTCCCTATACCATTATAAATAGCATACTTTTGTGCGGCCCTGTAAATTAAGGGTGTATTCGAAAAAACGCTTTTCCACCTTCAGCAGCTCGAAATTTTCCGATACAATTTCAGATATATTTTTAAAAGTAGAATCATGAAACTTGCTGAGGGGATTCTTGAAGGGACGTATGAGGTGCCGAGTAAAGTTTTTTTACGCTCAATTCATTAGAATTTGATTTATAAGCAATTAACTTCTCTGGAAGACCCTTTTTTTCGTTTCCTTATCTCCCACTTCGGAAAAATCGGTTCAAATTGCCGTTTTTGATTGCTTTTTTTGCACTATTTTGTACACTTATCAAAGAATTGACCTTTACGGCACCTTGTGCACTTTCTAAATAAGAGAATCTGCGAGTTTCATGTGTTTGAGAGCAAAAGTTAATTCAAAAATAAATCGGTAAACAAGCAGTTTGAATCGAAATACACCCTTAATAACAATTATTCTTTACCCCACAGATTACACAGAATATATATTTTAGCATGTACTTCATCGATGCATATCAATTTTATTATGTTCGAAAGAGCGTAACATCATTAAAATGCATTTGAAGCTATTTTCCCCATTGGCCGTAATGTAACGGAATAATTTTGATTGTCCCTGTAATTAGACTATACATCCGAGCTTCATAAAATTTGAAATGAATCGACAAAAATATGCAACAATTATATATTTTAAATTTCAAGCGATTCGACTTGATAGTTTTTGCGTTATCATATGCGGACAAATAGAGGAACGGAAGGACAGACAGATGGACGGACGGACTGAACGACGACTATAGGTGCTATGTATTTATATAATTACGAACGCACCTAAAAGAGACATCATTTTAGAAGAACACATAGAAATCAGAAATAAAAAGAATAATATCCTGAAAAGCTATTTAAAAAAAAAAAAAAATGCAAGAAACGCCCATAGAATTAGCATTACTTAGGGAAATTCAAAATAGAAAGAGCCTTAAGGGTGTATTCGGAAAAATAATTTTTACCTTCAAGAGCTCAAAATTTTCCGATACATTTTCAGACTCATTTTTAAAAGTTGAGACATCAAACTTGCTGAGGTGATTTTTGAAGAGACGTATAAGGTGCCGTGTGATTTCATTCTTCGCTCAATCCATTAGAATTTGATTTATATAAGCAATTATTTTCTCAGCGTTGCCCTTTTTTTGTTCGCAGATCTCTCGCTTCGGAAAATTTGGTCTAAAAGTTTTTTTTTTTTTTTTTTTTTTTTTTAACAGCATTTTTTGCAACATTTTCTACATTTATCAAAAAATTGATAATCATGTCACCTTGTATAGTTTCTAAATAAGAGAATTTGAAAGTTTGGTGCATTTGAGAGCAAAAATGAGTTTAAAAATAAATCGGAAAATAAGCAGTTTGGATCGGAATACACCCTTAAGGGTGTTCTCTAATTCAAAACAGCAACTTTATGACATAAGTTTTAATTTGTTTTTGTTAGGAAATGTATGAAACTAGAAAGTATTGTTCAGAAAATAGCTAATCGAGCTTTTTTTTCCGTTTTTTTTTTATACTGTAATTATTTATTTATCTATTTTTTGCAAACGCAGTAGATCTTTTAGAAAATAGTGCCAAATTGGTCGTTTTGAACCTAATTTCCACAGAATCCAAAGAAGAATTACCACTTAAGGAAGAATGAAAAACGTCCTTGTCACATGATCAAAATCACCGATAACTTTAATTTTAAAGTTTAAAGCCTAGAAATTCCGGCCCATGCAGTCCTCTAAGTCACACCCTACAAAATTAATTGAAAATACGATTGCAGTGATTGTTAAAACTACAGTGCATTTATTCTAACAAATAATAGATCGCACTATTATCTAGAAAAATGGGATTGTACATTTAGAAAATGGTACATTTAAATAAAAAGTGAGACACAACGAAGTATATATATGTAGAATAATTTTACAGATAATTAAATCTGCAAACGCAATAAACGTTATAGCATAATCGTTCATGCATCACTAATGACGTCCTATTCTATTATAGTAAGCATTAACGATTGCATGCATTAGGAAATAGTTAAGCTTTATAATAATAGTTACATACACTAAATATCTCTAAAAATTATCAATAGTTCAAACGGAATTGTTCAGTCATATAATTACATGAAAATTACTTGTAGTAGAAGTTTCACTAAAGGCAAGAAATTGAATTGGAAATTGTTAACATTTACAATAGTATGTAATTCTTATGTTTCGTTATTATTAATACTAGCATACCCAGCCCGCTTCGCCGGGCTTAATTTGAAGGTTTATTTAATAATTTATGTGTATGGTACGCTTCCCGGACCATCGGCACTCCACGTGCGTCGGGTGAGCGTCAGAACAAACTTTCAGCATATACATATGGGTGGTTGTACTTGAATGCACAGACCTGCGCGTTTTTTTCTATCTTGCTTTTATACCTCTGGACCGAGTTGGCGCATTGCCAAGATTTGCTTCCTCTGGACCGAGTTGGCGCATTGCCAAGATTTGCTTTCCCCTGTGCCTCAATTAATTAATTATCCTCGGAATTCCTTTTATTTATAGAGATTATTATTGTCTAAATGTATAGTTATTGTAAAAGGATTTTTTTAAAATCAAAAGCATTGTATAGTTTTTGTACGTTATCATAAGAGGTTTTTTTTTTCCTTGTTTAATTTTTGCAGTATTATACTTTTGTTATACTTGCTAAAAGAAAATATGATATGGTTAACCGTAAATATAAGACGAACTTAAAAGTTTCATTGCTCACTTTGATATTAAAATATCAAACATGTTAACCCTTTCAAGGACGGTAGCGAAAGGGTCTAGCCACCTAATTAGGATGAGTGAAGCGAATCCTCTACTAGGCCACTCAAGTTACATTTTGTCGAACACTTTATAAAAGAACTATTCAGTATTTTGACTTGAAATTAAACATAAAAATAAATTATGATTTGTAGATTTGCACAATGTTATTTCTTTTTCACAGAATAAACTTTAAAAAATATTATTTAAATAATTAATTTATTCTACATGTTTTTCTATCATGGACGCATTTTTGCAAATAAAAAATTGAACGTGTATCTTTTTATTTTCAGAAGCAAAATCAACCATGGGGTTAGTAGTTATAGATAGAATCATGATTAATATTTTAAATAAAATATATTTTCATTATTCTGCCAAAATTATTTACGCAGTTTCTATTTGCGGATTTTAAAATATTTATATTATGATTTATTTATTTAGGTATTTACTTTGGTAAAGTGGCAACAAAAGAATCGTAAACAAGTAAAATTAATTCTTATATTTGGTATTTAAAGTGAATATTTTGTTGAGTTTGGTAAGTTTCATACGTTTGGTATTCGAAATGAAAGATTGAAGAATAATTAAGATTGTAGAATATTTTAAGAATATTTTAATTGATTGAATGATTATTTAATTGAACCAAATTAAATATATTAACTCCGTTTATAAATAATTCCGAGGAAATTCTTAGTTATTTGGCTGAATTTACATTTCTAAAATTTAAATGCGCAAAACATGAGATAACGTTTTTGCTTAATAAAGATGCAAAAATAATATAAAAAAATATTGTTACTTTCAAATATTTATCTTATGAAATAATGCTTCACGAATCCAAACAAAGCATGGCTTTCGCTAGTTTTAATTCAAAAACTCACAATTGGCACCAAGAATATTTTAATAAAATTTTGCTTTTCTATAGGAAAATGCAAGCTAATGGATTCTGAATTTCTAAGAAATTCGTTTGAATATTCCGGTGTCAATCAAATATTTCTTCATTTTACAAATAGAATTCTTCTGCCCCTGAAAGGGTTAAAAAGATGAAAACTATTAAAATTCACAAATTATATTTAAACCTTTACGGGTACTTCCGACTGCACGCGCAACACATAACAACACTGAGAAAAAAATATGGTTCTGGCATATAGAATATAAATAATGGCTCTAGAAAAAATAGTTCCATGTCATCCTTATAAATTTTAGTTCCATTTCTTAGAGAGTTCCAGAGTCTCTTACTAGAATTCAAGAGCATTTTCCTATATTTTTGCTGTCAAATTTATCTAAAAATCTCTTCAAATAAATGCGAACACAAGAGATTTGATTTAGTAACTAGAACTATAGCTTAAGAAACCATTCCTAAAATCAAGCGATAATTTCTTGCTACTGAAATGGTTCAATGTCGTTTCGTCTCCCAGAAAACAAGAGACTAGAAATGTCAAGTCATTTCGCCTATTCAGCTTAGTTGTTTAGCCTACTCGCATAATTTGGACATCTATATTTCTAGTTTAGAGATTCAGAAAGTGACTAACTATTCATTATAGATGAAGGCGGCATATTTTTTTTTTCTCAGTGAAGGATTGCGAATGAAATCAAAATTACTATGTATATAAATGAAGATCAACCAAAAATTCGTTTTCGTTCTCGGCTCAAAATTTGAGTTTAGCCAAAAATTCGCATTTGGTGAAAATGATGTCGAGAGTTTGGCCGGACCGAAACTTGACCGAAACTATCTGTATTCCAAAAATATAGAACTAAGGAATAAAAAGATAAATAAATGTGACATGTTGCTAAATTTAACCGCCAGGCAAACAGTACGACTCAGAGGATTACTTAATTTATAATGATTTTTCTCTGTTTTTACTCAACACACCTTGAATTAGCGAGAACTAAAAATTAGTGTTATTGCATACATCCATACGCAACTGTTCCTTCATGTAACAACGGTTCTATCTACAATATTGGTTGCACTCTAGAGATGAGAAATTGCGAAACCTGATCTGAAAAATTGTAAAAATTCATTGACGTATACACGCAACTGGTTTTAAAAACAAAACACTTTGTTTATCAGCATCTGTGCATGATCTGAAGACAATAGTTGAAATAATTAAGAATTAAAAAAAAGAAAACTTTAGTCACATAGCCATCGGTGAAAAACGGAATAAATAAGGTCGAAGGCCGGCGGTATCTAGTTCTAGGTCAGCAACGCAAAGGATTCATTAATAATCAATTAAAAATTTTTTGTCATATATCCTACGAATGTCAAACAGAACAAGTATTTGACGATGACAACGCCAGTTTATTTGCATTTTTAATATGTAACAGTATTCTAAGTGATACAGAGTTGATCGAAACAATGCTCTTATTTTTCGGAGCATTTCCTTAAAAACAAGTTTGAAATTAAAAATAAGAAGTTGTTGTGAATCAACAACAATTTTGGAAAAGTCTTGTGATTAAAAAAAATAAAAAAAATAAACTATCATAGGCAAACATGTATTCGAACTTTGTGTACATGTATTATATTTATGAGAATTTTTAGTTATAACGCTAAATTGATCTAATTTTAATTTTGCTAAACTTGTTGCCAGGTATTTTAAGAATGTCAAACAGTTTATTCGCATTTTTAACATATGTACTGGGGGGGGGGGGAATCTGTAGTTGTACAGATGTGAAATTACAGAAATTTGCATGTTTACTAAATTTTTATCTATACACTGTACAAAAAATATGTAAATTCACAGAAATCTGTAACCTTACAAAAGATTCTGCTACAGTTATAGTAATCATACCAAAATTTTTAAATTGACCTGGGTTGCAGTTATATAAAAGAAAATAACAAAATTGAAATTTGACAAATTACAACGACTATTTGGAAAATGATATTTTCAAAGACTCAAATTTTTTAGACTTATAAATAAATTCTACATTTAAATTAATAATAATAATAAACATAATTTTTAGGATGATTATAACGGATCATGTATTACGTACGCCGTGCATTAAATATTAATATTCCTAGACCAATGATAAATAAACAGTAAATTTAAGATCGACAACTTTAACTGTTTAAAATGTGCATTTTTATTGGATGGATTTGATCAGAATAACTTTTGAACGCCTCTTATTACGTACGACATGGATTAAATATTAATAATCCCTGGACCTATCACAAACAAATTTTAAATGAAATTTCAGTTTTACAATTTTTGGTACAGCAAATTTTTCAAAGTCTTAACATCGCACATTTTAAATTTTTACACCCTTGCGTAGAGAAAAAAAAATGCACTTTTTAATGAAATTTGTTTGAAATCTCTATCACAGTTTGTTTTTAAATTATTAATTTTTTTAAAAAGTTTTTGTTACTCTTTTGTCATCGTGGCAACAGAAGTGTTCAGTTTTTGAACATTAAACTTGGACCAATCAGAAAACGAATAAAATAAAAAACAGAAGTATTCCATTTTTGGACATTAAACTTAGACCAACCAGGAAACGAATAAAATAAGATAAGTTGCGGAATTCAAGCAATAAAAAGATTCAGATATACTCCAGATTTCCCAATTCTCTACCGAGAACAACTATTTTTTCCAAATAGATAAAAAAGTTTTCGGCATCCCAGTTTCCTAAAAGAATCTTAGTAACTTTGCAAACTTTTTTATTTACAGTGCAAACGTCTATCTGTTACATGAATTTTTTGTTGTTGCCGTTGTATAAAACATTTTAGGCATCCCAGTTTCCCAGAAAAAATTTAGTAACTTTTCAAATATTTTTACTTTCTTCTATTTTTACAAGAAAAAAGTACTGGATTCATGAAATTTTTTTTAATTCCGGTTTTCGACTGATTTACACGTTTTAGAGGTCAGAGAACCCAAAAAACTTGTTTTTACAAAATTTAATGTCTATGAGTCTGTCTGTCACTCTGTGAGTCTGTATGTGACAAAAAATTTTTGGGTGCTCTATCACAAGAACTAATGCTCAGAATTTCCCAAAAGTTTAGATTCTGCTAGATCTTAATATAAACGGGGCTGATTAGTTTTTTGTGTACATTGCCCAACAGTGTCGCTGCTATGCTGCCTTTTTTTCACGATTTCCGCAATAGCTATATCTCATGAACTAATGGACAGATTTTCATAAAAGTTCAGATTCCATTAATTCTTGATATAATATGATGCTGATTACTTTTCGATATAAACAGCCCAACAGGTGACATTGCAATGCGGCATTATTCATGATTATCGCAATAGCTTCATCTCAGGAACTACTGCACGAATTTTATGAAACTTCAGCTTCAGTTAATCTGGGATTGTTTCGGGATTGCCACATCCGACTACTTTTAGAGTGTAATCGTAACTGATACAAACTATGTTCTTATTTTTGGAGCATTTTCTTAAAAACAGTTTGAAATTAAAAAAAAAAAAAAAAAAAAAAAAAAAAAGGTCTCGTGAAGAAAAAAAAAAAAATTAAATTGTATCATGTGCTGACATGTTTTCAAAGTTTTTTAACATTTTCCAACAAAGTTGAAAAGTGCTTATGCATTCGTTTTGTCTGACTATTTGTCTACGCTCTAACTCCCGTAAATATGCTCGGATTTTCTTGCAATTGATAAAACTTATTTAAGGTCACCAGAGCATATTTGATGTATGTTGCATATGAAGCATGTACTATTAATTTTAATGCTTCATTTAAAAGGACATTCGAAAGAATTCGATTACACTATGATACATGGGGAAAAATTATTTGGAGAGTATTTTAATGACATTACACTATTTCAAATGTATTGAAACTAGTATAAATCACTGAATTTCACTACAATTACATTAAAACAGAGCATTTATAATATTTTTTATTAATTTACAGAAACACACAAAGAATTCGATTACATTATGGTGCATGTGGAAAAATCACTTGAGAGTATTTTAATGACATCACGCTATTTCAAATGTATTGAAACTGATATAAATCACTGAATTTCACTACGTTCACATTAAAACAGAGCATTCATAATATTTTTTTATTAATTTACAGGGACACACAAAAGAAATAGGTTGCAGTAATGTCTCTGCATAATCATTACTGGAGAGTCCGTTTTGAAATTCGGTTAGCGCTTTTAAATTTAATTAGTTTTTTCCATACTATTCTTTATATATAAATACTATACCTCATATACAGGGCTGCACAAAAGTATTCGCATACCATACACCATATTAGAGGAAATTGCAGAAGAGGAATTGTCAACTGAAAAATATGTGTCTCTTAATAAAACTAAATTTCGGAATGCTATTTACTAATAAATACAAATCTCTATATCATATACAGGGCTGCTGAAAAATTCGGATAACTTTCCGTTTGTAGATGGGAACAGCTGAAATAAGGTTTTGGCATGCGTTATACATTTCCATGTGGTAAAATGAGACGTATTATTTTAATTTTTTAAACGGTGCGGTTTTGTTACATTATTCTGAATGTGCTGGAAAGTGCTTCATAATCTATGCTTGATTTTTTTCTTTCTTTTTAAGTGTTACCTTGAAGTTATTTCTAGTTATAAAGTTAAACTGATCTAATTTTAATTTTGCTAAGTTTGTCGTCGCATATTTTACAAATGTCAAACAGAACAAGTATTTGATTATGACAATGTCAGTTTATTTGCATTTTTAACATGCAATAGCATTCTGAGTGATACAGAATTGATCAAAACAATCCTCGTATTTTTTAGAGTATTTCTTTAAAAACAAGTTTTTAAATTAAAAATGAGAAGCTGTCGTAAAATCAACAACAATTTTGGCGAAGTCTCGTGATGATAAATAAATAAATTATATCATGGGCTGACATGTTTACGAGGTTTTTAAAGTGTTACCTTGAGGGCAATTTCTAGTTATAACGCTAAATTGATCTAATGTAATTTTACTATATTTGCTGTCGTATATTTTACAAATGTCAAACAGAGCCAGTTTCTGGCAATGACAATGTCATTTTATTTGTATTTTTAAGATGTATTAGTATGCTATGTAAAGCAGAGTTGCCCAAAATAATGCTTTTAATTTTTGGAGCATTTCTTTTAATAACATATTTGAATTTAAAAATAAACTAGTCATTGGAGGCCACCAAAATATACTTACCCATCATGGATATGCATAACATAAAATATGGAAGTAAAACATGGGGAGAAATGGTGTGAGAATTCTGAAATTAGAGAAAAATTAAAGCTACAGAAATGTGACACAAGTGTAAGAAAAAAATATAAATAAATTTATTGAATACGGCGGACCCATATTAAATAACTTTTACTCTACAATTTGATTCAATAAAGAAAAAATATATTTAACGAAAATAAAAGTAGACAAACGGAATTTAATAATAAAACAAGTTGGAAATTGCACGTAAAAGTAGCTAACGAGGTGCGTTCGTACGATAACAAAGTTTTAAAAATATTCAGATCTTGCTGATATAGTAGAGCGTACTTCCGATACAGTATAGTAGTCGAAATCTTTGTGTTTCTGTAAATATGCAGAAAGTAATTTTTATTACACCTCAGAAACGTATATCTTATTCATATAATGGAAAATAGTTGAATATAATTAAAACACGCCCCAAACAATGTTTCCTCGTATAGCATTATGTAGTGGAATACTTTTGTGTGGCCCTGTAATTTAATAATAAAAATTCTTTGCATCACAGATTGTACAGAATGCATATTTTAGTATATATTTCATATATTCATGCCAATTCTATTATGTTCGAATGACTGTAACATCATAAAAATGCATTTGAATCTTTTTTCCCATTGACCGTAATGTAATGGAATATCTTTGATTGTCCCTGTAAATGATCTATGCATCCGATTTTCATAACATTTGAAATGACTCGATAAAATTACGTAATAATTATATGTTTTAAATTTCAAACGATTAAAATGAATTAAAAATTTTTTCTCCATTGACCGTAATGTAACGGAATCCTTTTGATTGTCCCTGTAATTGATCTATCCATCCCATTTTCTAAAATTTGAAATGACTCGACATAATTACGCAATAATTATATGTTTTAAATTTCAAACGATTAAAATACATTTTAAACTTTTTCCCCCATTGACTGTAATGTAACAGAATCCTTTTGATTGTCCCTGTAATTGATCTATCCATCCGATTTTCATAAAATTTGAAATGACTCGACAAAATTATGTTATAATTATGTACAGTCGAGCCTCTATATAACGAAATCCATCGTTCCAGTAAAAAATTCGTTATATAGAGAAATTCGATGTATAGAGCATGATGTTAAAAATAGTATTTAATGTGTAAATTTTGAACAAACATTATTTTTGATCTTTTTAATTAAGAATTTGAAATGTTTAAAAGTATATATTAACCTAACATTTTATTTCTTACTTATTCAAGCAGTTTCAAAAAAGAGAAAAGACATTTATTTGAAAGCTTAATGAAAATCAAATGAGGAAGACTTACATAAATTTCAGAGGAAGAAATCTGTAATTTTTTGCTGTTTTGATTTTAAAATTACAATTGTTACGCTCTCAAAAAAAATTCTCAAATTTTAGCAAGGAATGAAAAATTGTAGTTGATATTTTCCTCCATTTGAAGGTCTCTCTTATGTGCTCTCATTGATTCCTCTCTTATATGTGTAACAATTCAATTGACTGTGTTTTGAGAAGGATGTTGAAAGGTGTGTGGGAGGTGGGATGAACTTGTTAGATTTAAAGAATAAGGAGACAAGTAATATTTATAAAAAAAAAAAAAAAAAAACCTCTCCACTGAAAGATAAATCAAAAATAAGTGATGGAAAATTGATTCCATATGATTTCGAAGCTTTTTTAAACTGAATAAATTAAGATCAATTTATGAAAAAATTCGTTATATGGAGATAGATATTTCGCTATATAGAGTCTGTTTTTAATGTAATCATGCGAAAAGGGGACCGTTCTTACTAAAAATTCGTTATATGGAGAAATTCGATGTATGGAGTTTCGTTATATAGTGGTTCGACTGTATTTTAAATTTCAAACGATTCGGCTGGGTAGTTTTTGCGTTGTTATATGCGGACGGACAGACAGACGGACAGACAGACAGACAGATGGACAGACGGACGGACTGAGCGACAACAATAGGTGCTACGTATTTACATAATTACGAACGCACCTAAAAAAGCAATTTGGATAGAAAAATTTATGCAAAAAGGGGAAAAACATAAGCAAATTAACTTGGGTAGAAGCCTTGTTCGATTATTTTTGGAGCTCAAGTTATAATCGAATACAATTTTTTTTTTTTTTTTTTTTTTTTTTTTTCTTTTTTCAGTCACGAGCTTCTCTTTAAGTGCATTTGCTATTACTTAATATATCCCTCTGATGAGTTCCATATAAACTCTAATGTAATTTATTCCAGTTAAAGAGCTTGTTCTATATGTTCTACGAAAAGCCGTCATGACATGATTACGTCAGAAGGGGTGTTCTGCATTACATCTTCTGCTATTATAGCGATTTTTATCGTGTACAACAATATGTATTGTTCATAGTTCTTTAATGACGGATGACTCCGAATTAGTAAATCAACCGACCACACACGGAGCAACATTTCTTGAGTGGTCTGAAAACAATGGTTAAACGTTGAAATAAATACTTAGAAACAACTCGCGGCCTTCAAGAAATAGTGAAGAAGATCAAAGAATGCCGTCTGGGACAATTAAAGATTCCAAGAAATAGTGAAACGACTATTACCTAAAATAAAAACCGTGTCTAATTGGCGTGGTAAAATTCTTGCGGTCTACACGCAAAGCGTTCAAATTAAAATGTAAATCTCAAAAATAAACATTGAAAAAAAATCACTTAATTAAAATAATGGAGTTCAAAAATTTGTGATTTGTCGTGTGACACGAGGTAATCAGCTGTAAGTACACGAAATGTGAAGTCTCTGACTTATACAGTTTTTGTGTATTGACTCTGCGACAGACGGACAGACAGAAGACAGAGACGAACAGGGTTTCGTTAGATGAACTAAATCCTAAAAAGAAACATTTCAAGACACTTAATCCTAGATGAATAGATTGTATTGAAAATAATGAAAAAAACTAAACTCTTTTAAAAATTAAGAATTCTACAAATTTTGCTTTTTTATTAAGGAAAATAGGTTTAAGAACTCGGAAATTGTACTTCAAACGTTGCAAACGAGTTGCGTTCGTTAGTATATTAAGTTTTAATTCAATTTAGATCACCTGTATAACTACACTACAATTAATTAAGGTTGTTCTTAAATAAGAAAAGGTAACTTTATGACATAACTTCTAATTTATTTGTGTTCGGAAATGCATGAAATTAGCAAGCGTTGCTGTTCAGAAACTATCTAATCACACTCATATTCCCCTTCTTTTTTTTATCTTTCAGAAAATGATGTCAAAGAATGCGTCTTGAACAGAATTTCAGGGCGAAAGCAAAATAACCACTTTAACTGGGATGAAAAATATGTTAGTCACATGATCAATTTCTTTTATAACTCGATAGGTAATTTATTTATCACAAAATAGAAAATTCAATTCGATTCGAAATCGCTTCCACAGTCAGACCTATGAATGTTATGTGTTTCTGTTAAAAATGAAATTGTAAATGCGTCAAAAATTTTTTGCGCTTGTTAAGCAGATCAGTTGAGAGCAGCCTTAATATTTATGTAACTTTACGTATGTATTAATTAATTAAAATCTTTTTTTCGGGCATTAGCATGCCCGTTTTCGTTTTCGGGCTAAGATAGGTAGACCAAAATTTAGTTTTGGTTCTGGTCTTAAAAACCTGTTTAAGCTATAACATATAAATATCAGCATTTGACCTTTATCCGAAATTTTCTTTACTCAAAATTAAATATTGGAACAAATCATCTAGTATTTACCAGTAAACACAACAAGTATCATTTCAAGCATACTTCGCATTTGGCTTCTCGAACCTCGAACAGTAAATTGTATTTTCATACACATATGGCAGAAGAATAGGAATGCCAAACCTTGCGCTATTCCGTTATTCCATATTTCGGAATTGAATAATTAGGATGAGCGAAGCGAATCCTCTACTAGTCCACTCAAATTACAATTTGTCGTACGCTTTACAAAAAAACTATTCAATATTTTAACTTCAAATTAAACACAAAAATAAATTATGATCTGTAGATTTGCAGAATATAATTTTTTTTACAGTAAAACGTTAAAAAAATTATTATTTTAATTAATTTATTTTACATGCATTTCCAATACGGAAGCATTTTAGCAAATAAATAAAAAATGAAACGCGTATATTTTCAGAAAAAAAAGTTTAAATCATGGAGTAAATAATTATAGATAGAATCATGATTAATTTATTAAATAAAACATGTTTTCATTATCCCGCAAAATCGTTTGCACAGATGACACTTAAACATTTTAAAAGAATTGTATTATGGATTTTTTTTTTTTTTTTTTTTTTTTTTTGTAAACTGGCAACAAAATAATTGTAAACAAATAAAATTAATTCTTAAATTTGTTATATAAATGAAAAATTAAAAGATCTGCGTGAAGTTGTTGGTTCAAGCTCTTTATAAATATTTTTGCGAAGGTCGTATTGTGGCTAAATAATATCGACTCATTAATCAGAAGGATTTTATAGAAAAATAAGACTTTAATAAGTTCGCAAACACAACAATAATTATTCGTGAAAACGACACTGCGAGAATGAGAGAGCGCTTCGTTAAAAGGTAATTCCATTAATTGAGTTGCCATTCGCAGAAAGTAAACAGTTCTCCCACGCGGAGAGAATTACAGCAATTTTCATACGCTAACATGTATAAAAATGAAGAAATTAAAATAAAATGTTTTACAGTTGAAAATTCATAGTATCAACGAAAGCAGATTTCAAATGTTTTTTCCAGAAAATAGGATTTTGAAGAAGTAACTTTCTTCAAGCTTTCTTCAAATATATTATTCTAAAATAGCTATGAAAGATTATCGGATGTTGATTACAAAGATTGGAAACATGCATATTTCAAACAATTAAAAAACACCAGCGGCTACTTGAAATTGTAAAAACATCTTTAAAAGAGCTTTTAGTTTAAAATTAAAAAAAAAAATTGTAAAAGTTTGCTTCGAAAATATCTTATGCCAGTTTTACATCATAAGTAAAAAATTAAAATGCGCCAAAACATAAAATAACGTTTTTGTTTAATAAAGATGCAAAAATAATAATGAAAAAAAAATATATTGTTACTTTCAAATATCTGTTTTATAAAATAATGCTTCGCGAATCCAAACAAAGCATGGCTTTTGCTAGTTTTATTATTAATTAAGGATTTTTGATATAATTTTGTGTTTTCATAAAAATAGATAACTGACTAAAAAATGTATAACAAACTATTTTGATGTAAAGGATAAATTAAAAATAAAAAGAAAAAATTTAGTTTGATGAAAAATGATAACGGTATCAAAACACAACCGCCTCCCTCTTATACAGATATCTTTCTGTATTATTTGCCAGACCCTCCACCACCTCTAAAATAATAACGTTATGTATGCACAGCCCTTTTTTACTATTTATTAAAACGAGGTGGAACCCGTCGAAATTCGACGAAAAAAAAATTTTAAGAAAGAATTGTTTTATTGATTTACAATAAATCTGCAAAATTAGTTATAGTAAAAAAAAATGCATCTTATATTGGTCAATCTAACGCTCAAACAAATGTTATTTTAAATTATAATTAACGAAATACTATAAAACTCAATTATCCAAATTATTAAACGAAATAAAACCGAAATTCTCCGGATTTTATTACAAACGATATTTTAAAAATAATATTAATGTTAATAAATAATTAATGTTTTTTTTTTTTTTTTTTTTTTTTTTCAGTTTTGAGAGAAAATGGAATGATTCTGTTGCCACAATAATAAAATTAGTAGTAAAAATTATAAAAAAAATTAATATCTCAAAAAAAAAAAAAAAAAAAAAAAAAATTGAGACACAACTTTGAAACAAATTGCATTTGAAATTACATTTTTTTTCCTATACGACAATGTAAAATTAATAATGATACCACGTTTAGAAGTTTAAAATTTGCACTAACGAAAATTGCAAAACGGAAATTGTATGAGAAAGTGTTGCACATTTTAATTTTTATTTTCCCCTTTCAATTGTAAGAGAAAATGAAGTGATTTTGTTGCCACAATTACAAAATTGGTATTAAAAACTGTAAAAATAAATAATATCTCCAAAATAAATTAAGATACAGCTTTCAAACAAATTGCATTTGAAAGTGCATTTTTTTCTCTATTCGATGGTGTAAAAATTTTAAATGTGCGATATTTAGAAGCGTAAAATTTACAGTAGCCAAAAATTGCAAAACCGAAATTGCAGGGGAAAAGTGTTGCCATTCGCAAAATGACGTATGCGTTACGCACAGATATGTTTGGCCTTTATAATATAGGTATTTATAAAAGGCAGTCTATTAGCATAAGTATACGGACAAATATAACTCTACATATAAGCGTATTTACTACACATGTGCGTTATACTTACACCACTACGCGCTTTAAGGGTGTATTTCGATTCAAACTGCTTGTTTACCGATTTATTTTTGAATTAACTTTTGCTCTCAAACACATGAAACTCGCAGATTCTCTTATTTAGAAAGTGCACAAGGTGCCGTAAAGGTCAATTCTTTGATAAGTGTACAAAATAGTGCAAAAAAAGCAATCAAAAACGGCAATTTGAACCGATTTTTCCGAAGTGGGAGATAAGGAAACGAAAAAAAGGGTCTTCCAGAGAAGTTAATTGCTTATAAATCAAATTCTAATGAATTGAGCGTAAAAAAACTTTACTCGGCACCTCATACGTCCCTTCAAGAATCCCCTCAGCAAGTTTCATGATTCTACTTTTAAAAATATATCTGAAATTGTATCGGAAAATTTCGAGCTGCTGAAGGTGGAAAAGCGTTTTTTCGAATACACCCTTAAATCCCGAATTGAAACAAAACAATTTGGGTACACTTGGTTATCCCGCCGACCAAAAAACCATAGCCAAACCATAAGATTCATTGCCAATAATGGATGATCGTGTATGTCACATTCAATAACATTAAATACGATACACGTGTTTAAAAGTCATTAAGTAATCTTTATTTTGACTTTTTATTTATATTTTTATTAATATTCTACTAAGTATCTGTTTTTTCGTTATTTTAAAATAAAAAAATGGCGATATGTATAATTTAGCTATTAGTTTGACAATTTGTATAATGTAACGAAATTGGTCGACGGGATAAACAAGTAGTACCCAAAATTGTAAATGTGAGAAAAAAATTAATATTCGTAAATTCAAACTAATTCCTTACTTCCTTATATAAGCATTTCTTATGTAGATAATTTATCGAGTCCGAATTTAAGATCAAGCAGGACACTGTCATGTTCAATTAAGATTTCCCAGAAATCAAGAAGTACCGGCGACACATATATCTGAAAGGCTTAAAAAAATATGAAGAAGTATCTAAAATAACAATAAAACAATTACAGCTTCGATCTATTTCGGGATTGTCTAGAAAAGAAGTGGAAAGTATTATATATCGACGTGAGACAAAGGAACTACAGTTTTAGCGGGAATAGTACGCTAAAATAAACTTATACGCGAGACACGTAATTGAAGAAGAAAAAGACGCTGGAAATTCATCATCGGGGAAGCAGTTCTAAAGTTTCTCCTTAACAAACTATTTGCTTTGTGCGGTGGTTAAATATACATATTTGTTAATGAAATAGACGTCTTTCAAAACAGATATCTGTATCATTTGCTGTCACATTGGTGAGTGACATCATTGTGTTTCTGTGACATCTGTTCAGTGTTTCGCTTTTAACAACTCCGCTCAAAAAGTTGATTACGTTGTTTCCGTTTTTCTTGTCTTAATAACTCACCCCTTCTCTGTTATTATTTTTCTTTACTTTCTTCTATCTTTACGAGAAAAAAGTATTGGATTCGTGAAAATTTTTCAAATTTCGGTTTTTGACAAATTTACACGTTTTAGTGGTCAGAGAATCCGAAAAACACGTTTTTACAAATGGTCTGTTTGTTTGTATGTGACAAAAATTTTCTAGGAGCTCTATCCCTAGAAATAATACACGGAGTTTCACAAAATTTTAGATTCTGTTAGACTTTGGTATAAACTAGATCTGAATGTTTTTGATGTATATCGCTCAACAGATGGCGCTGCTATGCTGAATTATTCACAATTTCCACAATAGCCATAATCTCAAGAACTAATGCGAGGGTTTTCAGAAAATTTTAGACTTAGTTACTACTTGATATAACATGGTGCGGATTACATTTTCGTGTAAATCGCTCCACAATTGGCGCTGCCACGTGCATTTTCCCTGATTATCGCAATAGCTCTATCTGAAGAACTAATGCAAGAAATTTTCTAAAACTTCAGATTCGGAATCTTCATATATATCAAAAAAGACTTAAAAAATATAAAGAAATATCTGAAACAACAATAAAACATTACAGCTTCGATCTAGTGGAAAGTGTTACAGTCAAACCTCGTTAACGTGAACAGGCTTAACGTGAATTACTTTTAACATTGAAACAAAATTTTGAAACAAATTGAAAAAATTGTGAATTTTTTCAATTTGTCTCTGGACAAAATACTTTCCAGGGTCTTACGAGTCAGGGAAATTCGGAAGTTTAGGCAAAAAGTCAGGGAAAAGTCAAGGAATTTTTGATGCACTGCTTTGCATCAGAATAGCGATTATCATAGTAAATGGGATAAATTTTGAATTAATTATTCATCCAATCTAAAATTTTTACATAAAATTGAGGCAAATGATATAGAAATTGAGCCGTGTCCTTCCGGGCTCGGGCCGAATTTTTAATTTTCACAGCGGGCCGGGCCATAATAACTTTCGTTCGGGCCGGGCCGGGGCAAGAGTTTTTGGCCCATGCAGATCCCTAGAAGCCTTTGATTAATTTTTATTAAGTTTGTTTGAACTTTTTTTTTTCCGGTTGAACAGTGCATCAAATGTAAGAGATATAACGGTTGTGTTATCAATATTTAAAACTATCTTATTAAAGACATAAAATTACCGATTTCGCATTTTTCATTATTTTTTCGTTGAACATTTATTTTTTTCTTAATATTAAAATATTTAAATATTAAAGTGTATATGTGTGCACGTGATGACTGCAAAAGGGAGGGGGTGTAATTTTCTAGAAAACTCCTTCGAAACTTTTGTCTCCCCGCCCCCCCCCCCCGTAGTTTTAAAAGCCTAGTTTTTGAACAGTGCATCAAATGCAAGAGATGTAACGGTTGAGCATTCAATATTTCAAAAAATCTTATAAAAGACATAAAATTACTAATTTCGGATTTTTCCTTATTTTTTTCGTTTATGGTTGAACATTTATTATATTTTCTTTAATATTAAATTTTTGAAATATTAAAGTATATATGTGTGCACGCGATGACTGCAAGGGGGGGGGGGTGGAGGCATAATTTTGTAGAAAAGTACTTCGAAACTTTTGCCCCCCTAGTTTTAGAGCCCAAGTTACGCCTATGTTTGAAGCCGGCTCTGATTTTTTAGGACTACACACTGTTATTAGCATAGCCACAGATTAGAGGTCTGCACGGGCCGGGCCGCGGCCCGAGCCCGGCCCGGCCCGGCCCGCGGGCCGGGTTCGGGCCGATTTCCAATAATGGCATTCGGGCCGGGCCGGGCTCGGGCCTTACTTCTGAAGACTCGGGCCGGGCCGGACCGGGCCTAGTCACTAATCTTTCGGGCCGGGCCGGGCTCGGGCCTTAATTTTTTTGCTGGACGGGCCGGGCCTAACTTTTTTTTTTCCGTACGAAGCCGAGACTGATTCCATTCTTCCTAGTTTTCATGGACCAAAACAATCATTTCCTATTGAATCTTCCTACATGAAAATCCCTTTCTCGACTTTTTATAAATCAGTAATATTTGGCTCTGTCCAAAAATGTTTGCAAAAAAGGCATATACTTTTAAACCGCCATTATTCTACAATTAAACATTAGAATTTATTCCTTTTAAAGAATCGTAGATTACTAGGCGTTTTAAAGTAGAATTAAACACACACACACACACACACACACACAAAAAAAAAAAAAAAAGAAAAAAGAAAAAAAAAAACATGATTATGACGGAATTTTTTTTTAAACTGAAAACTGAAAGTTTCTTTTAAAATGTTCATCCATGCAAAATGAATACAACAATACGGGAGAAAAAAATATATTAAACATTTACATCTGTTAAGAAGGGAATGTATTTTTTTTTTCGTTCTAAAGCGATTTTGTCTTTGGAAATTTTACCATATACCACTTTTTCGACTTTTTGTCTCCATTACAGGGAATATGGATTAATAATACTAGTGATAACTGAAACATTTACATACAACAAACAAAGATTCATTTAAAAGCGTAAATATCGCAGCCTACGGCACTTCTGCATAAATGGAGATTATTAACATGAAAAAAAAAGACTAATATAATTTTTTTTTGGTCAGAACTCTTTCATAAGATTAAAGATCAATGTTCTGTAGAAATTCACTTGAGCCGGGCCGGGTTCGGGCTGAATTTTAAACTTTTTTCCGGACCGGGCCGAGCTCGGGCCGAAATTTTAACTTTCGGGCCGGGCCGGGTCGGGCCAATATTGTTTTCGTTCGGGTTGGGCCGGGCTCGGGCCGAAATTTTAACTTTCGGGCCGGGCCGGGTCGGGCCAATTTTTCTTTCGTTCGGGCCGGGCCGGGTACGGTCCGAAATTTTAACTTTCGGGCCGGGCTCGGGCCTGGAAATTTCGGCCCGTGCAGACCTCTACCACAGATCTCCAAGTAAAGCAGAATGTCTTCTCTCTTATATCGGGATGTCCTTGCCCCCGCCAACTTCTTTCATATCGTACACGGAAAAAACTGTTTTATTGAAACAATTCAATTTTGGTTAATTTAGCTCCTCCAAAAAACAACTTTTGTTAGAATCACTAAATTTTAAACAAAATTTTGTTAACAAAATTATTTCGTAAATCAAACCACAGTTTGGTTTAACCCACCACTAATCAAATTATTTGGTTGGAGCTATATTAACCAAAATTTAGTTGTTTCAACAAAACAGTTTTTTCCGTGTGTAATTACATTTTAATTCAAAAACTCCAGTTAGTGGCTCTACTATTAATTATGTTTTATTTGCATTCTGAGACGCATCTATATTATTATATCTAAGGCCAAGCGTATCTGTACGTAACGCATACGTCATCTTGCGAATGGCAACACTTTCAAATTTTAAATGAAATTTCAGTATTGTAATTTTTCCTACTAAAAATTTTTTAATTTCTAAACATGGCACATTTTTAATTTTTACACGTTCGTATAGGGAAAAAATGTACTTTTAAATGCAGTTTATTTGAAAACTGTATCTTAATTTATTTTTGAAATATTATTTTTTTGTAGTTTTAATACCGCTTTTCTAATTGTGGCAACAGGAGTATTCCATCGCTGTTAAAAGCAAAGGAAAAGGGGAAAAATTGATTACTGCATCTTTATGTTGCCGTTTTCTCATTAAAAGGGTGAAAATGATGTGGGGTTTACATTTCACGGGGAAAAAATTCTATGATTGAATCAAAATTGAATTTTTATTTATTTATTTATTTATTTATTTATTTTCATTTTGGAATACCAGCATAAGAGCCTTAATTCATAACTTTATCATAATAAGAGATCTTTATTATTTTTTACGGTTTACATGTAGGATTAAAGTTTAATTTTAACAATTTCTACAACTGAATTTTATAGAAATAGTATTTTGTTAACTTTAGGTTAAATATGATTTGTTAAAAAGTTAGGCCTACCAATATAAGCTGCACTTATTGTTATAACTAATTTTGTAGGTTTATTATAAATCAATGAAACAGTTCCTTCTTAAACATTTTCTTTCGTCAAAATTTGACGGGTTCTGCCTTGTTATTTATAAAAATAAAACTTTAAAAGAATTTCAGAAGTAGGTAATTGGAATAAAGAAAATCTTTCAGACTGGGAACACCTATATTAATTTTGCTACTCGAATAAATAAGTGTGTTTGTCATTACATAGAAAGAAACAGACAAGGAAGTACAGTGATTATGTTACGTGTAAAATAAAATAAATAAATAAACTGATACTTACGGCTTCTGGAATGCAGAACGAGTTGCTGTTTTCTTAAACTGGTGAAACTGCATCCCAATTCAAACGAACCGTTGACTTTTTCTTCAGATTCGTCATGTGTCATCAGAAAAGATAAAGTGCACTTCAACTCCCTTCTTCCCCCTTCACAGGAAATAAATAAGACACCCCTTCTTCTTCTACAACAAAATTTAAAGTAAATCATACTATCAGGCAAAAATTAAAAACAACCAGACCCGAACCTGACTCGGGGTTAGGGTTAAAAACGGATTTTCATTAGGAACTCTATTATGGATCGAAACTCCTAATATATAATGGGGGGGGGGGGGGGTAATGGGGACATCACAAGGATTCAGAATCGCATAGCAACCCATGGTCAGAAAGGTCATGGGAAGGTAGTATAACAGGTACAAGGGACGAAGAGACACAAGACTGAGATCATCTGAAATAATTTATTGGTCAACGATATTACATTTACTGTGGTAGATGGTATGTGAAAATGTTACAAAAGATGTTCAAAGTTTCCGCCATTGCCAGCGATGCATGCATTACTCGGTCAAACCATGGATTGGCGGACTTGCTCAGATACACATTTTCTCCAGTGCTTTTGTGAACAAACCTACCAACCTACCAACGAACGAAGACGTTTCCGACCATGGGTTGCTATGCAATTCTGAATCCTTGTGATGTCCCCTACCTCTCCTTTAAGTTTGTCCCATTACTTCTGGGGCACCCTGTATAGATATAACGTATAAATTTTCAGTTCAAATGATTAATAAATAAATATCTAATTATGATTAATTTGTAGTTATTAGTACATGATCGTATTCGGGAACAAAAACTATTAAAGAAAATGCAAAACAAGAACAGATTCAAAGTTAAGGTTCTTGATAGTATAGTGTTAAATACCTTTTCCTCATTATATTCTCCTTCTTTGAAGGTAGTTAACATTTAAAAACAATAAAAGAAAATAAATAAAATTTCAGTTCAGTCTGTGCATTAAATTATAAATTATCGTATTTAAGACCCCACACTAGGCACAGAAAAAGACCCGGATGATAATGTAAAGTCTTTGGGGGCGTTCTTTTCAAATAGCTCGCCCAAATTTTAATATTTTTACATGATTCCTTTTTTTTTTTTTTTTTTTTTTTTTTTTTTTTTTTTGCATGGGCTACCTGAGGACGATCTACAACTGGCCTAGTTTTTACTTTTTCCACTTTGCTTATATATTTTTTTATATTGCGATAGTTTCAATTTCTGGACCGGTTTAAACCTGTTTTGAAAGTTCTAGTAATTAAAAAAAAATTAATCTGAAACCAAAACTGAAAAAGTAAAAACTAGGCCGGTTGTAGATCGTCCTCAACTATCCTGTGCAAAAAAAAAAAAAAAAAAAAAAAAAAATCATCTAAAAATATTAAAATTTGGGCGAGATATTTGAAAAAAAACGCCCCCCCCCTAGACTTTACATTATCACTTCCCCCCCTAGACTTTACATTATTACCGGGTCTTTTTCTGTGCCTAGTGTTGCGCCTTAAGAGCAAAAACGTTTAAAGAAAAAAACAAGTCGTAAATTGCACGCCAGACATAGGAAATGAGGTGCATTTGTACTATAACGAAGTTTATAAAATGTACAGTATTTCGGACACAATGCAGTATCCGAAATCTTTTGTGTGTCCCTGTAATTACTTTCTATTATACAGGAATTAACTTGTAGTAAACATAAGCAACGTAGGGGAGAGGGGGCACCTTTGAAATTTTTTTTTCAGAAAATCAATATATTTTTTACTTGAATTATATTTATTGAGTTTTAAATATTACATAATATAAACAACACATTTCTTTATCATATGAACCATAAGTTAAAAATTTTTGAAGAAATGAAATAAGTTGTGAGGATTTAAAAAGTTGAAAGATTGTTGTTCAAACCTGCCCCATTTAGGGGCACCTTCGAACAAATGAATAAAATATGAAAATATTGAGAGTTTTTATGAAAAGTTGCATATGTTACAGAAATATAAAGTAATATGAATAAAATTATATAACTATATTTTGTTGAAATTACTTTTTTGTTATTTAACCAAACTTAAATCCATCAAAGTTGATGTCAAAACTCCTTGTTGATAAAACACAAAGTATCCCTCCAGTTGTGTTTGGTTGTAAAAACTTTTTTACAATATCCTTGAAATACCCCAATGTTATACCAGATGTTTCTGGAAAATTAAAATTTTTCATTCGCTATTTTTTTTATAAGAGACCTGATATAAAATTCCATTTTATCCGTTACGGAAACTAGAAACAATGTTTGGAAACCTGTTAAATCATGAATAATAAATTTGTATTCAGGATTTGAAATTATCCAATAAATGAATTGAGGTTTGATTCAATTTAGATTTGAAACTTCCCATCACTGATACATAAAGAGGTTGGAATCTATGTGTGCAGTAAAGGGAACTGTTAGCAATATACGTTCATGTTCTTTGACGCACTTAATTAACCTCTTTTCACATAAAAGAATTCAGAAATAACTATATTTAGATACGTTAACAGATCTTTACTCCATAGTTTTAAGTGTTCTCTTTAAATTATTTCAGTTATTATTCATCAACAGTTTATTCGGTGTTTTTTCGCTGTTCAATGGTGCCGCCACCACATGGAATTCAACATTACAACGGTTTACACAATTCGGGTGAAGAATTTGAATAAAACAAAATTTATAAGCTGAAGCTAACATCTTTGCTTAAGCATTGAGCTGTAAATTAAAATTTCAGGGATAGAAGTTTGTAAACAAAAATCTTACAACTTTATTTTCTTAAGTTTAGATTCAAGAGGGAGAAAAATACATATCTTGTTTAGACAGTACTGTTCATACAAAATGGTACAGATTTGTATAATTATTCTCTTGAAGCAGCAATAATGCTTCAATAGCAGCAATATTGCCGTATTAATCAAGTAGCAATATTGCCGAAGCAATATTGCTTCTTGAAGCAGCAATATTGCCGTATACATATTTTTTTAAATAATTTATTTGAATGAAAATATTTAGAGTGTTCAAAGGTGCCCCCGTTCGAACGTGCCCCCCCTCTCCCCTATATCAATTTCATAAAATGTAAAATAGATTGATATAATTAAAACGCATCCAAAGCAATGTTCCCCCTACACCATTATGTAATAGAATACTTCTTTTGTGTGGCCCTGTATATTAATAAAAAATATTCTTTGAACCACAGATTGTACACTCTCAACGGTGGCCAATGGCTAATTTCTGAATCGTTTGTTATAGGCATATAGTTCCGATTGCAAAAATGCTTTTAAAAAGGTAAAGAATTGTTTTTAAAATGATTTAGGTAAAAAAAAAAAAAAAAAAAAAAAAAATTGTTAAAAAATTATAAATTAAAAATCTCCCGAGCCCGGCCGGTCCGAAAAGATTAGTGACTGGCTCAGCCCAGCCCGGCCCGGCCCGAGTCTTCAGAAAAAAGTAAAGCCCGGGCCCGGCCTGGCCCAAATTCTGTTAATGAAAATCGGTCCGAACTCGAGCTTCGGGCCAAAGCCCGGCCCGTGCATATATGCACTATAGGTGCTGCGTTTTTACATAGTTACGAATACACCTAAAAGAGAGAGAGGGAGAAATAACTGCTGCAAAGAATTGCAAAACTTAAAGCTATAGAAGTAGGTAAAGAAACAGAAAGAAAGAAAAAAAAAAAACCACAATGAAAGCCTATATTAATTTTCCTACCCGAATAAATACGTGCGCTTGTCACTTATAGAGTGAAAAGAAGGAAGTTGTGATTAGGTTACTCGGAGAAAAAAGTAACAGCTTCGACTTCTGGAATGCAGAACGTGTTACCGTTTTCTGAAATACGAGAAACTCTATCGCATTCAAAACGAACCATTGACTTTTTCTTCACACTCTGCCTTGTGTCCAATATCAAAAGACTCAATTTCTTGAAATATTCTAAGAATTTTTTACGAGTTAGGTAGAAAATTTCATACTGTTTTCGATTTTGAAGAGATAAGTATAAAATATATTACAACCCCCTCCCCCCCCTTCTTCCAGCGCTATGTACGCTCAGTTTTTATTATTTTTAGATGTATTCGTAATTATGTAAATACGTCGTCGGTCAATCCGTCCGCCTGTCCGCATATAACAAATGCAAAAACTACCCAACCGAATCGTTTGAAATTTAAAAATATATAATTGTTGCATAATTTTGTTGGGTCATTCCAAACTTTATGAAAATGTATGTATGGTTCAATAACAGGGACAATCAAAAGCATTCCGTTATACGACAGTCAATAGGAAAAAATAGTTTCAATTCCATTTTAATGGAATACATTCCATCCATACACTCTTTGGAACATAAAAAAAATTGATGTGCATCTGTAAAGCATGTACTAAAATATAAATTCTGTATAATGTGTAGTAAAAAGAATGATTGATATTAATTTACAGGGCCATACAAAAGTATTCCATTCCATAACGATATAGGGGGGGGGCATCATTTGGGGCGCGTTTTAATTATATTAAACTATTTCACATTTTACGAAATTGCTATACATTGTTGAGGTTTACAATAAGTTGCTTTCTGTATAACAGAAAGCAGATGGTATTTACAGGGACGCACATAAGATTTCGGCTACTATACTGTACACCAAGATCTGAATATTTTTAAAACTTCATTATAGTACAACGCACCTCATTTGCTACGGTTGAGGTGCAATTTCCGACTATTTAATATTATTATTATTATTTTGTAATTTTTCTAGAGATTTTACTCTTTTACTTCTCGTCGAAAGAATTATCTATTTTATCATTAATTTAAAGAAGAAATAATTTGCTGTAGTTCATTAAACTTTCTCGATTTTATCTGGGAACTTCACATAAATCACACACAAAAAAATTCCCCCTCTATTTTCATGATTGATATTTATTGGGCCAAAGCATAAAAAAGAGAAATTATATATTTCAAAACATATCTGTATGTAAATTTTAAATTGAAAAGGCAATAGTAAGGTTTGGATCGACAAAATGATAAATCAGTTTTCATTTTACTTACCATCATGCGTAATATAGGGTAAATCTTGCAATTGTTTTGAAAATCGAAAAAAAAAATGACAGATTTACACATTTCAAATACTGGGGATTTCGAAAAACATATTTTTAGACAAAAAAAATGCCGTCCGTCTGTTTGTGTGTATGTAAACGCCGTAACTCCCGAACAAATTGAGATAGAGACTTGAAATTTGGTGTGTAGTTAGTATGTAATAATAGAAAAAAGCTAATTGAATATAAATAACCTCGATTAACGTAACTATTTTTTTCAGACACTCGAAATACTTGTTTTGGTGAAAGATTTAAAATTGTCAATTTTTTCTTTTTCTATTTTTTTAAAGGAGATTTTGTAAAAGACCATTAAAAATTATAAATGTTGGATAAAGAATGAAATCGATCGGATAATTAGTTGCTGAGATATTTGTAATCCTATTTTCCGAACTCTTCAATTTTTCATGACTGTATTTCATTCAAATTTCAATTCAAATATATATTTTAATTGGAAATGAGACATTTCATCCTTCGTAATAAACAGCTAATTAAAATTATTATTATTTTTGAAGTTTAGGCTATTTCTCTTACTGCCTGATTATCCTGCCGACCCCCCCCCCCAAAAAAAAAAAAAACTATTGCCAAATTATAAATTTAAATGCCAATAATGGCTTATCGTAAATGTCATATTCACTTGACACATTAAACACGTTGCACGTGTTTGTATGTCATCAAGTGATTTTTAATTTTACTTTAATTTGTATTTTTATTAATCTTTTACTAATTTATTTATTCTTTTGTTATTCAAAGGGTGTTCTTAAATCAAAAAGGGCAACTTTGTGACACATGCATTAATTTATTTTTGTTCGGAAATGCATGAAAATAGCAGGTGTTGTTATTCAGAAACTGTCTAATTGCACTCATTCTTTTGTTTTTTAAAAAACACAATAGATTTTTCATAACAAGCCTTCAAAGTTGACACTTTTGAGCATATTTCTCGACGAAAGCAGAAAAACCGGTCGAAAAGGAGGAGAAAAACGAGTGATTGCGTCATCGAAATAGCTTATAGCTCGATAAGTAATTTAATTATCATAAAATGGAAAAATAAGTTCAATTCGAAATTGCTTTCATAGTCAGGCATTAAAATTTCATATATTTCTGTTAAAAAATGAATTTGTAAATGTGTCAAAACGTTTTTCGCTTGTTGAACGGATCAGTTAAGAACACCCTTAAAATAAAAATTATACCAATTTGTATAAATCTGCAAGTCGTTTGGCGATTTATATAATTTGTCGAAATGGGTCGATGAAATAATCAAGTGATAACCACGATACAGTAATAGAGCATTATTATGTATTAAAAATATTTAAATATGCGTTTAACTGTTATTTTGGAATTTCGATGAATTTTATAAATAGTTTACACATGTTTTATTTTTATATTTTAAATAATTTATATATCCATGATTGGTAAGTATCATGGTGCGCCCCTCCCCCTCCCCAGCGACTAGTTTTAATTAATTTGTTTATTTAGTCTTCTTTTTTTTAAGCTGAAATTTTAAACTGTAAAAAATTTTCAGTTAGTCAGTTCATCTGCTAAGCATTATTATGCATTATTTATTAAATTTGGAAATTTCGGAAATTAGACTATATGGTCAAAAAACATTTTTCAGGTGGTGTTTCAGAACTTTTTCATCGATTAGATACTTTACTAAAATGTATAGAGCATTTTTAAGATACACATACTTTTTAACGTCTGAATTAAATTATTATTTAAACTAATTATGAAACATTAGACTGACTTGAATACATTTGAAAAACAATTAAATTAAAAATATTGACATAAAAACCATCAATTATAATTAAAAACATACAAAGTATGTCTATCTATACTAATAAAATCCGTGCGTCGATTCGAAAAATTCCAGGAAAGTCATTTCGGGCATTTTCGAGAATGTGGGACCAAAATTAAAAAAGTTATGAATTAAAAACCGGTCGAGAATCGGAACGGAAAACGTCTAATTTCCCAAACGGAGCTCAAACGGAGCTCTCAGGCAGAACACTGCGCCACCTTGCGGTGAACGACAAGAACTTTTCCCCTTTGGCTAAAAGAAGAAGCAGTCGAAAACCGCTTTTTCTCCCGTCATTTTGTCAAAGAATGTATAAGAGAAAAAGAACTAATTGGTAAAAAATGTTAAACACGGTTTAATTAATATAATAAGTACAACTATTTAAGCACAGCAACATATGTTCACTAAGAGGTAATCGTGTTGCTAATTAATATTTTGAAGATTTCAGATGTAACTGGCTATTCATATATTTATTCTGTATGTGAGTATTAATCGTTGTAGCTCATTTTCATACTTTTTCTTTTTGGTAGCATACACGAATATTGTGTAACCTAAGATTTACGCTATTAATACTAATTTCTGTTAGTACAAATGGAAAACGAGCTGCCAAAATTATTTGTTAGTTATGTTGTTTGTGATATTAATGAAATTACTTATTTTTTTTTAATAGCAGTCTTTTGCAGTTTTTAATATCGAAACTTTTTTTGCGCGTTTTTTCTTAAACCATCATGCAGACAGTTTTTAAAGTAGAAAAAACTGATTACATATTCAGAATCTGCGTAAAAGTCTGCTTCTGATGAACCAAAAAATACGAGAAAATGTCTTATGGGCGGGTAGCGCCAACCGTGCAAAACCAAATATTTTTAACGGGACGATGGCGACCATGGCGCGTAGCGCCGGTGGGCCGGCTTCGCACGGTGGGCGCGTAGCGCCCACTGTGCGAAATCACATATTTTTAACGGGATAATGAGCGCATAACAACCATAGCTCTTTAATTTACTTTTTTTTGTGCTTGAGGATTCGAACACCAAGACTTGCTTATTAAATGAATTTTTTTGTTTAGTACATATTGCTTAATATCGAGGTTCGTTTGGAAAAAGTGGCCCAGCTAGCGGGCGTAGCTCGCTAGTATGTATATTAAAACCTGTCCCTGCTATCGAAGACACTCGTGAGCTAATGCTATTCCTATGGGGACGTTGTTTTCAAATAACTCGTTTACATTTCGATATTTTATTTTTTTGTTTTGGAAAGGTGAGGTTCCTCTCCACATATTTTCTGTTTTACTTTTTCGATTTTGGTTGTAGATATTTTTTATAAAATTAATTTCACTTTCAAAACCGGTTCCGAAAGTGAAAGTGTCATTAAAAAAATATCTGCAACTAAAATCGAAAAAATAAAAAAGGAGCGATGCGGAGAGGGACCTCAAGTATCCTATGCAGAAAAATAAAATAAAATTAAATAAAATTAAAATTAAATAAAATTAAAATTAAAATTGTCAAAATGCAAACGTGTTATTAGAAAATAACCTCCTCATAAGAATAGCATTAGTTCGCGAGTGTCTTCGCTCGCAGGGACAGGAACCTTAAGTATATTTATAAATTTATTTATAATTATATTTTTTTATATAATTATAAATTTATTTATAAGTATACTTTTTTATATAATTATGTTTTTTACTTGTATTTATAATGTTACTTTAAGATACAAAGTATATTAAAGTATAATTAATACACATAAATCATTGCTATTATAAATTTATTTATAATTACACTTTTTTATATAATTATGTTTTTTACTTGTATTTATAATTTTACTTTAAGATACAAAGTACATTAAAGTATAATTAATACACATAAATCATTGCTATTATACTTTTATTCAATAAAACATTAGAAGGGCATTAAATTCTTTCCATTCCGCTTTTTTTTAAATTACATTTTCCCTTTTCCGCAAATTTGTTCCCACCAGAAATTTTATATGATTACCAAGACAGAAAAAAAAAAAGCCTATAAATCAAACTTTTTCCGTGCACATCATTTCCCCTTGGAGGACTGTTTTTCCCTGAATTCAATGAAGAGCTACGCTTGATGGTCACAAAGTCACTTCATGTGATTTTTCCCCGCTTTTAGGAAAAAAAATTACTTGGCAGTCCCTCGTTCCGGCGTCGCTAATCCATCACTTCTGAATGATACCTAATAGATCACTATTCACAGTGAATCACGGCGACCGGCGACGGCGATGGTCCATTTAACAAGATGGCTGGCAGGGGACATCGTGGACTGGACGTTACTTCTTGATGGATGAGGTTTTAGAACTTGGCTTGTTTCCTTCCATTTGATGTAACTTTCGAAAAAAAAAAAAGAGTCCTCAGTGACCTTATTATAGGAATAATATAGTCTGACCTCACCATAGCTGAATGTAACGTAACGAAATATATAGAGACATATTAATAAGCGCGTACGCATGACACGTGCCTGATGTATATTACCCTTCAAAAATGGCGCTTTTTCTTTTCTTTTCTTTTTCTTTTTTCTATATTTTGATTTTTAAATGCATGAAAAAAATGACATCAGATTTTTTTTTTCTTTTTTAATTTTTAGAATTGGAACTTTTTTTTTTCTTGGTAACGGTAAAAGCATTGTTACAAACAATACACTGAAAAAAAATGGGTTCTCAGAATTAAGTAAAAAGTACTCAAATTTAATTACTTCACGTACTCAAAGTAGTTCCAATCCAAAGTTCTCAAGACTGAGAAATACATGTACTCATTTTTGATTCCATGGTTGTGTTCAAATATAAATCACTATTATCTGCCCCCTGAATTTACAAATTAAAGTGAAAATATGCTGGTATTTATTTCTTGCTCAAAAGTATGAACAATAAACATTTAATTGATTATTTATTAAGAGGAATAGCAAAATTATAAGTAAAATACCCATGTCGAAAAATTTTATGACAAGTGCATCATTTGCAAGTATAATTTAAAATTATTTTAAAATACTGTGCATAATTTAATATTTACATAATATGCACCTCTTATGCTACCATGAAGCAGATAAACCAATACTGGGTAGAAAATTATCGTTTGTTTTGATTTGATAACATATGCTGTTTTAAAATTGAGGAAGCAATGTGTTCATTTTTGATCAAAACATACTCAATTCGATATGAGTACATCGACTAACTCATTTTTGAGTAAATCATTTTTTTTTAGTGTATGGACTACATGTTGCACGTTGCTACGTCATAATTTGAAATTGGTGATTGCTTATGCAAGATTTTATTATTTTTAACTGTCACTTGACGATATTAAAGGCGTGCCTCCTTTACATATTTTATCGACGTAAAAAAGTAAGGTGGTAGGGTCCGACCAAACCTAAAAGAAAATCAAAGCTTGGTATATTCCTGCCCACCCCCATTTCCTATTTTGCCACAAATAATTATTAAACATTTTCGGTCTCTTCGAATAATTCGTGTGAATATATAAATACTAATTTTTATGAATCATATTTATCATATACACACAATTTCATATAAATAGCCTTCGCTTAATTTAATGCCAGACGTTCCATCCAGATTACTGGTTGAATATAATAGTAGATATTTCCAAATAAAAAAATCTTAAAATCTGCCAACACTGATCTACCTATCTATCCATGTAAAGTCCCATCTGTCTTTTTAAGATACGTATATCTTAAGCCTATGTATCTATCAGTCTAAGTTCCTACCTACCTATTTATAGACCTTTATATCTACCAATCTATTCGTCTAAATTCCTACCTGCTTATCTATGAGCTGGTATACATAACTATCTTTCTAAATTCTTGTATACCACCTCGTCTATCCATCTAAATTCGTTTCCACCTATTTATCCATCTAAATTCGTTCCTACCTCTAGATTTATGTATCTATTTATCCATCTAAATAAACAGTGGCGCCAACTTTTGGAAAATATTGGGTTGGCTCAAAAATATTGGGTGGGCTAGGAGCTATGTTGGTAAAATGGTACAACCAGATTGTTTTCCAAAGGATGGACAGCTGGTGAAAGACGAGACTTTTAAGTCAAGCTATCGTGTTTTAATATAGTTGCAATTTTCTAAAATTATAGTCTCATGCGTTTTCCATATAAAGACACTAATATTTATGTAGAGGTAATTTAGCCCCAGAAACCACAAGACTTCGACTGACAATGCATGTGCATAGTTTCGATAGCTGAGCGAAGTTCAAATGCCCATCCCAGGAAAATATTTGCAAGCTAAGTGCAATATGGAAAAGTGTGGGAGCTAGAAGATTTTGCAGAGAGAGAGGGCCTTGAGCTGCGGTGCAGAGCAGATGGGTCTGCTGCACGCCCGTGTTTTTAACGGAACGAGATTTCCGTTTTAGAACTGTGTGAAAGGGATCGGTTGATACCCATATTAACTTTAATATCAGTTATTTGTCCTTTTTATTTTATACTGTATTTAGTCGAGAATTGTGATTTCATATGTACCAGTCATCTAACCCAGAAACTTATAATTAAATATTCACTCAGTGAAATATTGGAACTGTGATTTATTTCAAACACCCGTTTTCCGTCCGCCCCACTTCTACAAATTTTGGGGGCTCGCCCTGGATGAACCAGAGGACTTGCAAGAACTTTTCATAGTAATTTGGCATTAATAGGATCAACCGTTTGACTTCCGTTGGACTTTTAACAACTTTTCAGCTGGTCGGCGATAAAATTGGATATTCCCTGCTACTCCAATGATTGCTGGAATCGCTATTTTTACGAAGAAAAGAAAGAATTATTTAGCTGCTTCGACTGTCCGAGAGCTGCGTGTGTTTGAGCTGTCCGGAAGAAAACAGTGCTGTTGCGGTGCCACAAGAAACAACTCGTAGTGCATTTTTTTTTACGAGTTGTAAAGTTAACGAGTGCGCGAGTGCAACGAATTTGTGGGTTTTTTTTCTTCGACGAATGCTGGTAGTGTGTTTTTTTTACCAGCTAAGTGCTATTTTTTTACCAACCGATTAATTGTGCGTACTGGGTGCATGTTTTATCTTTCAAGAACCCTCGCTGTGATTTTTTTTTGCGAGGCGATTTTTACGCGAGTGAAATTTTTTCGAAGCAAAGTGATACAGGGCTGAAATGTCCTAGTGTTTTAGTATTTTCAAGCCCGGTGCATTTTTTTAGGGCTTATATTTTTTAATATATACAGATATATATTTATTGATCAATCTATATCGAATGTTTTCATAATTATCATATCTATATTGTTTGAAGTTATTAATATATTTTGTATTATTTTTGTATGTGAGAACAGAGGATATCCACAATGAAGTAAGTGGTTTTTTCCCATAAATGGTAATTAAATATAAAACTTATAGCATCTTGCTTTTATTTTAAACATTAAAGAATTTTGTTTTGTAATGTGAGTTTATGAATAGAAAATAATTTTGCTTATATATATATATATATAATATTTTTATAAGATATTTTAGTATATTTGATAGAATTTTTGTAGGAATAATGGCATATTTGGTAAGGGCAAAGAAAATAGACTTATTGTCAGTGTTAAATGAATTGGGGCTGAGTGCTGAGGAAAGCGCGACAAAAGTTCAGTTAGCCGACATAATAACCAAATCGGACGGTTATAATGAAGACATAGTCAAAAACTTATTAGACGGTCTCGTTAGCGAACGGTTAGAACAAGATAAAAATAAAGAAATAGAGGAAAACGAAAAAAAAGCATATGAATTAAAAAAATTAGAGTTAGAACTTAGCGCAAAAAACAAATCCGAAATGATGCTTAACGCCGGAGTGAAAACTCCTGATGTTTTAAAATTAATCGCGAGATATGATACCAGTGAAGAAATAAGTATATATCTCACGTTGTTCGAAAGACAAATAAAAAGATTAGGAGTAGAAAAGGAGAATTGGGTGACTTATTTGCTAGGTCTGTTACCATTAGAAATAGTTAACATAATAGGTCGCGAAAATGAGGAACTCTCGAATGATTATGATTATGTTAAACAGTTATTATTGAAAAGATTCAAGCTTAGTGCGGAACAATTTCGACAGAAATTTTTTGCCCATAGAAAAGAAAGTTCGGCCTCGTATCGCGATTATTCATTTGAACTTACGAATTTTTTAGAACAATGGTTGACAGGTCTGAACATTTCGTCTTTTGAAGATTTAAAAAACCTTCTAGTTATTGACCAAATAAGGAAAAAATTACCATCGGAAGTAAAAGAGCATTTTATTGATGACTTGCCTAAGTTTACTAAGGTCTCAGATTTTATAAGTAGACTTGATGATTATGAGGCGGCCCGTAATATTGTTAGGAAGAATTCGGAAGTAAAAAATAGCGATAGTAAACGTTTTTCTCAGAACACAGAAAACAAAAGTTTTCAGCGGAACAACAATTTTTCCCAAAACAACAAGAACGGAGTAAGGAATAATTATAACCCTTTCAAAACTAAATGTTTTTATTGCAATGAATTTGTTTCTCATAAATCGAATCAGTGTCCTCGCAAAATGGAGGGAAATAAAAGTAATCATTACGGTTTAAATAACACGAAAGCGGTGAACGCCATGAGTAATAAATTTTGTCCGTCGGATAAAATTGTCAAAAGTATTGAAATTAAAGGGAAACGCGTGAATTGTTTTGTTGATAGTGGATCAGATGTGACAATGATAAACAATGAACTTTATAGAATTTTGGGAAGGCCTAATTTAAGTAAGAATGATGTGAAATTGACAGGTATTAGTGGTGATGGAGTAATTCCTTCAGGTTTTTTCAATACTAATATAAAAATTGATGATGTTAGTGTAAATTGCGATGTGTACGTTTTGCAGGATTTAAAATATGAAATGCTTCTCGGCAATAACTGTTTGAATAAATTAAATTTCGAAATATCAAACAATGGCTTAAAAGTGACGGGTAAGCGGAACGATGAAAAAAGTTACAATGTAAACGTTGTTACAAAGATACCCTTGGAAATTCCAGAGATAGGCGCGGTCAAAGATGTTAAAAACATTCTCACGGTTAAATCTGACTTGCGGTTAGATGTTGAAGAGGTTCCCAAGCCTAACCCAGACTTGCGGTTGAATTCTTCAAACACACCCATGACTGAAAATTCTTTAGCTGATTCTCATGAACCCGAATCTGTTTGCTTAGCAGAAATAGCTAATGCGGTTAATGTAAATGAAATCGATATGACGCATATTGCCGACTGCGGTTTAAAGGAAGAATTAATTAATTTGATTACGAATTATAAGCCTGAGAAAACGAAAAGTGTTGACTTGAAAGTTAAGATAGTGTTAAGCGATGACATACCAGTTGTACAAAGACCAAGGCGATTAGCGCTTGCCGAACAAGCATTTGTGGATACACAAATAGGAGATTGGCTTGATAAGGGTATTATAAGAGAAAGTTGTTCAAATTATGCTGCGCCAATTGTTTTAGCGAGAAAGAAAAATGGAGATTACCGGTTATGCGTAGATTATAGAAAACTTAACAAAAAGATAATTAGAGATAATTATCCCCTTCCAGTGATTGACGATATTTTAGATGAGATTGGACAGAGTAAGGTGTTCAGTACATTAGATTTGAAAAATGGATTTTTTCACGTAGAGGTTGATGAGGATAGTAAAAAGTTTACTTCGTTTGTTACGAATAATCAACAATTCGAGTACAATGTAATGCCATTCGGTTTAAATGTCGCTCCACAATTTTTCCAACGTTACATATATGCATGCCTTAAAGAATTAATTAGAGATAAAACGATTTCCGTGTACTTAGACGATATAATTGTCCCTGCGCAGACTGAGGAAGAGGCGCTCTCTAAATTGAAACGTGTGTTTCAGGTAGCATCAGAGTATGGCCTCGAATTTAACTTTCCTAAATGTCAGTTTTTGAAGAGAAAAATTGAATTCTTAGGATACGTAATTGAGAATGGAACAATTCGACCTTCCGAAACTCATGTTATAGCTGTTACAAAATTTCCTGAACCAAAAGATAAAAAGCAACTCCAGAGTTTTTTGGGACTTACCGGATATTTCAGGAAGTATATCGCTGATTATGGTAGAATTGCTAGACCTTTGAGTGATCTTTTAAAAATGGAAAATGAATTCAATTTCGGACCAAGTCAAAAAGAAGCTTTCCAAATTTTAAAAAATAAACTGTCTAGTAAACCAGTATTACACATATTTAGAAAGGGGGCGGAAACGGAATTACATACGGATGCGAGTAGTTTAGGTTTCGGAGCAATCTTGTTACAAAAAGATGATTACGGAAATTTACATCCAGTTCATTTCATGAGCAAGAAAACAACGCCCGCTCAAGCGAAATATAGTAGTTATGAGCTCGAAGCACTTGCTGTCATCGAAGCGTTAAAGAAATTTCGAACTTATTTGTTAGGAAATAAATTTAAAATAATAACCGATTGTTCTGCTTTTCAAAAAACCTTAGAGAAAAAAGATCTTACACCTAAAGTTGCGAGGTGGGCATTATTTCTTCAAGAATTTGACTACCAAATTGTTCACAGAGCCGGAAATCAAATGAAACATGTCGATGCATTGAGTCGTAACACGGTTTTAACTTTAACGCGTTCACAGGATGAACTTACTGCAAAATTGACTAAAGCGCAAAACGAAGATGATTACATTCAAACTATAAAAACATTAGTTGAAAAAAACGAAAGTAATGATTATTTTGTTAGGCGAAATATTGTGTATAAATATGAAAACGATAGAGAATTAATTATGGTACCAGAAAGCATGCAAAGGGAAATTATTCGTGAAATTCACAATAAGGAACATTATGCTGTTGCTAAAACTGAAGCGATCGTGAAACAGGATTATTATATTCCTAACCTTCGAAAACAGATCGAAAACGTGATAGGAAATTGTATTGAGTGCATACTATGCAACAGGAAACAAGGTAAAGGTGAAGGATTGCTAAATCCCATCCCTAAACAAGATTCGCCACTTCAAACTTACCATATCGATCATTTAGGTCCGCTACCTTCGACAAACAAAAATTATAATTTTATTTTCTCTGTAGTGGACGCTTTCACAAAATTTGTGTGGTTTTATCCTGTCAAAACAACATCCGCTAAGGAGGTGATTTCGAAATTAAAAATTCAACAAGCCGTATTTGGAAATCCAGAACGTATAATTAGCGATCGTGGAGCCGCTTTTACTTCAAATGAATTTAAGGAATATCTCGAAGATGAAAAGATAGAACACGTCTTAATTACGACAGGTATACCGAGGGGAAACGGACAGGTAGAGCGATCACAGAAAACGCTCATAAATATCCTGAGTAAATTATCCATCGATGATCCGACGAAATGGTATAAATATGTGCCAACCGTACAACGAATAATGAACAGTACGATTTCGCGTAGCACTCAGTATACCCCTTTTGAGTTATTAACAGGAGTAAAATTAAGGGATAAGGAGGATTTAAATATTAAACGAATTATTGATGAGGAACATGAAAACGCGTTCATGGAAGAAAGACTTAACAATAGAAATATTGCTAAGCAAAACATTCTAAAAATCCAGGAAGAAAATAGTAAAAGTTTTAATCGTAAGCGGAAAAAAGCAAGGTGTTATAAAGTTGGTGATCTAGTTGCCATAAAAATAACCCAATTTGGGGTCGGCATGAAATTAAAAATTAAATATTTTGGTCCTTACAAAGTGATCAAAATCAAAAGCAATGACAGATACGATGTCGAAAAAGTGGGCTTCCAAGAGGGTCCAAGAGTGACATCAACTGCAGCTGACTGCATGAAACCATGGGTTTCTACACCCTAAAATATGATGTTTTTCAAGTATTTCTTTTATGCGTTTTTTTTTGTTGTTGTTGTTTATTTGTTTATGTAGCGCCATATAGTGTTTTATAACTCCAAGTACATCCATTTAACGTTATTTTTTAGACATTATTTTATGCAAGAGAAAAAAAAAACTGAACTGTGTCTAAAGAAAAAAAAAACTTTTAATAGTTTATGAACACTTGGACTAGCACCAGACTTTTTATTATTATTATTAGTTTTTCAGTGATTTAATATGGAATTTTAGTGTTTGTGTTTTGTGATTCCACTATTTTTATGAAAGTCGTATGGAGTCTGATCTGGAGCTTACAGTTGGTATTAAGCTCTGTGAGGTCACAGATAGGTCAGGATGGACGAGATGTAGAGGTAATTTAGCCCCAGAAACCACAAGACTTCGACTGACAATGCATGTGCATAGTTTCGATAGCTGAGCGAAGTTCAAATGCCCATCCCAGGAAAATATTTGCAAGCTAAGTGCAATATGGAAAAGTGTGGGAGCTAGAAGATTTTGCAGAGAGAGAGGGCCTTGAGCTGCGGTGCAGAGCAGATGGGTCTGCTGCACGCCCGTGTTTTTAACGGAACGAGATTTCCGTTTTAGAACTGTGTGAAAGGGATCGGTTGATACCCATATTAACTTTAATATCAGTTATTTGTCCTTTTTATTTTATACTGTATTTAGTCGAGAATTGTGATTTCATATGTACCAGTCATCTAACCCAGAAACTTATAATTAAATATTCACTCAGTGAAATATTGGAACTGTGATTTATTTCAAACACCCGTTTTCCGTCCGCCCCACTTCTACATTTATTGTAATACCATCATATCATGAACATGACTACAAATTGAAAAGCAGAAAACTAAACATTTACATTTCAGTCATTTTTTTATTTCTGGTTGTCAGTCGGAGAATTAAAACGGTTCATTGGCAAAATAAATTTTACTCTAGGGAGAAAAATTAATAATAAAATAATAATGAAATAAATAACGTAATGGAACAATGAAAATTGGGCACACTAGGATTCAAAATTATTGGGTGGGCTCAGGCCCCACGGGCTCATATAAATTGGCGCTACTGTAAATTAATATCTATCATCTAAATTTCAACTACTTATCTATTTATCTACCCATCCATCTAAATTCCTACCAGCCTATAGACTTATATATTTATCTACTTTTCCATCTAAATTCCTATCTATCTATCTGTATACTTATTTATTTGCCTATCTATCTATTTAAATTCTTATCTTATGGTTACACTTCTACCTATCTATATTCCTACCTACCAATTTATGTAAGTTTTTTCATCTTCTTATCTACTTGCTTATTTCGTAAAAAAGTACCCTCGTAAGATATCTTTAGAAGTCCAAATATTTAATTAAGAATTTATCCCCTATCTAATATCAAACATCACCGTGCGTTCTTCCATCTAATTTACCAAAACATCTCTAACAACTAAACTCCTCATTACTTGAATTTTCAATTAAAACGCGCAGCATTGCGGTTATAAAATAGGTTGTAATCCAGTTGCTTCTAATGAATTCAAAACAGCCTGTATTTAGTTTCGGATGCGAAAATGCCATTATTGAGCTCCTATTATATGAACGTAGATAATTTTCGTTGAAGGTTGCACGTTCAGTTTGATACAACAGTCAATTAGTTGTCGTTCAAGGTCATCTTGCCTCCTGTCCAAATTGCAGCTACTACAACATTTAATTTGAGTCAATAAAAAAACGGACAGGAAATTGGCAGATAAATTGGCAAATCATTTTGTCAGGGTGAAGAAGAATATATATAGAAAGAGACACAGGGGGCGTTGCAAGGTCAAGGTTTTTTCATTAAAATTTTTCAGATTTTTTTTGTTTCATAATGAAATTAAGCACGATAGTTTCATAAGCGAACTTCGTTTTTATTGCAATCAGGGATGTAGTGGAGGATATACGGGGGCATACGCTGTATACAGTGTTACATTCATGGAGTTGCCCGGGGGGAGGGACATTCTCCCCTGGAGCAATAAAATGTCCCTCCCCCGGAAAATTTGAGATTTTGTATTTTCAATGGTCAAAAATTGCAATTTCTCCCTCCGGAATTCTATAATGCGTTTTCCGGAGCAACAGAAGTCCCTCCCGGAGAAAAGTGTCTGAATTCAACACCCGCTACACACCTTCTGGATTTTTTTAAGGAATACCGTATAACCCCTGTTTATCAAAAAAGCTAAAGTATATGCACTCTAGGGTATATATACTCTTTGCCTTGAGCGTATACCCTCTGCTTATAGCGCATATCCTCTGTTTTTATTATGACTACACCCCTGATTGCAATAATAAACTAATGATAGTTACGTTGCACCAAATTTGAATCAGTGTTCATACAATATTTCAGCCAAAAGTCCAGAAAGAAACCTGAAATTTTCAGTTAGAAGCAACCCGAAGCATAACCCTAAACTCGAATGTATATTTCTTGTCCCAAAACTTTACTCCACCTAGAGTCCTGCACGGATTGGGTTCTATCCATACCAAACACGAAAATTATGCTTAAAATCAACCTGAATCCGGCCGAACCTGCACACTTCACATTATTTTAATTGACCTGCACATTATTTTGACTTTTAAATAAAACTGAACATTTTAACCTTCCTACCCTGAATGGGTCTAATCGACCCATAACTATAATTTATTTTATACGATTCGAACCAGAATTTTTTTCTTAAAGAAAGTTAAATAAAAGATTCAGAGAAATAAGTCAATTAAATCTATTAAAATGTTCTAAATAACAATTCTGGTGTGAAATGTTTTTACCAAGATTTAGTAAAATTTGAACAGGGTAGGAAGGTTAAAGTATTATATATTTTGCTAAACTTATAGGGAGGTTATTTTCTAATATCTCGTTTGCATTTCGCCATTTTTAAAAATATATGTATTATTTTGCATTAATTTTATAAAGCCCATTTCTACAACGCTTCTTTTCTTTTCTTTTCTTTTCTTTTTTTTTTTTTTTTTTTTACTTTTTCAATTTTTTTTTTTTTTTTTTTTTAGATAGTTTGTATAAAATGTTTCCTTGTATTGTATTAGTGTATTTCCCTTTCGAAACCGATTCCGAAAATGAAAATGCCATTCTGCCTTGAAAATCGAAAAAGTAAAAAAGGGACAATATAGAGGTAAATCTCAGATATTCAATGACAAAAAAAATTAAAATGTTGAAGTGAACGCGAGATAAATAACCTCTCCATAGGTTTAGCATTAACTTTTGAGTATCTGTGCCTGCAGGTACAGGAGCCTTAATGACAAATCTGAAAGCTATCCCATTCAATATATAATAAAATGTGTAACTTTTTCAAAACCATCATGCCTTTTAAAAATTCAATTTATATAACTACAGCAAGGTCGATTGAGCGACAACGGTTTATTGGTCAACAAACTGAAGTAGGTTTTTAAAAACTTATTCAAAAGAAATTCAATCCGTTTCTATCTATATGTAAGACACCTGGTATAAATCGATTAAATGTTATTCAAAAATAGGCTGCTTACCTAGAGGCACTGTGTTTTTTTGCTTTGTTGAGGTTATTAAACCGCGTTCGCCTTTCAGCAGACGATGTAAAAATTAAAAACTTCTATTCAGGAAGGGTGAGCCAAACGAACCGACTAATTAACGAGTATGTAGCATGAATAGGAGAAAAATCATGAGATGATGTTAAACTATTACTTGTATCTATTATCAATAGCATACTGAACACACACATTTTTAGGTGCGTTCGTAATTATGTAAATACGTAGCACCTATTGTTGTCGCTCAGTCCGTCCGTCTGTCTGTCTGTCCGTCCGCATATAACAACGCAAAAACTACCTAATCTAATCGTTTGAAATTTAAAATACATAATTATACCATAATTTTGTCGAGTCATTTCAAATTTTAAATTACAGGGACAATCAAAATGATTCCGTTACATTGCGGTCAATGGGGAAAAAAGTTTCAAATGCATTTTAATCGTTTGAAATTTAAAACATATAATTATTGCGTAATTTTGTCGAGTCATTTCAAATGTTATGAAAATCGGATGCATAGATCAATTACAGGGACAATCAAAAGGATTCCGTTACATTACGGTCAATGGGGAAAAAAATTTCAAATGCGTTTTAATCGTTTGAAATTTAAAACATATAATTATTACGTAATTTTATCGAGTCATTTGAAATGTTATGAAAGTCGGATGTATAGATCATTTACTGGGACAATCAAAGGTATTCCATTACATTACGGTCAATGGGAAAAAGTTTTAAATGCATTTTTATGATGTTACACTCATTCGAACATAATAGAATTGGCATGAATCTATGAAATATATACTAAAATATGCATTCTGTACAATCTGTGATGCAAAGAATTTTTATTATTAAATTACAGGGTCACACAAAAGTATTCCACTACATAATGCTCTACGGGGAAACATTGTTTGGGGCGTGTTTTAATTATATTCAACTATTTCACATTTTATGAATAAGATATACGTTGCTGAGGTGTAATAAAAATTACTTTCTGCATATTTACAGAAACACGAAGATTTCGACTACTATACTCTATCCGAAGTACACTCTACTATATCAGCAAGATCTGAATATTTTTAAAACTTCGTTATCGTACGAACGCACCTTATTTGCTACGTTCACATGCAATTTCCAACTTGTTGCTTGTGGTTTTACTTATCCATGATACGTAGTCTTGCGATCGTTTAGAAAATCGAAAAAAAAAAAAAAAAAAAAAAATCTTACGGATTTACATGTCTCAGACACCTGGAGAGTCTGAAAAAAATATGTTTAGGGAAAAAAAATTGTGGTCCGTCTGTCTGCTTGTTTGTGTGTCTGTAAACGCTCTATCTCCCGAAAATAGTGAGATAGAGACTTGAAAATTGGTGTTCTTAGCATGCAACAATGTAAAGAAGCCTATTGAATAACATTAACCTCGATTATCCGGAACTATTTTTTTTTGGACTCCCGAAATATTCATTCTGATGAAAAGTGCATAAATTATATTTATTTTATATTTTAAGGAGTGAATGTAAAAGAGAATAAATTTCTATTCTAAATTTCTATGTTAATTCTCTCTATATTAATTCTATTCTTATCATTTTCTAAGCTTTTCATTTTTTTTCAATCAATAAATTATCTGTTGAGTTATAAGTTTTTTTGATCAAGTGATAAGACATTTTTAACCCCAACTGGTTTTTCATCTCTCGCGCGGAAAAGTCGGTTCAAAACGTCCACTTTGACACTATTTTTTGAAAAATCTATTGCGTTTGCAAAAAGACGGGGGGGAATGAATTGATTCAATAGTTTCTGACAACAACACCTGTTAATTTCATGCATTACCGAACAAAAATAAATTAAAACTTATGTCACAAATTTGCCCTTTTTGATTTGAAAACAGCTTTAAAGATTACCGATTTTAAGCTATACGAAATCGATTAAATGTTATCCAAAAACAGTCTGCTTACCTGCAGGTGTGGTGTTTTTGCTTTGTTAAGATTATTAAACCGCGTTCGGCTCTCAGCAGACGATGTAAAAATCAATAAAACGAATGTTGTCCAGTTAAACTGATGGCATAGAGATCACAGGCTATGCAGACTAATTGTATAGCCTTATATAATAATGCCTTTCGAAAAAAAAATGAGGAAGGAAATACCCTTCCATTTCCTTTCTTTATACTTAATCATTGAAGCCCCAAAACTAATCAGGGATACGCCTTATCATATAATAAACATGTATCCAAAATTCGAAGCAAGTTGAATAATTCTGCATAAAAGCCCATTTATGTAATTTAAGAAACTTTGTCCCCCGTTCCCTCCTTTATAATAAACCATTAAACCTCCAAAACTTTTCTGAAATTGAACTTATCAGAAAGAGCCTTCATCCAAAATTCAAAGCAAATCGGATAACGCTACATAAAACTCTATTTAGCTAACTTAAAGGGGAGGTAATCGCCCTTACCTCCCTTTATAATTAATAAAAGAAAACACCAGAACAAATGAGCGAAGCTTCTTATTACTATGAACTTGTATCCAAAAAATGAAACAAATCGGTTAATTCTGCATTAAAAACCATTTACATGAGTTATGAGGGGTAGTTTCCCCTATCCTCCCTTTATACTTATCCAGTGAATTCCAAAAACAAATCAGGGAAGCGCCTTTTCAGAATAAACCTATATACAAAATTTCAAGCAAATCGGTAAATTTTGCGTGAAAAACGTAAATTAAGAAGGGGGATTACCCCCCCCCCGTTCCCCCTCTTTAAACTTATCCAATGAACACCCAATACTAATCACGGAGGCACCTCATTAGAATGATCCTACATCTAGGATTTGACCGAAATCTACCAATTCTGCAAGAAAAACCCATTTATATAAATTAAGGGGAGGGGCAATAACCCCCATTCCCTTTCTTATACTTATCGTATGAACTCTCAAAACTAATCAGGGAAGCATCTTATCATAATAAGCCTATTTCCAAAATTTCATGTAAATCGGATATTTTTATCACGAGTTACCGCGTTACGTAGGTACGAACGTACGCACATACATACATACAGAACGGGTGGGCACATAAGCTCTCAGGCTTTGATAGCCTGTGAGCTAAAAACTTCTATTCAGCAAGGGTGAGCCAAACGAACCGACTAATTAACGAGTATATAGCATGAATAGGAGAAAAATCCTGAGATGATATTAAACTATTACTTGTATCTATTATCAATAGCATACTGAACACACATTTTTGCTTATAGTTTTTAATTGTGATGATTATCAAGCCGCATTTCCCATTATATATCTTTTTCACTGTAGAGTGTTTTTTAAGTTTCTTAAGGGTGTTCTTAAATCAAAAAGGGCAACTTTGTGACATAAGTTTTAATTCATTTTTGTTCGGAAATGCATGAAACTAACAGATGTTGTTATTCAGAAACTATCGAATCGCACTCATTTTCCTGTTTTTCTGCAAACGCAATAGATCCGAACAAGAACAATCCGTCAAAAAATATGTTTTGGACCGCATTTTCCGATGAAAGCAGAAAAACCAGTCAACGAAAGATAGAAAATCGCGATCAAAATCATTTATAATTTAGTAAGTTGGACTCGAATGTACTTATATACCCAGACCGTCCGATTTTATATTTTTCCCTTAGAAAATGAATTTATTAATGTGTCAAAACGTTTTGCGCTTATTCAGCAGAGCAGTTGAGAAGACCCTTAAATTCCGCTAGACATCATGACACATTCGCGAACACATTTTTTTTTTACACGCGAATGCATGAAAGGGTCTTTAATCTTTATGTATCTGATCTGGGATTGGGACTAAAATTCGTATATTGACTGTATTTCACCCTTTGTTGCATACTTTTAAACTGACAAATACCCAACGTTAAATTTATTCTTTTCTATCTGCTAGGTCACTCGAGTTGTGGTGCTATCGCGATTTTTCAACTAAAAGTAGAGCTGTCACAGAGTAGCATAAGCTTTAAATAGAAACTGTAAATGTGAAATTGATTGGAACAAAATAGCAATTAGGAAACAAAATAGCATTTTTGTCCATTGTAGTGTACAATATGCAACAAAGGGTTAATTTTGAGCGATCCATCACTGTAAAAAATTCTACAGCTTTAGTTGCATACTCACTCCACTGCTTTTATGGAAAGTACCCCAGTTCATTACTGTGCTGTGGAACATTCTCATTGGGCAAAATGGAGGCATTTTATAAAAACATTGGTTTAGCCTCAGTGGCGTGATCAGTAGCGGAAGCCAATGCGACGTCGAACTGTCCTGGTTCGAATCCGGTGTCTTGGATGGTGTGTTGTCCCTTTGTGTAGTTTAATAAATATGTAATGGGTATGCGAAATAAAAATAGATTCTGTGCAGTGTTCAGCCACTTTTCTCCGGGAGAGACTTTTGTAGTTCCGGGGTAGAAAATTCCCTTTTTGTCCATTGAAAACTCAAAATCTCAATTTTTCCGGGGGGGGGGTAGCATTTCACTGCTCCGGGAGAATTTCCCCCGGGCCACCCCCTGAATTCAACCCTGGTACTGTGTTTTCGTTGTTCTGTGTAATGGATCATTCGAGGCGAAAGCTTGTAGTTGCTATAGGCCTCAAAGCAATGTAAAATCAAATAAAAAATCATTGGAATCACTAAAAAAATCTTCAAAATTTTAACAGTGATATTCTTTCTTTGAATTCGAGTTTTGGAAAAAGTTGCGACTCACTCTATTTGAATTTATCTAAATAATATAAGGATTGTTCATTTAATTTCACATTGATTTTGACTTAATTATTGAAAGCATTAGAAATAAGAGGATATTAGTTTTGAATGGACATATTCTTGCTTTGGGCTCGAGATTATAAAAAACTTGTAGTTTGCAAAAAACATTGGAAACTTTATTTGAAGGCATTGTGCTTTTAAAGAATACACTTACTGTCGACTCTCGTTATATTTCGAAATCTGATAAATCGAAATTTAGCTTAAGGGTGTATTTCGATTCAAACTGCTTATTTTCCGATTTATTACTTTCTTCTATCTTTACAAGAAGAAAGTATTGGATTCATGAAAATTTTCGACTTCCGGTTTTCGACGGATTTATACATTTTAGAAGGTCCTGAACACGTTTTGACTATTTTTAGAAAATGTCTGTCTGTGAGTCTGCCCGTCTGTCTGTCTGTCTGTCTGTCTGTGTGTCTGTCTGTATGTGACAAAAAATTTGTGGGCGCTCTATCTCAAGAACTAATGCTCAAAATTTAATAAAATTTTATATTCAGTTATATCTTGATATGAATTAGTGCCTATTGGTTTTTGGTGAAAATTGGCTTGCAGGTGGCGCTGCTATACTACGTTTTTCATGATTTTCAAGATTGCTATATCTCAAGAACTAATGAACAGAATTTCACCAAACTTCAGATTCTGTGACTCCTTGATATACATAGACGCTGATTAAGTTTTGGTGTAAATTGGCCAGCAGGTGGCGCTGCTGTGCCACGTTTTTCTTGATTTTCATGATAGCTATATCTCAAGAACTAATGCACAGAATTTCACCAAACTTCAGATTCTGCGATACCTTGAGATACATAGCCGCTGATAAGGTTTTGGTGTGAACTGCCCTATAGGTGGCGCTGCTATGCTACATTTTGCAAGATTTTTGCGATAGCTATATCTCAAGAACTAATGCAGAGAACTTTATCAAATTTTAGATTCTGTTACACTAGAATATATAACATAATTAGACGTTGATTACATTTTGGTATTAACCTTGCAACAGGTGGTGCAGCTATGCTGCATTTTGCACTATTTTTCCGATAGCTATATCTCAACAACCAACGCACAGAATTTCATCAAACTTCAGATTTTGTTACAAAATGACATATAATATAATTACACCATGATTACATTTTGTTATAAATCCTTCAACTGATGGTGCTGCTGTGCTATATTTTACAAGTTTTTTTTTTAACTAGTTATATCTCAAGAACTAATGCACAGAATTTCATCAAACTTCAGATTCTTTTACACCATAACATAATTAGACGCTTTTTTACGTTTTGGCATAAATTGTCCATGATATGGTGTTGCTGTGCTACGTTTTGCAAATTTTTTGTTATAACTATATCTCAAGAACTAATGGACGAAATTGCATCAAATTTCAGATTCTGTTAGGTTTTGACATAAATAGATGCTTATTAGGTTTTAGTATAAATTACCCAACATGAGGCACTACTAAGCTCATTTTCTCAGCATATTAATTAAATTTTGCGTTTTAGGCTTTTCGAATAGCAGAATCTCATTAGGCTAGGTTAAATGTTCGAGGAAATTCGATAGTGGGTAACTTTGGGGTCACCACGTTTTTTTTTAAATATTAAAATGTACTTATGAGATAGAAGAAAGTTTTGGGATTGACACATCCAACTAGTTTTTTAATTCATTTTTGCTCTCATGTGCATCAAACTAGCAAATTGTCTTACTTAGAAAGTACACAAGGTGCCATGATTGTCGATTCTTTGATAAATGCAAAAAATATTGCAAAAAAAGCAATCAAAAACGGCAATTTGAACCAATTTTTCGAACGCGGGAGATCTGTGAACGAAAAAAAGGGTCATGCTGAGAAGATAATTGTTTATAAATCAAATTCTAATGAATGGAGCGTAAAAAGACATCACACGGCACCTTGTACGTTTCTTCAAAAATCCCCACAGCAAGTTTCATGTTTCTACTTTTAAAAATGTGTCTGAAATTGTATCAGAAATTTCGAGCTGTTGAAAGTGGAAAAGCATTTTTCCGAATACACCCTTAATCCGAACTAAACATGAAATTCCAAAATTTTCAATGGCTGAATAACGTTAAATTTTTTTATTTATTCGAAGTCATTTTCTCTTGACTTCATTTAATTCGAACTAACAAGGATTCCGATTTTTCAATTTTCCTTTTTTCTGACTTCAGATCCTTTGAATAATTTTTTTCTTTGATTTTTGTGAGAATTGTTCCAAACGAGCATACATATAATCCCAAGCATTTGATACCCGCTTTCTTAATATCCCGTCTGTCCATCAGTGATATCCCCAACCCTTCTTCTATTGTGCTTGTTTCTAATCTCTTTAAATAGTTTATGTGTTTATATCTTTTAATTTAATATTAAGTCATATTCTAATCATGTTTTCTGGATTTGCCGAACGATCAATCATTCTATCATCCATATCTATCAATTAAGTACTTCCGTTAGAAAAAAGGGCCTAAATCACTTTCGATTTACTTTAAGATAAAAAATGTATTAAGCCGGCCATTTTGTTTCTCTTTGAAACATAGCTAGTTCAAATCCATGATAACAGACGAAATAAAATTTTAAAAAACTATAATATTAATTCTTTGTAATAGTACCATTTTAAGCATATTTTCTTCTAATACTTTCCATAATTCGAACTTCTGATAATTCGAACATTTCTTTTGGTCTCGACGAGTGTATGCAATGTTCTTCATTAACGAGAGCCGACTTTCTTTTGCTGCGATTCTAACGATGTTTCTTTTGCTGCTAAAAGCAATAGCAATGTGTGCAATATATTTGAATAATATAAGGAATATTCATTTAATTTCAGATTAATTTTGTGATAATTATTGAATTTATTAGAAATATAAGATATGTTACTTTTGAATAGGCAATATTCTTCCTTTCTGTTTGAGGTCATAAAAAACTAGATTTTGAAAATCTCTTTTATTTGAAAGCATTATGCTTTTGAAGAATTCACTTATATTTTGTGCTGCTGCTGAAGTGATAGAAGTATATACAATATATTTAAATAATTTAAGGAACATTCATTTAATTTCAAATTGATTTTGTATTTATAATGGGATTTATTAGAAATGAAAGATATGTTACTTTTGAATTGGCAATATTCTTCATTTGTGTCCGAGACTTTAAAAATCTAATTTTTTGGGAAAACATTGGCAAATCACTAAATTTGAAAGCATTAAACTTTTGAGGAATTCACTGATATTTTATTCTGCTGCTGAAATGAGAGTGTAACATAATTAAATAATTTAAGGAACATTTATTTAATTCTAGATTAATATTGTGTTAATTATCGAATTTGTAAGAAATATTAGATATTATTTTAGGCAATATTCTTCCTTTCTGCTCGAGGCTATAAAAACTAGCTGCTTAGGAACGCATTGGAAATCACTCTATTTGAAAACATTATATTTTTGAAGAACTCATATTTTTTCTGCTGCTGAATCGATGGAAATGCATGCAATATATCTTAAAAATATAAAGATTATTTATTTAATTTCAAATTAATTTTGTGTTAATTATCGAACTTATAGAAACACAAAATGATACAGTAAAACTTCCAAATAAAGGACACCCATGGGACCGGAACTTTTGTCCCTTAAATAGAGGTGTCCCTTATTCAGAGTTTTGATTGTTATTTTTAATTAATCGTTCAGAAGACATAAAAATAACAAATCATTAAAAGTGACGTTTAAATGTACCCGAAGTGTACAAATTACGTTAATCAGACGCTAAAGGAATAGAGAATTAAATTAATGAATTAAAAATTTCAATTGATTACTAAATCATTAAATTATTTGTAGAATGATAGGTTTTTATTTTAGTTGCAAATTCTGTACATGCAAAAACTGTTAAAATATTTAAAAGAATTTTACTTGAAATAGCCAATCAAAAGTAATTGTTTTGCAAATTTCAATTTTTCACTACAAAGTTTTCAAGTGTTCATTTACCATATTTATAAATTTTAGTTCTTCATTATCAGCAGTATTTACAAAAAAAGTATTCAACTGCTTTGCGTATTTTAAGGCAACAAATCTCTCAACTGCTGTGCTTAACTAGTGAAAAAACGTTTTGACAGGTTTACAAATTAATTTTTTAATGGAAAAATATAAAACTGGAATGCCTGACAGTAGAAGCGATTTGGAATTGAACTGTGGTTTCACTTTTTTGGTAAATAAATTACCTATTGAGTTATAAGTTATTTTGATAATGTGATAAATAACGTTTTCCACCTTTTCTGAGTAGTTATTCTTCTTTCGCATGGAAATTCGGTTCAAAACGCCCGCTTTGACAATATTTTCTGTAAAATCTATTGCGTTTGCAAAGAAAATTCGGCTCAAAACGCCCATTTTGACAATATATTCTGTAAAACCTATTGCGTTTGTAGAAAAAGAAAAAAAAACTGTTTGATTACATAGAACAACAACGCCTGCTAGTTTCAGACACTACCGAATAAAAATAAATTAAAAAATATGTCATAAAAACTGCCCATTTGGATTTCATAACGGCCTAAAAGTATCTGTAAAGTTCTTTATTTCATTATTTTCTTTTATTCTCCACTTTCAGAATCATCCTCAAAATTTTCAGCATTATACTTTCAATGGAAATAAGCGCACTGATGTCGAATTAGAATTTGGGTTAATAAATACTCGCCAATAGTGTCGTATGCCTCTGTATCTACATGAGTGTCTATCTGTTCGATAAATTCACAAAAATCTGTATTTTCATTTTCATCACAGACTACTTCATTATCTGAAATGCAAAAACCAGTCATTTTAATCTCATTTTCAACTGTACCTTAAATCGAGTGTCCCTTATTGAGAAGTAAATACATTACACGTTCTTATATCAAGGGACTGGGACCGGAAGTTTTGTCTCTTAAATAGAGGTGTCCCTTATTCGGAATGTCCCTTATTTGGAGGTTTCATTGTATTACTTTTGAATGGACAATATTTTTTCCTTTGTGTTCGAAGTTATAAAAAACTAGCAATTTGGGACAGAAGAAAGATAGACGGACAGACCAGATGGCGGTTATAAGATTCTATGTATTTATACTATAATTACGAATACATTTAAAAATAATAGTAGATTATTTTTGATAAAATTTAGCAAATAATTAACTTTTTAAAATCTAATATATATATAGATAATCGTTCCATTTATGCTTAATCAATAACAGCCATTATGAGAAATGTGAAAACAATCACAATCGGTAGAAATATGTAAATTTTCAAAGTATCTTTCATAACATATTTTTATAAAATCAATTTATGTAATAAAACCAAGGTTAATGATGCGTATTTTTAAAACCCTTTTTACAAAGAAATCCAATTTGTTTCTATCTATATAAAGTACACCTGTTGTAGATCGATTAAAATCTTATTCAAAAAAGAGGCGGTTTTGCTGCAGGCATGATGTTTTTGCTTATGTTAGGTTATTAAACCGCATTCAGATTCAGCAGGCGATTTGAAAATTAAAAAAACCCTATTCAATAAGGCTAAGCGCAGACGAACCGGCTAATTAAGAAGCATGCTACATGAATGGGAGAAAAGTCTTGAGATGATATTAAACTATTACTCGTATCTATAATTAATAACCAAACACACCTTTTCTTGCATTTTTAATAGTTAACAAGTCGGAAATTGCACGTCAAGCGTAGCAAATGAGGTGCGTTCCTACCATAACAATGTTTTAAAAATATTTAGACCTTGGTGTAATAGTATACAGTACTTCGGATGCAGTATGGTTGCCGAAATCTTTTGTGTGTCTGTGTAAATACTATCAGCTGTCTATAATATAGGAAGTAACAAAAAAAAGTAGGGGGGGGGGAGGAGAATGAATGCAATTAGATATTTTCTGGACAACATCTGTTAGTTTCATGCATTTCCGAATAAAGATAAATTAAAACTTATGTCATAAAGTTACCCTTTTGAATTTAAAAACAGCCTTAAAAGGAAGTTCTACTGTATTTACTTATTTAAATTCCGATTTTATTCTATATAAAGTAGCAAGCTTCATTGAAATTTGAGGAGGACTTTTCGAGTCTAAAGTAAACATACTTTAGAAAAGCTTGAGAAAACCCTTTCGATAAGCATTCTTCTTCTTAAAAGCAAGTTTGTAGCCTCAGAGAGCTAGAAAGCTTTAATATCTCAAGTGAACGACCCTGATCATCTCGAGCAGGTCTCCCACGTGTTAAAAGTGACCAACCACCCTTTACGAAAACCGTCAAACTAAACCAACGCTCCATTAAAAATGTTGAGAAAAAAAAAAAAAAAAAAAAAAAAAAAAAAACACATGCTTAAAATCTAGGTCACATAGACAAAAAGATTTATTCGCAAAAACCTCTTCTTATCTTAAATTCTCTACCCTCACGTGTATTTTAAATAAAAACGAGCACCCTTATCTCCTGTGTGCTTTAAATCATGCTCTTGAACTTATCTCGGGCAAACAGCTATAATTTTACTCCGAACAAGTTAAATTTGCATTGGCTGAAAAATAACAAGAAATATAGGGCTAACATGCAAAAAAGGGTTAATACAGGTTAAAGCGTGAGTATCACATATCACTTCGCGCAGGTGCAATATTTCTTATGGTTTTTGGTCATGGCTTCCCGACGAAAAATATGCGAAAAACAATCCGGTTGATTTATGCCTGGAAGTGGTTAGCAGAAAACCGATAAGACAAGGGCGACTGCCCGGTAAAATGATTGCCGAGGTCAAATTGTATTTCAATTTATTTTAATTCATTTCACTGGAATCGAGATTGGCCGTAAAAGTGATCATTGAAAAAGAACAAGAACGAAAAACCTTGTGTCAAGCAAAGATTGTGAAACACTTTCCAAAACTTCCAGAACACTTTAAGGCTGTTCTCAACCGCTCTCTAAAATAATAGAAAAACGTTTTGACACACTTACGAATTCATTTTTAATGGAAATCTATAAAATTGGAAGGTCAGACTTGAGAAGCGATTTGGAATCGAAGTGTGTTTTCCAATTTTCGATCCGCCGACTACTTATTGAGTTACATGCGATTTTGATCTCGTGACGAACACCTTTTTCACCCCAGTTCAAGTGGTTATTCTTCTTTCGCGAGGAAATTTGGTTCAAAATGCCAACTTTGAAACTATTTTCTGAAAGATCTATTGTGTCCCCCCCCCCCTCCTCCTCACAAAAAAAAGGAAAGTGAGTGCGATTAGATAGTTTCAGAACAACAACACCTGCTAGCTTCATGCATTTCCATACAAAAATTAATTAAAACTATGTCATAAAATTGCTCTTTTTGATTTAAGAACAGCCTTAAAATAAGTACACCGTTTGATAATGTGAAAAATGAACGATGATATCTGTTCTTTTTTTTTCTTATTTTTCCGCGAATGTATTAGAAAATGGAATATTTTCGTTCACTTCGGATAGAGGGCTGCACGGCTGGCGCATTCTCTGCATATTCCATGGGCTCCCGGGTCCTGTGCCCTGGGCACAATTTTTTTTCGGAATTTTTGTTCGGAAATGCATGAAATTAGCAGATATTGCTCAGAATTTTTGAGTCATTGTTTTTTTTTTGGGGGGGGGGGGTGGAGGACAAATGCAATGCAGTCTTATCAGAATTTCACTATAGCTATTACAATTTTGAAAAAAAAAAATAAATAACCTGCGTGACACATTTTGGAAATAAAATCTACTTTCAGCCTGGTTCGACAATCTAAAAAGAAGGGGAAAAAATGCAAGCCTGATCTTTGTCCATCTCGGATTACGCTAAAAAAATTCAATTCGGACTCGGACACAATGTTATTACAGACATAGATTTTATATATTACACAATTATAGAGATAGCTTTTACCATAAAGTAATAATTTTTCCTTCCTCACTCTATGTAGTATATTTTTAGGGTCCACCAAATATAATTATACAGATTCTCCAATCTCCCATTTTGGAAATATCGTTATTTAATCCCCTTTTTGGCCTCTTTATTGTATATGGATATTAGAAACATTATTAACTGAATATCAGTGCTTTACTCGCATCTATAACCGGTTGAGCTTTTCCTCTGAGTGACCTATATGGCAACTAATGAGGGGGTTTTAGTCATACTAAGTGGTTTTCTACAACAGACAATGGGGGATTAATAATATTATACCAAGGAATAAAGAGAAACAGCGTCGGAATGAGTTGGTTTTCTGGGTGACTCATTCAGGTAAAAAGAACTATAAATGTTGGTTAGAAATGAGGTAGGTAACGTAAAGGTCAGTTTGTTATTAAAATAGTCAGTGTATAGCAATTTTCAAAATGACTGGAAAAGATTCCTTGACTAAGGTTTGTTTGTCTGCTTATTTGTGTCCTATTTTCAATGCAAATAATTCAACTACACAAATTTTGATATTAAGACTGCACTTAAAACAAAAGGGCTATTAATGCTGTTCTCACACTGAAAAAATGTGTTCTCAAAATTGAGTAAAAAGTATTCAATTTTAAGTACTTAGCATACATACAAGCTCCGATCTAAAAGTTCTCGAAACTGAGAGACACATGTACTCATTTTTGATTCCATGGGTGTCTTCAAATATAAATCCCTATTACCTGCCCCCTGAATTTACAAATTAAAGTGAAAATATTGTGATATTTATTACTTGCTCAAAATTACGAACAATAAACATTTAAGGGTGTATTTCGATTCAAACTGCTTATTTTCCGATTTATTTTTGAATTCACTTTTGCTCTCAAACGCATCAAACTCGCAGATTCTCTGATTTAGAAAGTACACAAGGTGCCGTGATAGTCAATTCTTTGATAAATGTAGAAAATATTGCAAAAAAAGCAATCAAAAACGGCATTTGAACAGATTTTTCCGAAGCAGGAGATCGGTGAACGAAAAAAAGGGTCATGCTGAGAAGGTAAATGTTTATAAATCAAATTCTAATGAATTGAGCATAAAAAGACATCACACGGCACCTTATACGCCTCTTCAAGAATCCCCTCAGCAAGTTTCAGGTTTCTACTTTTAAAATTGTGTCTGAAATTGTATCGGAAAATTTCGAGCTGTTGGAGGTGAAAAAGCGTTTTTTCGAATACACCCTTAATTGATTATTTATTAAGAGAAATAGCAAAATTATAAGTAAAATACCCAAATCGAACATTTTTATGTCAAGAGTATTATTTGCAAGTATACTTTAAAATTATTCATGCATTTCAAAATGTTGTGCATAATTTAATATTTACATTAACAAGCATCTTTTATGCTGCCATGAATGAGATAAACCAATACTGGGTACAAAATTATCTTTTGTTTGGATTTGATAACATATGCTGTTTCAAAATTTCGAAAGCAATGTGTTTATTTTTGATCCAGACATATTCAATTCGGTATGAGTACATTGACTTACTCATTTTTGTGTTACTTCATTTTTTTTTTTTTTTTTCAGGGCAAATCCGAACGGGCATATACATGACATAAGTTTTGATTCATTTTTGTTGGGAAATCCATGAACTAGCTGGTGAGGCTCTTCTCATCTCAACTGCTCTGCCAACACCCCCTATAGTATATAGACACCCCCTATAGACTATAGGGGGTGTTGGCTCTGCTCCACAAACGCAAAACAGTTGGACACGTTTACAAATTCATTTTCTAAAGGAAATATATAAAACTGGAAGGGCTAACTATGGAAGCGATTTGGAATAGAATTGTTGAATAGATTTTGCATTTTATAATCAGTAAATTATTTATTGAGTTATAAGCGGTTTTGATCACGTGACAGACTATTTCTTTTTCGTCGAATGGTCATTCATCTTTCGCACGGAAATTTGGCTCAAAATGCCCAGTTTGACACTATTTTTTGAAACGACTTTTACATTGGCGGAAAAACAGCTGATTACATAATTTCTGAATAATAAAATGTGCTGTTTCATGTATTCCTTAAAACTAAATAAGTTAAAATTTATGTCATGAATTCGCCGTTTTGAATTTGAGAACAACTTTAAGAACAAGGAATTTTCTGATATTATTACAATTGAGTTGCCATTGTGCGCCGAAAAATACATATTTAAATTATAACAAGTTGGAAATTGCACGTAAAGCGTAGCAAATAAGGTGCGTTCGTACGATAACGAAGTTTTAAAAATATTCAGATCTTGCTGTTATAATAAACAGTACTTCGGATACAGAGTAGTGGTCGAAATCTTTTTTGTGTTCCTGTAAATATACAGGAATAGTAACTCTTATTACACCTCAGCAACGTATATCATATTAAATAGTTTAATATATTTAAAACGCGCATCAAACAATGTTCTCCCTATACCATTATGTAATGGAATACTTTTGTGTGGTCTTGTAAATCAATAACAAATGTAAGTTGCACCACAGTTTCTGCAAAATGTATATTATAATATGTACTTCATAGATTCATATCGATTTTATTATGTTCGAATGAGTGTAACACCATTAAAATACATTTGAAACTCCCCCTCCCCCCCCCCCATTGACCGTAATGTAAAGGAAAATTTTTGATTGTCCCTGTAACTGATTTATGCATTCGAGTTTCATAAAATTTGAAATGACTCGACAAAATTATATAATAATTATATATTTTAAATTTCAAACGATTCGGTTGGGTAGTTTTTGCGTTGTTATATGCGGACGGACGAACTGAACGACAACTATAGGCGCTACGACAAAAACAATAAATAAAGCAACATTTTTTGAAAAAATATTTGCCATTATAGAAAAAAGAGAAGCACTTATTGATTTCCTTTTATCTGAATAAATGTATCTGGAATATTTTAAGTATTTTTGATTGAAAACCACTTCGGAATTGTTTACAAATTAGAGTCTAGGTAAAGTTAGGCCCGACTCAAACCCAAAATTTTTTCAAAACCAATTCGGACTCGACAGAAAAATTTCATTGACTTGAAACTCGAGCTAAACTCGACCTACTTAAACATGAAATCAAAAAGAAAAAAAAATCGGTACTTTAAAAATATATGAAAAAAAAAAAATCATAGTATTTGTACAAAAATGAAGATGTACACGGTCATAAACATTAAAATACAGCGAAACCTCGGTTAACCGAGCTTCGATCAATCGAAGTTTCTGTTAACCGATCCGATAAAAAAGCCTGATTTTGTCTCCAGTGGCCATGTATACTTATTGATCATGAGGTGCAATGCGTTTTCAGACTAGTGGTGTAGCTAGGATGGGTGACACCCGGGGCGGATGTAAATAGTGTCACACCCTAGCGACCATGGTGTCATCCCCCCTCAATTCATTATACTTTTTTCAATCACAACTGTACGTTATTACAATATATAACTATACCGTTCCTAATTTACTTTATGTCCTCCTGCGTTAAAAAAAAAAAAAAAAAAAAAAAAAAAAAAAAGGAGTAACTCCTTACTTAAACTATCGACCGCATAAGTCAGTGTTGCGTGTATATGTAGAAGAAAATTCTTTCTTTTAAAGTTTGCTTTTACTAACTACACGTTGGGTAGGTTGGTTTTTGTTCCCTGATGCAAATGTTATTTAGACACACCATTCTCTATAAAATTTCATATTCTCCAAGAAAAGAAAATTAACTCTGTTGCGTCGTGCTCTAGAAATTTCATTTTATATCAGACTTTTTTTTCCAAAATCTTATAAGATTATATATATTTATTTGCAAATAAAGATTGGGTGTCACCCCTTAGAGGATGACACCCGGAGCGGACCGCCCCCTCCGTCCCCCGCAAGCTACGCCACTGTATCAAACGATTATATCTCCAAATCACTTGATTAATGATAGAGTGGAGGATTTCTTTTTTTAATTTGTTGAACTGTTAAACAAATCTTTATACATTTACTTTTTATTGTTTAAAAAATATTCTGTTGTTTTTTGTCTAAAAAATTTTTAATTCGTGAGCACGGCGAATTTTTATTTACAATTTCTATTAAGCAAGATTTCCGATATCAGGGTTACTACCCAATTAGCTCGGATAATCGAAGTTGCACTGTACATAGCTTTTCCCTTCCATTTAAAAAATGTTTAGGACTTTCTTTTGAGAAATTGGATCAAACCTAACCCGACCTTAAAGAGTCTAAGCTCTAAATTTAATCCAAAACCAACGCGAACCAGAAATTTTTTAAATACACCCGATCCTACCCGAATAGGGGTTAGGATCGGTTTCAAATAAAATCGGGTAGTTTAAACATTGAATTTGGATTTGAGAAGAGAAATATTATATTCTTTTATTCACAGAGAACCTTCTCCACACTGTTTGATCTCTCCTTGTATTCTGGATGGGTAATTATAACATTTACAATATATCTTTTTTCCCTTTACGTGTATAATATGCCCAACTTTATTTTTATCCTAATCGACCCTCATAGGATACTAATGAGGGGTTTTAGTCCAATCCGAGCGATTTATAATTGCAGTCAACGGAGTCCTGATAATGGAGGCAGAGAAATAAAGGGTGAAAAACTGAAAGAGTTGTGTTGTTTTTAGACTGCCTCTTCGAAAGAGAAAAACAAAAAAAGTCAACCGATTGTGTTTTTACAGGTTATCTAGAGGTGAACCAGTTACTGGAGTCAACCGTGTTTTAATTTTTTGAGTAGAAATAGGATCTTAAGTATTTCTCTTTTTTTAAAAGCTATTAAGGATGAGCACGTGACAGTGTTCCATTTGCAAATTTTACTTGTATTGGTTAAGTATTTTTGGAGGATATAAAAATAGTTTCAAATTTTATTATTTTGATATTTTATATTTATTTTTTTAATCATTTAAAAATGTCATTAAAGGCAAAAACTATATTTATGTACTAAAAAATGTACCATTGTACTAACATATGTAGTAAAAGAATTACCAATGTAAAAGAATGTACTAATATAAGTGTACCATTTAGTAATATGTATTTATGTTAGTACATATTTTTAGTATAATTTGTGGTGCAATTGTCCAATTCATAATTATTGTATTTATTTAGATCTTAGTTCTTGCAATGATTATTACCGATACAGTTTTCATTGTTTCATTGTTTTTAGATATTGAACCTCTATATAAGACATATACCGCGTGTCCCAAAAATGACTAATGGATTTTAAAATTCAATAACTTGAAAACGGTGACAGGTATATAAAAATTTTTTGCAGGAGGGTTATGTATAATGTCAGGAGTTTTTTTACCGTAATTTTTTATTTTAGTTCGCATCTCAAAAAATAGGTGGGGCTGACGGCGATTGAAGGCCAGATGATCAGTGCTGAGTGAAGCGTCGACCTGGCCTTCAATCGCCGTCAGCGCCACCTATTGTTTGAGATGCGAACTAAAATAAAAAATTACGGTAAAAAAAAAAAAAAAAAAAAAACTGATATTATACATAACCCTCCTGCAATTTTTTTTTTAAAATAGCTATCACCGTTTGCAAGTTATTGAATTTTAAAATCCATCAGTCATTCTTGGGACACCCGGTACATGCAATTTGTTTGTTTATATTAGCACCGCATACTACCTTTTTGCATGTGCATTCATTTCTGGAGCAATAATTCCATGATATTTTTACACGCCTGAGTTTTAAAATAATGCAGATCAACAATGAAAAACTTTTTTGCTAATTTTAGGTGTAATTTTTGCAATTTTTGATAATGAACTTAAAATTTACAATAAAAATGGTGTGATCCTACAATAGCATAGATTGTTGCCTATCGCTAGCAGTTTGGAAAAATCATAAGGAAATGGTAGAATTGGGAATGGTTGAGTTGGGAAAGGGGCTGAATGATGCTTGCGAAAGTAACAATTCGTCGGGCGCCGCCGTAATACTTACCCATCATGGATATGCATATTATTAAATGCGATGCAAAAACGTATGTTATATTTATAAAATGCAATGCAATTTCAAAATAAAATTTAAACGTATATTTAAATATTGTTAATATACATATTGTTAATATACATCGTAATGCTCTATTAATGAATTGCTAATGAACCAATTTCGACAAATTATATAAGACGCCAAACTACAGTTTAAGCGTCTCATTTCCAATTAAAATATATCTTTGAATTGAAATTTGAAAGAAATACAGGGTCATGAAAAACCGAAGAATGTGGAAAACAGAATTACAAATATCTAGGCAATTAATAATCCGATCAATTTCGTTCTTTATGAAAAACTTGTGTTAGTTTATTGTCTTTTACGTCCATTCCTTAAAATAAAAAAAATTGAAAATTTCTATGTACCTTTCATCCGAACGAAATTTTTGAGAGTCCGAAAAAAAATAGTTCCGGATAATCGAGGTTACTAATATTAAAGAGGCTTCGTATCATTCTTATATCCTAAGCACATACAAAATTTCTATCTCAATTTGTTCGGGATATAAAGCACTTATAGACACACAGACAGATGGACGGCACTTTGTTTTTTTTTCTAAAAGTTTGTTTTTCAGAATCTCCAGTATCTAAAACGTGTAAATCCGTCAAAAAAAAAAAAAAAAAAAAAAAAAAAAAAAAAAAAATCGATTTTTAAAATGATTGCAAGATTTACTCTATACTACGTATGATGGGTAAGTAATAAAAGCGCTACTAATTTGGAACATATCTGAGCAGCTAACGGTCGAGAAATTGCTGGGCCTACCTTTGTTTGCAAATGTTTTGTTACCCAATGGTACAGCAATGTATAAATTTTTAAACAAAATTCTTTTATTTTATTCATTTATCATTATTAAGTTCCATGGGTATAATATTGATTATTGGATACAAGTTAATACATGGGTATTTAGGAGCACTAAATTTTGAATGTTGGTAATGGCTTGAAATTTGGTGTCTAAGCAGGGACTGATTTACAAATTTAGGGGCCCTGGGCATAGGTGCTTACAGGAGGCCCCCTTGCAAAGTTGCTTACAAGAAGATTGGGTAGGAAAAAAATGAAAAAAGTCACACTGATTAAGATAACCAGTATTGACTTTAATAATCACTTTTAAATGCCAAATATAAAATTAAATTTTATAATCATTAATTTACATTCTAAATAACTATTTGACAATCATGAAATTTAAATGAGTAAACGTTGTATAATAAATTGTGTAGTGATGATTATCTTTTCCTATGCAAGTTTATATATCTGGAATGATAAAGTAAGCAACAACTAATCATAAATTTTCCTCAATACCAAACCATAATTATTTAAAATATTATGGGGCTCTGCTGCCTGTAAATGGCACTCACCAATCTCAAATAATCTGACAAGTACCGGAACATGATTATGTAAGAATAAAAAATACAATAATTTTTTTAAGTAATCAAGATTAAAAAATATATATTCACTATAATAAAATAATTAAATACGGATGTTTCAGCCAAAATATACAATGTTATGAAAATACAATACGAACACAGTAGAATGTAAAATGAAATGTAAAATTCTTTGTAAGTTCTTGTATTGATTTTAGACAATAGTTGAAAAAACTTCAGCAGCATTTGGGGGCCCCTTAAAATTGGGGGCCTTGGGCGTGTGCCCCGAATGCCCTGCGTAAATCAGGCACTGTGTCTAAGTATAGCTTAAACTGAAATTTTGAAGTATCTTGTTAAAATTGGGTATTTCCATTAAAACAGAATGAAGTTTGGGTTCGTTTTAATATGTAGATGTCCCCCTAAGCAAATTTTATGTACATCATTTAAAAGTAAATTTTATTTCTAATCATTCGGTATCAGTAACTTTCTTCAACGATAATTTATTGAGTAGTTAGTAGAGGCTGTTTATTTAATTATTTTTTCTACTACTGTACATGTATACATTGACACAGATTGTGAAATGGTATTACAGTACAATAGATGAATAATTTATAACTTATAATTAATGACTATTATTTACATTGCATATTTGCCGAAGTTAACGTTGTTTTATATATTTTTAAAGAAGTGGACCAGAGTTTTATTTTATGTTTATCAATTTACTGAACCGTTTAAACGTCAATATTCCCAAATGGGAACATTGCATTATTTGTAATACAAAACATATATTTTCCAACATAATAACGATGTCCTTATTATCCCTATAAAATATAAGAATGATTTGAACTTAAAAAAAAAAAAAAAAAAATTGTGTTTAAGCATTTATCACAGATATTAAGAATTATGTAAATTCATTAATGTGCATAAAAAAATATGTTATTTGCTTTTATCGTTTTCTCTATATTGCTTATATTTGACAGCTAGATATCTAAATGTTTTTGGAATTCGAGGAAGTACTCAAGAACAATATACAAATGTATAAAGCGGAAAATAAATTGTTATATTTGCATAGGTTGTCAATCAATAATCCTGCTCCAAAATGAGAACACTAAAATGAAAACAGCCAAAAAAAACAAAAACAAAAAACAAAAAAACGACAGAAATATTTTTGTTGTTGTTGTTGTTATTTTCTAAATTTGTATGCATAAATCAAAGTATTTAAAGCTGTAATATAGGAAAAAACAAAATTATAATTACATTGCGATATTAATTCGGCGTGTAAACGGTTAATAGTATATTTATTTTCCAACAGCCCATTGTAGATATTAAAACAAAGCAGTGTTCCAATTACTAAGTTTTTTTTTTTTTTAGAGTGCATTGTTCGACGACAGAATATAAAGAAGAAAAACGATTTAAAATCTTAAGAGAAATTGAAATTTTCGTATTCTTTTATGCCCTACATTTATTTTTCTGATGATTAAAAAGAATTTTAATCTACGAAAGTCGTACTTGCAAGACATACATATTGAAATCAGCAGCATTTTTGAAAACGCGTATAACCTAAAATATTAAATTCTGTGTCATCTTTTTTGTACATTTATTTTTCGATATGCCACTGAAGGGGTCAGTGTTCCAATTGTTAAATATTTTTTCTTTATGCATTCTTGCTACAAATATGGAAAAGTATTTAGTAACAAAAATTCATGTCCTAAATTTGCTTTTATGGTGATTAAAATTAAGTATAAAGTTCGAAAGTTGTACTTAATAAAAGTTACTTAAAATATATATTTATTGAAGCTAGAGGTGAGTTGACTTTTAATAAAAAGAAATATAATTTAAAATGTTAAACCGAGTCCTAAACTTACGAAAGTCATACTTAATTAATTTTACTTACAAAACATATAAATTCAAGATTTCATTTTAGCAGGTAGTACATTTAAATGATAAGAAATATTGAATATATGGGCTATTTTCACCATTCGCTTACATTTCAGAATTTTATTTTTATTTTTCTTACTTAAAAATTTCTTTTAAAAATGTAGACAAGTGTTAAAGTAAATGTTTAAGGTAGATGAAAAAAAAATACGTGTGGCACTCGGGGACTGCCGCGATAAAGCTATTGCATAGCATTTTTTATCAACATATGCAATTATAATTATTTATTTATTTTTTATTTATGCAGTTTTTTTTGTCTTTGATATTAATTCAAGTTACACTTTTTGAGCGTGACGACCGATAACAAAATTCTTTTTCTTTTATTGAATAAATGAGAAGTTAACATCGTTTAAAATATTTTTATCGTCTTACAATACATGTAGGTTAATCAGGAATTTTTATCATTGAAACTATACGTTTATGGTAGCTGAAATAAAAAACATAAGTTTGAGACTTGATATTCTCAAAATATCTGAAAAATACCGCGTCAATGTCTGCCGAAGTCTACCGAAGGATACCGTGCCGAAGTCTGCCAAATTGAAGCGACGTTAGCCGGAGTATTAGGTTTTTTTTCTCTTTACTGAATTTCTAGATTCTTTCGCCGCGCTCAAAGCCCGCGATAAAAGCTATGCAATACCTTAATAAATTACCAAACAAAATTTGGCCGCGCTACGAAAATTAGATCGTGAGTTATAAGCATTTTAAATTTTTCGACCCTCAACGTGGGGGTCACCTAAAAGTAACACTGTCTCATAATAAATTGCCAAACATAATTTGGCCGTGCTACGAAAATTAGATCGCAAGTTATAAGCATTTTAAATTTATCGACCCTCACCATGGGGGATCTCTTGTCAAAAAAAGTAACACTGTCTCATAATAAATTACCAAACAAAATTTGGCCGCGCTGCGAAAATTAGATCGCGAGTTATAAGCATTTTAAATTTTTCGACCTTCACCATGGGGGATCTCCTGTCACCAAAAGTAACACCGTCTCATAATAAATTACCAAACAAAATTTGGCCGCACTACGAAAATTAGATCGCGAGTTATAAGCATTTTAACTTTTTCGACCCTCACCGTGGGGGGTCTCCTGTCACCAAAAATTAACACTCTCTCATAATAATTTACCAAACAAAAGTTGGCCGCGCTACGAAAATTAGATCGCAAGTTATAAGCATTTTAACTTTTTCGACCCTCACCATGGGGGATCTCCTGTCACCAAAAGTAACACTGTCTCATAATAAATTACCAAGCAAAATTTGGCCGCACTACGAAAATTAGATCGCGAGTTATAAGCATTTTAAATTTTTCGACCCTCACCATGGGGGGTCTCCTGTCACCAAAAATTAACACTCTCTCATAATAATTTATCAAACAAAAGTTGGCCGCGCTACGAAAATTAGATCGCAAGTTATAAGCATTTTAACTTTTTCGACCCTCACCGTGGGGGGGGGGGTCTCCTGTCACCAAAAATTAACACTGTTTCATAACAAATCACCAAACAAAATTTGGCCGCGCTCCGAAAATTAGATCGCGAGTTATAAGCATTTTAAATTTTTCGACCCTCACCGTGGGGGTCTCCTGTCACCAAAAATTAACACTGTCTCATAATAAATTACCAAACAAAATTTGGCCGCGCTACGAAAATTAGATCGCGAGTTATAAGCATTTTAACTTTTTCGACCCTCACCGTGGGGGTCTCCTGTCACCAAAAATTAACACTGTCTCATAATAGATTGCCAAACAAAATTTGGCCGCGCTACGAAAATTAGATTCGCGAGTTATAAGCATTTTAAATTTTTCGATCCTCACTATTGGGTGGGTCTCCAATCACCAAAAGCTACATTATCCTACCTTGTTTTATCTTAAGACGATTCTTTTCTATACACATTCTATCAGGAATTTTTATATTGAAACTATAGATTTATAGTAACTGAAATAAGAAACGTAAGTTTGAGACTTGATATCCTCTAAATATCTGAAAAATACCGCGTCAATGTCTGAAGAAGTCTACCGAAGGATACCATGCCGAAGTCTGCCGAGCTGAAACGACGTTAGCCGAGTGTTAGGTTTTTTCGTTACGGATGTGTTAGGATTTTTCGCGTTACGGAATTTTTGGATTCGGTCGCCGCGCTCAAAGCCCGCGATAAAAGCTATGCAATAGCTTAAAAATTGGTTGTTCACTTTGCCTTATTATATAATATGTAAATGCCATTTAAAGTTGGCTTGATAAGGCAAATTGTCAAGTTCGTTAACATACAAAATTACTGAAAATACTCAGTTTTAAATTTATTAAATTTCCTAAAATCAACTTACTTTGAAGTGTCTTATGTCCCTAAATTTCAAAACATGATATTTATCAGTAATACTTAAATTAAATTGAAATGAGAGACAGTTTTAGCCAAAAGATTTTGATAACATAGAGATTATGCAAAAATATTTCTAATAATTACACGATATATTCATGTAAATTCTTAAATTTTAAGTAAATTGCATATTTGTTTCTTAGTTGAATAAAAAATAAATGTAGAATGGTGAAAAAATGATAATCATTAGAGACCATGCGGTAATATACTTGACATTTCGTAACGGACTTGACACTATGTTGAAAATGGCCGATATTTTAAAAAATATGGTATTGAGGGGGAAGCACAAGCAACATTCTAATTGTAGCGTATATATATATATATATATATATTATATATATATATATATATATATATATATATATATATATATATATATATTATATATATATATATATATATATCAGAAATTAATCGCAATTAATGTGTCTATTTAACATTGCCCTTGATAACGAGCTAAATACCACATTTCCAATATTATTCCAATTTTTGACAACTCCTCTGTTTGATATAATTTGTCATTATCGAGTTATTCCACATATTGATGTTGATTTGTAGTATTATCTAATGGTTCTATATATATATATTAGTTGTTCTCCATACTTTATAAAAATATTTCCTTTAAAAAAAGTTACGTTAAATCAGGAATATGTTCAGCATTTATTTTTGTGATCATTAAAATGAATCGTAAGGAAGAAATAGTGTACTTAATCTAGATTGTTCAAAATACAATTTTATTGTTTTATTTTATTATATATCAGCTGACTTTAACAGTCGACGATTAGCTGCATTTTAATATTTTTTAATATAATGAATATAATAAATTTTTTAATATAATAAATTATATTATCATATGCCATCTTCAATAAATTATTTTATTAACATCGTTATTATATATATTATTTCATCATTTTATTTATTTTCATAGGTGCAAATATTATTTTCAACATGAAAAAATGTGTATAAATTATTCACTGATGCTTTTTTATTCACATTTGTCATAAATTCAAAATATGTGTTTTGAGAAAAAAATATAAGAGACGATTTGATATGACTCTCTAAATTTTCTTTTAAAATCTAATTACAATTATTTTTCTTTTGCCTTCTAAAATAAATTTATACATTCAAATAATACTTTTAATTTCCCATTACACTATTAAATATATCACTCTTCATATTTTATGAACTGAAGTGTATTTATTTCAATAAATTGATACAGCTTCTGTGTTTCGCTATACATAATTGTAAATAAAATTTATATAAATGTTTACTTTGCGTCAATTGCGTCATTTTGAAGCACTTCACGATACTGCCGAGATGATAAAAAAATTTCCGTTATAGACAGATTCTGTTTTAACCCCTTAATGGTCGCATTAAATTTTCGATTTAAAAATTCAAATTCATTATTCCCACCACTTAATATATGTATATATATATATTCATCTAATTTAATGACAAGTAAAAGGATACCAGAATAAAACCAAGCCATATCACACAGGAGTCATTAGCACAACTTTTCCCCCAACAGAACATTTCAATGAGCAAAACTTGATTGACCTTGATGAAGGAGAGAATTTTACTCATTATTTTAGCTCACGGAGCGTTTTCCGTGTAGCCCGGGAAATGTTGAACGTTCAGTCAGCGCTGAGCATTTGGACCAATAGGAGCGAAGCTCAGGTAACCCTTCCGGACAATGCACAACAGATAACCCTACGAAAAGTTCGAAGAACCTGTTTACCGAGTACGCAGTGGCTGGAAGAACATGTTGTGTCAAATGATTCCTGAAATGTTTGCTTTTATCATTCTACGTGTGATACTGCTATTTCACTATTTTATAAAATTGGTGGGAATCAAAGAATTCTGAATGAAAGCCGTGAAACTTGCAGCCCGTGAATGTCTCGGGCGCGACGATTAAGCAGTTAAGAGGTTTACTGCGAAAGTCACATCCGACAGAAACTAACGAACAGAAATTTCAAAGAGTCTGTATCATATGAAATCGGGATTTTTGGTTTCCTGTCCACTGGTTCCGCGGGACGAGTTAGTTGTAAACGTCTTGAAAATCGTGACATTCTGTATAAATCAGAACATAAGGCCATGTTGACACAAAAAGTATTAAATTAGAAAAATAACTTAAGTGTGTATTCGAAAAAATGATTTTCCAACTTCAACAGCTCGAAATTTTCCGATACATTTTCAGACTCATTTTTAAAGGTAGAAACACGAAACAAGCTGGGCTGATTTTTGAAGGGATGTACAAGATGCTACGTGATATAGTTTTTTGCTGCATTCATTAGAATTTGATTTATAAACAATTATTTTCTCAGTTCGATCATTTTTTCGTTCCCAGATCTCCAGGTTCGGAAATTTCTGTTCAAATCGGCAACTTTGACAGCATTTTTGCAATATTTTCTACATTTACCAAAAAATCAACAAACACAGCACATTATGTAGTTTCTAAATAAGAGATTTTGAAAGTTTGGTGCATTTGAGAGCAAAAATGAATTTAAAAATATAAGCAGTTTTGATCGGAATACACCCTTAACAAATTATGATAATTTATTAATTTTATAATTACATATATTATTTCTGTTATTAACATCACTTTTTCTCAACAAATATTTAGCGTAAAAGAATGAATGAGGTATCATTGGGCAGTACTTTTTTATTACTTCTGATTTTGCATACAGAATTTTCGTTATACTTTGAGATTAAGTATTATAACACATATTATCTCGTATGTCATAATCCTCCTTTATATGTACGTGCAAAACATATCGATGAATGGGGCATTATACAAAATTTTTTTGAATAGGCTTTTGGCATAGGGTACTGATCATATCGGTAAAACAAGTCTTTTGATTAAAAAAAATAAAAAAAATGTAGTTAACACTGTCGGGTTTGGTGTACTATCAATAGTATATGTTTTTTCGTCGAATATTATTTTGTCTTAACAACTACTTAGTTACTTTCGACATATAGAAATGATAGTATACGTCTATGCCTTTTTACTTACGACATCATTCATTTTTTGAGATTAGGTAATAATAATAATAATAATAAAAGTTTTCCTAATTCTCTTTGCTCCTTTGGCGATTCCTGTATTTTATATATATATTTCACTCTTTAAATTAAAAATATAAGCTACTTTTCAAAACCAATCATATGTGATAAAACGCAAAAACCATTGGAAAGTTGTAATACCCACTCAAATCTAGTTATAATGTTTCATTTTCCTAACGTTTTCAAAAATTCTTCCTTAGTCTATTATCATATCAAAATGAATTGAATAGTGCACAATGTAACTACATTCGTTAGATATCAGACAATGAGATTATCTTTAAATTTCCGTAAGTCTATATGGATAACTACGATTAACATTATTAAAATAAAATTAATTTTCTCCTCAAAATGGGGAAAAAAAAATCGGACCCGAAAGGGTTAATTATAAATTTATGAAAAATATGTCATAAAATAAACTAAAATATTGCAGTGTAAAAGCATCGCGCGGTCTATTTAGAGGCTATACGAGTAATTCTTAAAATAGGGGACAATTTCAAAAGTGAAATCTTAAAAAAATTACTGTTAGCAAAATTTCTGAAAAAAATAGGTGTTGTTAATATAGTATTAGGTATACTTTACATGTAGTCAGCAGAGCTAAATATTTAAAAATTAACTTTTAAAAAAATAATTAGTATTTTTTGAGCCATGCCAATGACAAAACAAATTGCATGGAATAAATATATTAAGAAATTTTTATTTTCTTCATGTTTAAATATTTTTTTCGATATTTATTATCTTTTCTTTTCAGCAAATGGTTTCCATTTTTACATATTTACATATAAGGAGAATAAAAACATTACCAAAGAGCAAACTTTGTTTACATGAGCAACATTCTGACACTAACAATGTAAGAAGCTGTCTTAGTGATTTTCTGACAGATTTAATGCATATTTTAGGGATAATAAATGTAATACCTAAATTTATATGTAAAATTAAACTTTATAAAAGATACAAGACAAGCAATGGTTACATTTATGCACATAGGAGTCTTTAGCATGGACAGAAAAACCATGCTAATGACACTGATATTTGTCCATGCTAATGACAAATTTTAATTTAAATAAGATTATGAGCCATAATATAATCACAGTGCAATAGTCCTTTCTGGGGCTTTTAGGTAGATTTCGTATGAAATACTACCTATTGCATTGTCTCCCATGTTGGAATTTCTGAAAAATTTTTGCGGATCTACACGAATCATGACTCCTAGACCCCAAAACCACCATCAGTAAAAAAGTTTATATATCTATCTATCTATCTATCTATCTATCTATCGGTGTATATCACTTTCTTCTAAACACGATAACTTCCATAATTATGCTCAGATCTTCTTCAAACTTTTACATAAAATCAAGGAGCCTAAAATCTCGGTCGAGTTCGTTAATGGGCAAAATCGGACCAAGGGGGTGGAAATAGGGAGGGTTTTTGTGAAAACAGAAAAAACGCGATAACTTCTTAATTAAAATAGATATCGAATCAGTTTAAAGTTTATATTACTTCTAAGAAATGGGCAAAAAGTTTATGCATGACAGATTTTTGATAAAGTTAAAAATGGGCTCAAGGGGCGAAAAAAACATGGTTTTTGGAAGAAAAAAATTCATAACTTCGTCAATTCTCAAGATATTAAATCCAACTAAATTTTATATAAATGTACTTCATATTATCTAAAACGTTTGTATTTACAAGTTTTTGAAAGGACCAATTTTTACCGAGGAAAAAAATTAAAAACGAAAAGAAAAAGGGGGGGGAAAAAGAAAAAAACCCATAACTTACTCAATTCTTAAGCAATCAAATCTAATTAAATTTATTTTACATCTTCACAATAAGATCTACAACTTTTATATTGACAAGTTTTTCATAGAACCCATTCTTATAGCAAAAATAAATTAAACAAAAATAGGAGTTGGAGTAAAAACCTTAAATCCAAACTGCTTATATTCTGACTCATTTTAAAATTCATTTTTGATTTTAAACGCATCCAAATGACAGATCCTCTTATTTAGGAACTATATAATGCGACGTTTTGGCCAATTTTTTGATAAAGGCAGAATATATTTTTAAAAAGGCTGCTAAAAAAGGTATTTTGAACAGATTTCCCGAAATTATCGTCATTAAAAATTGATTAAGTATAACAAATTGCGTTTTTTCTGAGTCATTTTTAAATTCATTTTTGTTCTCAAACCCATCCAATTTACAGGTCCTATTATTTAGGAACTATATAATGCGACGTATTGGCCAGTTTTTTGATAAAGGCAGAATATATTTTTTAAAAGGCTGCCAAATAGGTTATTTTGAACAGAATTTCACGAAATTATCATGATTGAAATTTGAAGAAATTAAAAAAATTGCGTTTTTACCGAGTCATTTTTAAATCTTTTTTTGTTCTCAAACGCATCCAATTTACAGGTTCTCTTACTTAGGAACTATATTATGTGACGGAGTGGCCAGTTTTTTGATAAAGGCAGAATATATTTCAAAAAAAGGCTGCCAAAATGGGCACTTCGCACAAAATTTCCCAAAGCGACCATGATTAATGAACTGTGGGTATTCAAATAACAAATTGTTTATTTTATGACACATTTTTAAAACCAATTTTGCTCTGAAACGCATTCAAATGACAGTTTTTTGTTACTTAGGAACTATATAATGTGCGTATTCTTTGATTTTTTGATAAAGGGTGAATATACATATTTTTAAAAGCTGTCAAAGTAAGCACTTCGCAAAAAAATTTCCCAAAGCGATCATGATAAAAGAATTGAGGTTGTATTCAAATAACAATTTTTTTATTTTATGACTCATTTTTAAATTCAATTTTGCTCTCAAACGCATTCAATTGACAGTTTTTCGTTATTTAGGAACTGTGTAATGTGCCGTATTGGTCAGATTTTTGATAAAGGCTAAATATATATTTAAAAAAATCTGTCAAAGTGGGCACTTCGTACAAAATTTCTCAAAGCAATCTTGATTAAAGAATTGTGGATGTATTAAAATAATAAATTGGTTATTTTATTACTCATTTTTAAATTCAATTTTGCTGTCAAACGAATTTAATTAACAGTTTTTTGTTATTTAGGAACTATATAATGAGCATATTGGTCAATTTTTTTAATAAAGTAAGAATATAATTCAAAATATGTTGCCAAAATGGGCATTTGAGTAGAATTTCGTTTAAGAGGATTTCGATAAAACCAGTTCTTACAGAAAAATGAAATTAAAAAATTTTTAAAAACGGTTGAATAAAGTAGTTAAACTGGGTTTATCTCTAATCATTTAATTTTTTTTTTTTTTTTTTTTTTTTTTTTTTTTTTGAGATGAAAACTTTTCGAAATCTACCTCCGCCTATAGGCCATGCCGAAAGGGATTTTTTTAAAACACAAAAGTCCTATGCAAATAAGTAAAATAAAAATTTTAATTATAAAATAAACATGAAAATTATTATCAATTCTAATGACATACAATTGATGTACGCCCCTAATATTCAACTTTTATTCTTAAAATATAACACATGCTTCTATTTTCAGGCTGGGATAAAATGACTACTTGTTGCCATGGAGAAACTTTATATTTTCAAACTATTGTCATATGTGAAAATGAAATTTTGATTAATAACCAGCTGTTATAGTATGACCTTGTTTTGAAAATAGAATATGGAGGACAAACTTTAATTCTTTTTTTATATACTATAATTTTATTTTTAAAAAGAAATTTATTGGATAAATCCCCTCCTGGATTAATTTAAAGAAAGAATAACATTTGTTTTATTTTATAAACATGACAAGGCACAGCTGCTGTGGACATCCATGCTAATGACATTTTGAACATTTTTTCTGTTATTTTAAGGTGTTTTTAACTAAAAAGTGAGTAATTCATGAGTACAAATAATGAATAATATTAAGACAAACATATATAAATATAAAAACATGACAGAAAACCTCTCAATTTTTTTTGTATGCCGAAAGACATAAATTGTCCCCTATTTTGAGAATCACCCTTACATGTATAATGTTATTACTTTAGGAGGGGAGGGGGGGGGGAGGTTGTCGTTTGGTACCGATATCATTTTTGATCCAAGTCAAAACTTTCCTCTTTGCTTTTTTTTTTTTTTTTTTTTTTAACATTAAAATAGGTTATGAACTTTTTTCTTAGTCTGGTTATCGATTTTTATGAAAATACAAACATATTATTAAAACCATTAAGTAACTGTAAAGTTATTTTGTTCCAAAATATCGATTATCTACATATTCCACATTCTTAATCTGAGGTATATGGATACAATGCGTTGTTGGAGAAACCAGTTCGAAGTGATGCTTGTTATGTTTACAAGAAAAAAAAAAAAAGAAGAAAAAGAAGAATGTTCGTCATTTTTTTTTTTTTTTTTTTTTTCCGATTCAAACTGCATTTTTTTCGATTTATTTTTAAATTCATTTTTGCTCTCATATGCATCAAACTGGCAAATTGTATTATTCAGAAAGTACTCAAGGTGCCGTAACTGTCAATTCTTTGATAAATGCAGAAAATATTGCAAAAAAAAAAAAAAAAAAAAAAAAAAAAATCAAAAACGGCGTTTTGAACCGATTTTTCTGAAGCAAGAGATTTGGGAACGAAAAAAGTGTCATACTGAGAAGATAATTGTTCATAAATCAAATTCTAATGAATGGAACGTAAAATGACATCACACGGCACCTTGTACGTCTCTTCAAAAATCCCCTCAGCAAGTTTCAAGTTTCTACTTTTAAAAATGTGTCTGAAATTGTATCGGATAACGGAGCTCTTGAAGGAGGAAAATCATTTTTTCGAATACACCCTTAACGCATCCCTTTCCCCATCAAGTGGCAGGTGGAAGAGGACAATAGTACTGTTGAATGCACTGTGTAACAAAAAGGTACAATTTTAACCCTTTATCTACCGAATTATTTATCAAGAAATTGGTCCACCTCAATAATTATCTTCTTTAATATCTGAAGGTATACTGGAATTTTTAGATAATACGAATGCGGAATTTACATATGTTTTTTCATTAAAACTGATTAAATATGTCAGTAGTTAAATTTCTTTTGTGAAACATTTACCAAATAATTAGATTAATTAACCAAAATTACTCTTTTGAAAATATCACAATTTTTAAAAAAGCAATGGCTTTAAATGTATCATGATCCTCTCTATAAATGGAAACTCTTTTGCAGTTGAATATGTTTCATATAATTTTATGTAAAGAAAGAAAAGAAACCACCTATAAAATTGAATAATAAAACTAGCACTTTTTGAAAATATTTAGCTTCGACAGTTTCTCTGTTCTATCTATATTTGATCAAGAAGAGTGTTTTGTGCGGAAAAAATAAAAAACTTTTATTAATAGACTAATAGATATTAATAAATTAATAAATAAAATAATAATAAATTTACTATACGTAAAAAATAAATAAGTTTTACGCAAAGTTTTCTTCAATGGTACTTTAAAGTACCGTTGGTGCATAAAAGGTTTAATAGTAAGTATAATAGTAAGCTTAAAGAATTATTTTCTATAACATCATTTCACGTTAATAGTAATATTTTATTGACTTCATTTATACCAGTAAAATAAGCAAATAATAAATATATATCATTGCAAACATATTAAAAGAAAGAGAAAAAAAATGAAGAAAAAAAATAATTTTTTTGACATTGCTAACAATATCAAACAAGTTGGAAATTGCACGTGAAACGTAGCAAATGAGGTGCGTTCTTACGATAACGAAGTTTTAAAAATATTCAGATCTTGCTGATACAGTAAAGCGTACTTCGGATACAGTATAGTAGTCGAAATCTTTGTGTTTCTGTAAATATGCAGGAAGTAATTTTTATTACACCTCAGCAACGTATATCTTATTCATAAAATGTGAAATAGTTGAATATAATTAAAACACGCCCCAAACAATGTTTCCCCGTATAGCATTATGTAGTGGAATACTTTTGTGTGGTTCTGTAATTTAATAATAAAAATTCTTTGCATCACAGATTGTACAGAATGCATATTTTAGTATATATTTCATAGATTCATGCCAATTCTATTATGTTCGAATGAGTGTAACATCATTAAAATGCATTTGAAACTTTTTTCCCATTGACCGTAATGTAATGGAATACTTTTGATTGTCCCTGTAAATAATCTATGCATCCGACTTTCTTAACATTTGAAATGACACGACAAAATTACGTAATAATTATATGTTTTAAATTTCAAACGATTAAAATGCATTTGAAACTTTTTTCCCCATTGATCGTAATGTAACGGAATCTTTTGGATTGTCCCTGTAATTGATCTATCGATCCGATTTTCATAAAATTTGAAATGACTCGACAAAATTATGTTATAATTATGTATTTTAAATTTCAAACGATTCGGTTGGGTAGTTTTTGCGTTATTATATGCGGACATACAGACAGGACAGACGGACGGACAAACAGACAGACGGACAGATGGACGGAGTGAGCGACAATAGGTGCTACGTATTTACATAATTATGAACGCACCTAAAAAGCGAGGGAAGGAAGATCGAGGAATGATAACGCATGATATCATAAGGAAGGGAAGAGTTCGAAATTTCCAAAAAGTTGATAACGTTATATATGCATAGTCCCATACTGTTTAATTTGATCAATTTGTAATTTGTTTGTTATTATTTATTAATTTATAATTTACTAATTTCAGATAATCAATATTAATTAATATTTAGATAATAATTTTAGCTGATAAATATTACTTAGCACTGCCGCAATTTTCATAATATATTCTATTTTTTTATTGTATTCCAGACTATTACAAAAAAGAAAGAGTAAAAAGAGAAATAAAATATATTGAATTATGTAACAAATAAATATCATAGAAATCGATTACGTTAAAAAGAAAAGGAAATATTTTATCGATTGATATAGATTCAATTCAAACGATCGGCCACGTGCAGTTAACTAATAAAGGAAAAATCAAAAAAAGGAATGACCGCGTTTAAACTTCACGTACTGGCCGGTTAATGTACTAGAACAACCCTTCTGACATGGATGTCACTTTCCCTTTGGATCGGTCAGGCGGTTATGATTAAAGATATGCATCGAATCGCTTTCACGAGGAACACATCGCTCAAACTGGAGATTCATTATTTGTTAATGGAAAAATAATAACGCTTAAAGGGAGGTCTACGCTCGCCACGATGAAAACTGAAACATTAGGCTTAAAGAAAAAAGTATTTGCTATATGAAAAGGGTTTTCTTCCCCATGCGTGCACATTGAAGAATGGGACAGTGCTTAAAAACTGATCGTGATTGATAAGCTATTCGTTAAGGAATGGCAAGTGTAATTATTATGAATTTAAATTTCACTATCAGTAACTACAGCTATAAAAAGACAGACGTAGAATTTAATGTTTTTATCATGCCAAGGAAATATTTAAGGCTGTTCTCAACTACCCTGCTCAATAACGTTTTGAAACATGGACTTACACATTCATTTTTTAACGGAAAGATATAAAATTGGAACTCCTGTCTATGGAAGCGATTTGGAATCGACCCGTGTGTTCCATTTCTTGATAAATAAATAACTTATTCAGTTATAAGCAATTTTTATCAAGTGACAAACATGTTTTCCTCTAGTGCTTGAGTGGTTATTCTTCTTTCGTACAGAAATTCGATTTAAAATTGTCAGTTTGGCACTATTTTCTAAAAAATCTCCTACTTCTTTTTTTTTTTTTTTTTTTTTTTTACTGATTGATATTGGTTTGATTCAAACGATCGGCCACATGTATTTAACTAAGAAATTGAAAAAAAGGGAATGACCGCGTTTAAGGGTGTATTTCGTTTCAAACTGCTTTTTTTCCGATTTATTTTTGAATTCATTATTGCTCTCAAATGCATCAAATTTTCAAAATCTCTTATTTGGAAAGTACACAAGGTGCCGTGATTGTCGATTCTTTGATAAATGCAGAAAATATTGCAAAAAAGCAACCAAAAACGGCATTTCGTACCGATTTTTCCCTAGCGGAAGATCTGGGAACGAAAAAAATGGTCATACTGGGAAGATGATTGTTTATAACTCAAATTCTAATGAATTGAGCGTAAAAAGACATCACACGGCACTTCATACGTCCCTTCAAGAATCCACTCATCAAGTTTCATGATTCAACTTTTAAAAATGTGTCTGAAATTGTATCGGAAAATTTTGAGCTGTTGAAGATGGAAAAGCATTTTTTCGAATACACCCTTAAACTCTTCACGTACTAGCCGGTTAATGTACTAGAACAACCCCTTTGACATGGATGTAACTTTCCCTTTGGATCGGTCAGGCGGTTATTATTAAAGATATGGATCGAATATGAAGATTCATTATTTATTAATGGAAAAATAATAACGCTTAAAGGGAGGTCTACGTTTGCCATGATGAAAGCTGAAACATTAGGCTTAAAGAAAAAGTATTTGCTATATGAAAAGGGTTTTCTTCCCCATGCGTGCACATTGAAGAATGGGGCTGTGCTTAAAAACTGATCGTGATTGATAAGCTATTCGTTAAAGAATGGCAAGTGTAATTATTATGAATTTAAATTTCACTATCAGTAACTACAGCTATAAAAAGACAGACGCGAAATTTAATGTTTTTTATCATGCTAAGAAAATATTTAAGGCTGTTCTCAACTGCTCTGCTCAACAAGCGAATAACATTTTGACACATGGTCTTGCACATTCATTTTTTAACGGAAAGATACAAAATTGGAATTCCTGACAATGGAAGCGATTTGGAATTGAACTGTGTATTCCATTTCTTAAAAATAAATTACCTATCCTGTTATAAACGATGTTGATCCCATTACAAACACTTTTTCACCTGTCCTTGAATGGTTATTCTTTTTTCTCGTGGAAATTCTGTTCAAACCTCCCACTTTGATATTATTTTTTGAAAAAATTTGTTGCGTTTGAAAAAAAAAAAAAAAGTTTGATTAGATAGTTTTCAACAACAACACCTCATAGTTGCATGCATTTAAGAACAAAAATAAATTGAAATTTAAGTCATAATGTCCGTCTATTGGATTTTAGAACAACTTTAACTTGTATTTTCTCGAAGGAAGTTTAACAGTCTCAAGTAGAGTCCTCCATCCAGTGGGTAACCCGATTTTACATGATCCTCAACATTTGGGCTCACGCTATTTTTTTTTTTTTTTTTTTTTTTTAGTTGCGAGTTGTGTTCGGTTCAGATTAATTTTAAATGTTTCGACTTCAGGTTAATATTTGATTATTTTGAGGTTAATCCACTTTTTCAAAAAAAGTCCGAAATATTTTTTAATTAAATATATATATATATATAATATCGATTTTTGTCGGGCATTACTGTATTAAATAATGGTTAGTAGATTTTAAACCTGTAGGTTAATCATTGTGTTTTCTTGCTCCCAGCCCTCCATGTTTCTATAGCTTTCGTTGCAAGAAAACGCAATGTCTGTTTGTTTGCAATAGATAGCGAAATCTATCGCACGTTGGGATCTTAAAAACTAGATAATGTTAGATAAAAACGGAATCCAAATGCAAGTCTCGGATTTTTTATTTTTTTTATATTTATTCGAGATATGAATTAAAATCCATTATAAACAAGCTTCAATTTTTAGCAATTGATAGACTTAATGATCGTTTCTGCTAATGTCCAAAAAATCCTTGATATTTCAAGGGAATAAGTTTCCCTTTTTTCTGTGCATTTTGAAACTACCACTACCCTATCTCGTATAAAAATTTAAAAAATATACCCATTTATTCAGGATCTCTTTACGGTTGTAACGGTATCTTTTGCTTTAAAAAATATTAACATCTACTATTTAACATTTATTATTTTGTGCGCGGTGGGAGGGAGGCCTCTATTTTATGTTAGTTTGTGAGGGAGTGACCTTTGTCATAAAGGCACTCTAGTATTTCTGAGATCGTGACGTCAATAATTTAACATGTGTAAGCGTGAAAGCGACATCTATCCTCTCTTTTACTTTAATTTTCTAGAGCGTGTGTGTCTCTTTCGGATTCTACAGTTATGTCTCGGTTAGTAGTAATATGTAAATTTGAAGTATCTCAGTTTGCAGCATATAAAAGCTTGGAGTTTGAGTGTGTGTAGAGTGTCTCTGCGGGCGTTGGCCGATTGAGTGTGTCTCTGGCGACAGTAGCCAGCAGTGAGTGTCTCTGGCGACGTTAGCCAGCTAAGGAGTGTCTCTAGCGGCGATTGCCCGCTGGTGTCTAGCAGATTGTGTCTAGCTGCGTTGATTGATCCAGAGTGAGTAGTATCAAGTAGCATCGAGCCTCCAGTGAGTTGGGAAGGTGTTTTGGTATTTGATTCGAGAAGTTGGCCAGTGGTAGGAATTTAATAGTAATTACGTTGATCATCTCAAAGTTAATAAAGAAATATATACAGCCACGGGCTGTCTAATAAGATTTTATCTAGCAGCTTAGCTGAAAGATAGCTGAGAAGTAATCAGAGGTGCCCCGATTGAGCTAGTTCCGGAGCTGTGAGTATGAATTTAATCTTTTAGCATTGTTACCAGTTATTAAAATTAAGAACTGCTCCACTGTCCTTGAGCCCTTATCGTTTTTAAATAAACGGTTTTTATCTTAATTCCTGAGTTATGTCTGCATTTAACTCCCAGTATGAGCACCCAACCGTTACAAATGACATCCAACGGGTGTTTACCGTTACAAGTTTTCATGTTTACTGCTTTTTCTTTCTTTTGAAACCGACATCCCTGTTTTTCAGATAGAGCAACAAATAAAAAAGTACTCACTTATTTAGGGTATATTCCGGGTTGTAGCAGTGTCTTTTGTTTCTGTTCTTCTCTATTGGTCTCTCTACTCGTATGCATGTTTTTCAACCCGTCTCTCTCTTCCCTCTCTCCTTAACCCCTACCTCCACCTCTCTCTCTCTCTCTCTCTCTCGCTCTCTCTATCTATCTATCTATCTATCTATCTATCTGCTAATATTATTTTATAAACCGCAAACTTAAGTATTTCATAAATTCGTCTCGTATATTGAATTCATATACAGTAGGCTCCCTCAAATCCGCAACCCTAAAATCAGCACATAATTTACGGATGTAAGCAATGAAACATGAAACATTCAGTTTTGACGTAGGGACAAAATTTGACTTTTTTATTTTTGTATCAATTCCATATATATTTTAATTTGTAATTTTCATTAATATTACTGAATTCATGTATGTTTTCATGAAGGAAGAGTAAATTTATTTTGGAAAAAATAAGATATTGCTGATATCACTGATAATCACAATCTTTTTACCAAATATATTAATGTATTAACTAAAAATTTTTGGTTATTAAGTCTGGCTAAGCTTGAAATAAAACTTCCTTATTTCATGATTTTGATGTGAATTAGTAATGTATAATGCATCTTATCTTTATAATTAGGATGAGCGAAGCGAATCCTCTACTAGGCCACTCAAATTACACTTTGTCGTACACTTTACAAAAAAACTATTCAATATTTTGACTTCAAATTAAATACAAAAATAAAATATTATCTGTAGATTTGCAGAATATAATTTTTTTTACAGTAAAACGTTAAAAAAATATTATTTTAATTAATTTATTTTACATGCATTTCCAATACGGACGCATTTTAGCAAATAAATAAAAAATGAAACGCGTATATTTTCAGAAAAAAATATAAATCATGGAATAAGTGATTATAGATAGAATCATGATTAATTTAATAAATAAAATATGTTTTCATTATTCAGCAAAATCGTTTGCACAGATGACACTTAAACATTTTAAAAGAATTGTATTATGATTTTTTTTTTTTTTTTGTAAAGTAACAACAAAAGAATTGTAAACAAATACAATTAATTGTTAAATTTGTTATATAAATGAAAAATTAAAAGAATTGCGGGAACTTGTTGCCTCGATTCAAGCTCTTTATAAATGTACTACAGCAAAGTTGGCCGATTCAGAAATGACAAATGGACTTCAACCATTTCTTACTTTATCATTTGTATCTAAAGTAATGTTACGATCTTATTTGTGGACCGAAAAATGTTTAGTGAACAGGACTTTAGGCTTTGTTGCACGTATTAAAGAAAATCACAAGCCACCAGACGAGATATCGCGAATAATCATGGATAAATTTGAATATTACAGTAATTTAACTTATAAGAATTGGTGCGTACCAATTCCCCCAATAACTGAATTCTGGAAAAAATGGAAGCATAAACTGCTCAAGGAAAGAATTTCTTCTGCAGTTAGCTTTTGCTGTTACAATTCATAAATCCCAAGGTTTAACATTAGATGAAGCAGTTATCGATACTGAGGCTATATAGGTACCAGTTGGCTTAAAAACATACGTAACGTTGTCAAGAGTGAAAATCCTTCAAAATTAAGCATTCAATAGAAATTTTCCTTACGAAAAATTCTACAGTATCAAAAATTCTCATGCGTTAACATGTATAAAAACGAAGAAATTAGAATAAAAAGTTTTACAGTTAAAAATTCATAGTATCGACGAGAGCAGATTTCAAATGTTTTTCCAGAAAATGGGATTTTAAAGAAGTAACTTTCTTCAAGCTCTCTTCAAATATATTATTCTAAAATAGCTATCAAAGATTATTTGATGTTAATTACAAAGATTGGAAACATGCATATTTCAAACAACTTTAAAAAACACCAGTGGCTACTAGAAATTGTAAAAACATCTTTAAAAAGAATTTTTAGTTGAAAATTTAAAAATATTTTGTAAAAGTTTGCTTCAAAAATATTTTTTATGCCAGTCTTACATCATAAATAAAAAAATCCTGGGAAATTGAAAGTTGTTTTGCTGAACTTACATTTGTAGAATTAAACTGCGCCAAAACATAAAATAACGTTTCTGTTTAATAAAGATGCAAAAATAATATTAAAAAATATTGTTACTTTCAAATATATGCTTTATAAAATAATGCTTCGCGAATCCAAACAAAGCATGGCTTTTGCTAGTAAATATTTAATCATACATTATTTATTATTAGCTTGACCTTTGCTTTTAATATTTTAATCATGTTAAGAATAATCTAAATTTTTATTATTTTAGTTTATAACCTATTTTAATGTTTTATTATATTGTAAGTCTTTCATAATAATTTCAATTTTATTGTTAATTACATTCAAATTACCGTTTAGAAAATGTAAACAAAGCAATGACTAGAAATCCGTAAAATTCTATAAATCCGCAAAATCTCTGGTCCCAAGCTGTACGGATTTGAGAGAGTCTACCGTATTCGTTTTCATATATTCAACTCCAATATTCGTTTCAAATATTCGAAATCATGGATTAGCCGTTTCATAAAATCGTTATACAAATTCATTTCATAAAGCCTTTTCATTATTATTTTATAAATACAGGGCAGATATGGGTATTGTTTTCAATAGTTCGCAAATCGTCTGTCCTTTTTCCGTCAGCTGTAGCTCTCAGGTGTCTTTCGGGTTGAACTGGGTTCAGTCACCCCTCGGGTAAACCCCCTAAGGATGGCTCACTCCTCTCTCCACAGCAATAAATTTGCGGGCTACAGTAAACATTTTTTTGTTTGCCTATGTCGAATGATATGAGTGGTGATATATTTTGTAACACGTGTGAGAATTCGGATAAAATTATTTTTGTAGTTGCAGTATTATATTATAGCAGCATTGTATTATTTTACGAGTTTGTAGTAGAAATGCAGCTCTAGACATGTAATTTAAAATCATTTATAAAAAATTTTGGGGAAAAAAAAACTCTTATATAATTGTGTTATAATTAATAAAGTATAATTATGTATCAAGCGTTTACAGGAGTTAATTTACCTGCGAATTCTGATGAGTTGATTCCTATATGAGATCAGATGCTATGGTCATATTATATAAATGCAAATGCATAATATAAACAAACGTAAAAGTTCATCAAGTTTGTTTTCATGACTTTTATATCATTTGACATCAATCTCACTTTCTGAAACTCCAATAGCGCCAACCTTTTTCGCGTTTTGTCTCTGTGACCTCTGTCTGTCCGTCCGTCGCAGCGTCCTTAACACAAAAAAACTGTGTAAGTCAAAGACTTCAAATTTTATATACTTACAGCTGATTACCTCTTGTCACACGATAAATCATAAAATTTTGAAAAAGTCCATTATTTTAATTAAATTAATTTTTTAATCTCATCCGTACATTATCGCGATTTAAATTTAAAAAGATGACCTTAATTTCTACGTCTTTCGTGTAAACATCATAGCTTGGAGGTAAAGCATCTTGCTAGTAAGGAACTGTGCATATATAACGTTATCAACTTTTTGAGGATTTCGGACCCCCTCCCCCCCTTCCGATATCAAATGTTATCATACATCGACACCCCCCCCCCCTCCGGAAATGATATCGTTATCAATGTCTAATTTTTAAAAATCGTTTTCTTTGGAGGAATATACAAAACTGGTTACATTTGTTTTTGGCATGCTTAATTGATTCAAATGAAGAGAAGTCAATAAAATATCATATTATATCATGTAACATTAAAAAGAAAGTGTTATTATTTAAAAATATTTTATAATAGCCTTTTGTTACATAATGCATTCAACAGTAATAGCGTCTTGTTGCACAATAAAATATTAGCAAAATATAAGATAAGTGGCAAAAATAAGATATTAGCAAGTTAGAAATTGCACGTGAAGCGTAACAAATGAGGTGCGTCCGTACAATAACGAAGTTTTAAAAATATTACTCTCATATATCAATCTCATAAAATAATAAATAGTTAATTATAATTAAAATGCGCACCAAACAATGTTCTCCCTATACCATTATGTAATGGAATACTTTTGTGTGGCCTTGTAAATCAATAACAAATGTTCGTTGCACCACAGATTATCCAAAATGTACATCATAATAAGTACTTTATATTTGCATATAAATTTTATTATGTTCGAATAAGTGTAACACTATTAAAATGCATTTGAAATATTTTTCCCCACTGACCGTGATGTAACGGAATACTTTTGATTGTCCCTGTAATTTATCTATGCACCCGATTTTCATAAAATTTGAAATGACTCGACAAAATTATGTAATAATTATTGGCTTTTAAAAAGTTAAGTGACTAAATAAATTTCAGATGCTTTAATAAGTTTGCAACTTTTATCAATCTCGTAGTTTTTTCAGTTTCACATGCATTTAAAGAGTTGTACTTTTCAGCTCAAGAAATCAAAGAAATGTAAAAGGACGATCTGACGTCATTGCATGAATTTCGAGGGTAGTGATAAAATAGAAATTCTTATCAACAAAACAAGCGGGCAACATTCCTTCTCTTTCTCTTTTATTTATTAGCAAACACAAGCTTCATTTCAAATTTACTTCACATACGGTTTCTTGAACCATAATTATATATGCATACATACATGAAGGAGACTGGGGATGTCAAATGTTAGGATATTCCATATTTTAGAATTATATTTACAATAATTTAGGGATTTTAATAAAATCTTTGTATTTTCATAAAAATAGATAACAGACTAAAACTTGAGAACATACTATTTTGAACCAAAAACCATGTTGCAGATAAAAAAGAAAAAAAAAGAATATTTTGGTTGGATCAAAAATTATATCGATGTGAAAATACGAACCCCCTCCCCCTAGCGATATCATACGATGTCATTCGCCAGATCCCCCCTCCCCCCTAAAATGATAACGTTATATTTGTACAGCCCCTAAACACAAGGAGATTCGATGCTGGAACTGGAAATTTTCACATTAAGATGGGTTAAACTGTTAAATTATTAAAGATTTAAAAAGTTTTTTTAGTAAAATATTTTTAATTTATTTTATTTTAAGCCAGAATGTAAATTGCTTCTTATCATTCTCAAATATAGTATGTTTTCTGAAACAACAACAAATTTTAAAGTGACATGATTAGCTTTTTTTTTTTTTTTTTTTTAGAAAAATGTATTTACAGACATATTGTTTAAAAAATATATAAAAAGTTTAACGTGTTCTAGAAAAATAATTAATAATTTATGTATGAAATTAATTTCTATTGATTTATACATGGGTTATAATGTGTGCATTTACTGTAAAAGAAAATGTTTCATTTCTATCTTTATTTTAAAGCAAAATACATTAGATTAAATATTTTGAAAAATCAGTTTTATTTTACTTGTCAAGATGTTCCATTTAATCCTTAAGGGTGTTCTTAAATAAAAAAGGGCTACTTTGTGACGCAGCCATTAATTTATTTTTGTCCGGAAATGCATGAAAATAGCAGGTGTTGTTATTCAGAAACTGTCTAATTGCACCCATTCTTTTGTTTTTTAAAAAACACAATAGATTTTTCATAACAAGCCTTCAAAGTTGACACTCTTGAGCATATATCCCGACGAAAGCAGAAAAACCGGTCGAAAAGGAGGAGAAAAACGGGTGATCGCGTCATCGAAATAGCTTATAACTCTATAAGTAATTTAATGATCATAAAATGGAAAAATAAGTTCAATTCGAAATCGCTTTCATAGTCAGGCATTAAAATTTTATAACTTTCTGTTAAAAAATGAATTTGTAAATGTGTCAAAACGTTTTTCGCTTGTTGAGCGGAACACCCTTAAAGATATTCTCGACTGTTCTGCGCAACAAGCGTCAAACGTTTTGACACATTTACAAATTCATTTTTTAACAGAAAGTTATAAAATTGAAAGTCCTGACTATGGAAATGATTTGGAATCGAACTGTGTTTCGATTTTTTGACAAATAAATTATTTTACGGAGTTATAGGCGATTTTGATCAAGTGCAAGATGTTTTTTCACTCTTCTTTGAATGGCTATTGATTTTCCGCGCGGAAACCGGTTCAAAACGCACACTTTGACACTATTTTGTGAAAGATCTATTACGTTTGATGTATGACGGAAGATATGAAATAAGCAAGCTTGACTACGGAACCGATTTGGAATCAAACTGAATTTTCTATTTTAAAAAAAAAAATCAATAAATTACCTATTGATTTATAAGCAATCACGCGACAATCGCATTTTTCGCTCCAGTTTGAGTGATTATTCTTCTTCGCGCGGAAATTTAGTTCAAAACATCCACTTTGACACTATTTTCTGAAAAATCTATTGCGTTTTCAAAAAAATAAAATAACGGGAAAATGAGTGCGGTTAGGTATTTTCTGAACAAGAACATGATAGTTTATACAATTTCCGAATGAAAATAAATTAAAACTTATGTTATCAAATTGCCCTTTTTAAATTAAGGGGGTTCTCAACTGCTCCGCTCAACAAGCGCAAACGTTTTAACACATTTACTAATTCGTTTTTTAAAAAGAAACGCATGAAATTAAAAGGCCAAACTATGGAAGCGATTTCAAATCGAACTCACAAGGAAGGACTCCATACTGGACTCCATAAAAAAATAAAATACTGTCGAATATTTGGCGTGAAAAGACCAAAGTGTCACACGATTTGGCGAGCAGTATTTTTCCCCGCCAAAAGCAAACGATTTTAATGCGACTGAAAAATTTGGATTTTTAGAATCCGCGTAAATGATGTTTGAAGAAATTAAACATAAACAATGAGAGAGTTTAATATATTATATACATATATATATATTAAATTGCATATGTATACATTATTTGTTTCTGTAGCTATTTTATTTAATTTACCTCTGCAAAAAATATTTTTGAATATAAAAAATTCTTATTCAGTAAAATTATTTTCATATATTTAAGTGTATTCAAAAATAAAAGCTAGACGTTTCCATAGTAACAAAATGGAATTGACAATGCTCAACTGGCCTTTGAACTTGAAATAATTTTAATTAATTTAAATTTGAATTTCGTTTCAAATCTCGAATTTTTATGGTTAAATTTGAATTCAATACATATAAATATCAATATAACGAAATTATGCTTAAAACAAACTAAAACTGACAAAACCAAAGATATTTAATTTATCTAAACACGTTGAACATGAAACTTTTTTCCTTTAACATGCATTTGACATATATATATATTTTTAATTGTTTTTCATCGCCAACCGATGATAAATCGCCAAATAACGAAATTTTCATTATTTTTTTACGGACAGGGAACGGAGGTTCCGCCGAAATTTTTTTATAAACGTAAACATCTTCATGAGAAGAACATTCTGTAATTTTTTCAGATTTTTCAGCTTGTATGGAGACCTTCCTTGTTAGTTTTCCATTTTATAATAAATAAATTACCTATCAAGTTCTAAGCTATTTCGATCATGTGATCACTCGCTATCTTTTCGACCGGTTTTTCTGCTTTCGTCGGGAAATGTGTTCAAAAACGTCAACTTTGAAGGCTTGCTATGAAAAATCTATTGTATTTGTAAAAAAAAAAAAAAAAAAAAAAAAAAAAAAAAAAACAGAAAACAGAAAACTGAGTGCAATTAGACAGTTTCTGAACAACAACACCTGCTAGTTTCATGCATTTCAGAAGAAAAATAAATTAAAACTTATGTTACAAAGTTGCCCTTTTTGATTTAAGAGCAGCTTTAAAGCGTTTTACTTATAAAAAGTCTGTTTATCTGTCGAGTATATAATCATAAGGTGAGAAACAATAAAGAAGTATGTTAATTTGTGAATCTTGACACCTTGCTATTTTCATAAACAAAAATTAAATATGTGTTAGACATGAATGAACAAACATGTCATCAGATATGTCTATATCGAAATTTCTGGAAAGACTCCTTGGAGAGTTTTTTTAAAGGAATTGTTTTGAAGAAGATTGCGGGACATTCGATACCTTGTACTCCAGATGCTCTTTTTTAAAAATTGTGCCTGCCGGAGAATTAAATAACAGGAAGATTCCACTGTTAACGTTATTGTTTATGGCAGAATAATGAGGGCAAAAATAAGATATTAACAAGTTAGAAATTGCACGTGAAGCGTAACAAATGAGGTGCGTTCGTACAATAACGAAGTTTTAAAAATATTACTCTCATATATCAATCTCATAAAATTATAAATAATTAATTATAATTAAAATGCGCACCAAACAATGTTCTTCCAATACCATTATGTAATGGAATACTTTTGTGTGGCCTTGTAAATCAATGACAAATGTTCGTTGCACCACAGATTATCCAAAATGTATATTATAATATGTACTTTATATTTGCATGTCAATTTTATTATGTTCGAATGAGTGTAACACCATTAAAATGCATTTGAAACATTTTTCCCCATTTACCGTGATGTAACGGAATACTTTTGATTGTCCCTGCAATTTATCTATGCATCCGATTTTCATAAAATTTGAAATGACTCGACAAAATTATGCAATAATTGTTGGCTTTTAAAAAGTTAAATGTCTAAATAAATTTCAGATGCTTTAATAAGTTCGCAACTTTTATCAATCTCGTAGTTTTTCCAGTTTCACTTGCATTTAAACAGTTATACTTTCCAGCTCAAGAAATCAAAGAAATGTAAAAGCACGATCTGACGTCACTGCATGAATTTCGATAGAGTTTATAAAGGTATTCTAAATTGGTTTGACGTCATTATGTGATCGATGTTCGGTCCATCATAAAATTGTTTTTCAGAGATTTTTCGTAGTCCCGTTTTTCCCAACTAGCTGAAATTATGCAAATTTAATATATGATTTTCTTTGCTTTTTAAGACGTTAGCCGAGGCTCGAAGGTTGGTGTGTTTTTCTCAGAGCTGGTTTCTTATGCATTTATTTAAGGGTGTATTCGATAAAACGCTTTTCCACCTACAACAGCTCGAAATTTTCCGATACAATTTCAAACATATTTTTAAAAGTAGAAACATGAAACTTGCTGAGGGTATTTTTGAAGTGATGTACAAGGTGCCGTGTGATGTACTTTTACGCTCAATTCATTATTTGATTTATAAACAAGTATCTTCTCAGTATGACCTTTTTTTCGTTCATAGATCTCCCGCTAGGGGAAAATCTCTTCAAAATGCCGTTTTTGATTGCTTTTTTTGCAATATTTTCTGCATTTATCAAAGAATTCACAATTACGGCATCTTGTGTACTTTCTAAATAAGACAATTTGCCAGTTTGATGCATATGAGAGTAAAAATGAAGTCAAAAATAAATTGGAAAATAAGCAGTTTGAATCGAAATACACCCTTAAGTACTGCCGGTATACTTACCGTGCATATAGAGCTGCAGTCAGTACAGTTAAGATTAATTAGTTTTCTTAAGAAAGGTGTTATAGTAAAAATAAAATACATTGACATGTTTCGGAACCGTCAAATAAATTCCATAGTCATAATATAAGTCATAAGTTCCATAGTCATACATCTTATATTATGACTATGGAACTTATTTGACGGTTCCGAAACATGTCAATGTATTTTATTTTTACTATAACACCTTTCTTAAGAAAAATTTAAATTGTTATTAAAATGTTTATATAAAAGGTGAATATTTTAAAATCTGATGATTTAAAAAATCAATTGGATTTAATTAACTTTTTAATTAGTTTTCATCATGTTCAATTCTTTTAGCATCAATATTAGTTAAAATGTTTTTTGTATTGTGTGGAGATTGTGATGTTAAAGTATTGTTAATAAAAAGATGTCTCCAAGAACTTTTGTTATCTCTAAGACTTCCACTTCAACCCTCAGCTCATTTACAGTTAAATTTAGATATATAAGAGAGGGGGGTCATCACTATTTATATATTTTAAATTTCAAACGATTAAAATGCATCTGAAACTTTTCCCCCCATTGACCGTAATGAAACGGAATAATTTTGATTGTCCCTGTGGTTGATCTATGCATCCGATTTTCATAAAACTTGAAATGACTCGACAAAATTATGTAATAATTATATATTTTGAATTTCAAACGTTTCGGTTGGGTAGTTTTTGCGTTGTTATATGCGGACGGACGAACGGACAAACGGACAGACGTGCTACGTATTTGGATAATTACGAACTCACCTAATGACGACATAATTATATTTAATGATGAACTGTATAAAAAATAACCAATAACTGAATATTACAGAGTTTTGTACGCTTGAAATGCTTTCAAGCATCTTTTATCAAAATTTTTGTAAAGTAAATATTTGCATAATGAAAATGAATTTCTGTATTCAAATATAGCGACCAGTACTTTACAAAATTTCTGGTGCTAAAACTAAAATCCCCTGAATCACTTGATACGTGCGAACACTGTGTAACAGTAGATAAATTTTTAAACACGATTATTCAATCTGTAAATTAATTATAACAGAAGTAATTTTTTCCATTTTTCAATATTGGGTGAAAAAAGTCCGGGCCAGGATACGAACCAGGGATGTATTGGCTTAAGCCGCCAATGCTCTACCAACTGAGCCATCCCGGTCACGAACACTGGAGGACTATTTCACCCAATTAACCTCAACGATTACTTTATGTAGTCTGATACTCTGGATCAGCACAACAGAATAATTCGAAGGTCAGTATATGGAACTGCTTGTGTTTAAAAATTAATCTAATGTAATTTCGTATGCAGCGATTTTCTACAATCCCATATACTGACCTTCGAATTATTCTGTTGTACAGATCCAGAGTATCAGACCAGATAAAGTAATCGTTGAGGTTGATTGGGTGAAATAGTCCTCCAGTGTTCGTGACCGGGATAGCTCAGTTGGTAGAGCATTGGCGGCTTAAGCCAATACATCCCTGGTTCAAATCCTGGACCGGACTTTTTTCACCCAATATTGAAAAATGGAATAAATTACACTGTGTAACAGTATCTAGGCAACTTAATGCATCAAGCAGGATTGTTTGGGGCACGTTTTAATTATATTAAACTGTTTCACATTTTACGAAATTGGTATAAGTTGCTGAGGTTTACTACAAGTTACTTCCTGTATAATAGGGAGCAGATAGCATTTACAGGCAGCGGCGCCAAGTTATATGGGCCCATGGGGAGCGAGCCCACCCAATAATTTGAGATCTCCATTCACCAATTATTAATTGAGCCCACCCAACTTTTTGTATTTATTCAAAATTTTTTGAGCCCACCCAATATTTTCCAAAAGTTGGCGCCACTGTTTACAGGGATAACCGAAAGATTTTGGACACTCTACTGCAGGGCTGTCTAACGCGGCGCCCTTTCGATTGATTCCTATTTATAGGAGTTTTTTTTAAATGAAAAATCCATTTTGAAAGAAGTCTTTTTAATTATTAATGTTCTACAAACTTTTTTATTATAGGCAGAATAAAATTTTTGGCCTTTGAAATTTTTGGAAGAAAATCTTCCCCTACAAAACATTTTGATAAACCTCTCTGTTATCAAAATGTAACTTTAAAATTTCTATGATTTATGCTTTTTTCTGCATTTTTTTTTTCACCCCGAGCTCTGGATAACAGGGGGCCTTATGGCCAACATTGTTCAGTGTCTGTGCATCCTATGAGACGTCTGCATAGCGTTACTTTCTATCATGGTTGCTCTATGGCCTCTTTCTTATAAGGAAAATCTGAACTCATACCAGAAATTATGAATAATAATTTATAATTTATTTAGTAAACTGGGAGGCGGCTGCACAAACCTTCACTTCATCGAGACGAAGGCTGAAATATAGAATTACTAAGAATTGTAGTAAAGTTAAAACCATTTGTACTTTAATATACAATTGATCTACCATGTCGTATCTTGATAGAAAACCCCTATAAACTCAATTTTAGTGACTGACAGGTAAGTTTATTATTGTTTTTTCGTATCCTCAGCAGGGCCTGTTAACCGAATAGGCCCGTGAAGCCCGTGCTTACCCATTTATTTTTAAAAGGGCCCCAAAATTTACTTTTCAAACTTAACTTTTAGATGAAAAAAATTCATGATAAAAAAAATAATGGATTTTTTTGCATAAGGATTTTGTTTTTCTTATTATGTTGTAATTTGAAAATCATAAAAAGATATTTTGAAGTTGAAATATTTTTAATTATAGTTTCATATTTGTTTCTTACAAAATTAATTTGTTATATTTAATTATGTATCTAATAAAATACTTTTTCATATGTATAATAAACATATAATCGTTTGAGTTTAATATTAAAAATGTTATTTATCGAAATTTTGATAGAAAAATTTCATATCATCTAAGCATGTGAAAAATAGATTATTAAATAAATAAGTTTAAAAAAATAGTTGATTAATAGGGGGCCCCCAATTGGACGCCGGGCATCCCCTACTTCTAATTCATAAGCGGGCCCTGATCCTCAGTGCTTCATAACTTATTATATTTGGGTGGAGGAAAACACAGTTTTATACCCGCTGATCAACCACTTAAATCGGGTCTGAGGAGGTTTGCACCGAGATATGCCTTGCAGACCAGTTGCATTTTGGTATGCTAATGAAGTTCTGTCTTATTCTGCAATTCTAGCCGTCATCTTGGTGAGATAATCCATTTATTATGATAAACATTTTAGAGTTTCTTAAGGTAAAAAATATATATATAAATAAATAATTTAAAAAATACACCAGAATTACCAGTATAAATTTTTATTTTATCAAGAAAAAAAAAAAAAGAGAATTTATAATAGCAATTTTTTTTTTATAGTGGGGTAATAGTTCAATATCTAGAGTCATGTGAATAATGGCGCCCTTAGCTGTTTGACACTAAATGAAGCGCGCCCGTGATTACTGAAAGGTTGGACAGCCCTGCTCTACTGCATCAGAAGTACTATATACTAATACACAAAGATCTGAATATTTTTAAAACTTTTTTATGATACGAACGCACCTCATTTGGTACGTTTGACGTGCAGTTTCCAACTTGTTAATCATTGATGTTATTCCTTTCGTTATATTTCATTAGCTAATTCTTTGCTTTAGTTCAATTCTTTTTTTTTCTGATTTTTTTTTTCAATTATTTAGATTTTTTTTTATTTATTTCTGGTAATTATTTAAAGTCTTTTTTCTTTAATCTTACACTTATAACATTACCAAGGTGAGTTGTATATTCGAGGAAGTAGCAATTGTTTTATTTGAAGACGCCAATAAAGCTGAAATGAATCCTTTAAAATGCATTTTCCTCGAAATAATATTTTTCCGAACAGGTTTTTCGATTTGTTGTTTTCTGTCTTTATTTATTGGAAGTGTAAACTGGATCTTATTTCAGAAAACGTTCTTTTTGCTGTGTAACATTACCTTCAGTCATGCTTTAGTAGTTTGTTATTATTAGTATTATTATTTTAAAAGGAAATAACGAATGTAGCATAAAAAAATTACTTTTCACTTTAAATATATCAAGTACACTTTCATAGTGTCAAAATGAATTATTCGAAAACTTTGTGGGCTGAAAAAAGAAATAAGAAAAGTAAAAGAAACTTGAAAACTTTTTGGTAAAAAAATAATAAATAAATAAATAACTTGTCAAATAAAACAAGAACAGGATATGGAACCCTTCGCCTCAAATTTTGGGACTAAACTGAAAACAATACCAAATTTTCGTTCGATCTCTTTTTTATTTTTAGTTAAATACTCTCTTTTTTCTTGTTTTTCTCAATTCTGTTTTCTCTTTAAAAATTCCGGGAGAATCGTTTTTTTTAACAGTAACTTTTGCGTCTGTCATCGATATGATGACACCACGGTATTTCCCCCTGCGATTTACGTCAATGCGAGCTGAGATTTAAACTCTCATAATACATATTAAATAACTGGTTATCTAAGAATTCGCTCCAAAACAATTTTTTGCAAAGCTGTCTCAGAATTCTTCGCTAGATAGAATGCAGATAAAATATCGTATTTTTCCAGAGAAGTGTTTGTGCCGGAGAAATTTATTTTTAGGTAAAAGGCGACAGAGTGTGAAGAAATTTCAATTTTTCTTTACACGACAAGTTAAATCACGGATTAGGTATCAGATATTCTGGATATCATGGTATTGGTCGAACACTACTTATGACTTCTAACTATTAATAGTTAGAATTTGGGAGTAGGGTATGACCAAGTTTTTAAGACCAAAATCGAACCAAAATTGAATTCCTGTTCTGTTCATAGTTTCAGCCGAAAACGAAAATGAAACTGCTTTAAATATAAATTTAAATTACTTAATATAATTACTTAATATTTTATTTCATCATTATTTAATCACTGGTATCCTCTGAATCATATAATTCATGTACATTTTCTTGCATCTCAATCTATTTGATCACATTTTTATGAGTGTCTTTCTCATATCTTCGAAATAAATTCCTGGAACGGGTGCCTGGAATTTTCCCTCTTATCTCTCCTCGCTTTGAAATGAAGAGAAGCAACCGTAAATCTCAACACAACTCCTTTAACTTTTTTCTTTCTTTCTTTTCAGAGTTCTGAAAAGAATTTTGTCGGAACGGAGAGAATTTTCCAGAAATTCGCAGTGAAAATAATTTAAAAATTGCTGAAGAATATGTATAATAAGAAGCGTGGAATTCTTCCTTTTGCTATATTAAAAAATATATATTGTACTTTAGGATAAATATATTTAAAGCTGTTCTCAAACTATATTCTGTTCAACAAATACAAAACGTTTTGTCACTTTTACAAATTCATTTTTTCATTGGAGTTATAAAATTGGAAAGTTATAAAACGGAGGGGGAGGAGTGCTGGTGATACTTATCTTAGAAGAAGTATAAAAGCATTATTAAAAATGATTTTCGAAAAAAAAAAGGAATCGTTGGTAATTAGCCGAGATATTAACACTTAAAAACACAAACGGTTTGGACAAACATAATAACAGGGGCAACGTAATCTACGTATTATCGGGTTTTAAAGCCTACATAACAACTTTTAATGATATATTTTTGTAATGCTATATCTAGCAGTGCTATAAAAGCAATAAACATCAAATTGCTGAAAACAAACTAAATAATTATAATTAATCATATAAATACTATTGGATTCGCGACTAGTTTGCATTGAGTGGGTGCCTCAATACGCCTCCCGCGTCTTTAGACGTTAATAAAAACCTTCCTGGAAAAATGCGGCATGAATCAAGGCGACATTGCAACTTGCTACTTCCTTTCGAAGAGTGCTTAGCACAATGCCAAGTTTAACCTTTGAATGTGGATTTTGTGTTAACTATATTGCAAATAGAAAAGATTATTACTATGCTAAATGTATTTTTATGAAATACTAAATGAAATTTAAATATACACTAACCTTTTATTCTCAGTACCGAACTAAGTTTATTATAGTAAATAGCTAAGGATAATATAAACAAAAAAAAAAAAAGGAGCTATATATAATAGCAATGTTTGAAATTATTTAGACTTCATATCTTTTTGATGTTTCTATTGTTTTAGCAACGATTTTTTTAAAAATAATACTATTAACTCCTTCGTGACGAGAGCACACTATTTAATTTTTAATCTTTTACCATTGGTTTTTCGAAACAGAAAATTTTCTATTGTTCAATCGCGAAAATGATCCGATTAAAAAAGGTAAACTTTACAATAAAAAATAACCGATGAGAATAATGAAGGATTCTGAAAAGCTTAAGTAGCACATATAACAATCGCGCTCGTCCAGAAAGACAGTGTTGAATTCAGTGGATGGTCCCGGGGGGCATCCCCCCTTAGAAATTTGAAATTTTGAGTTTCCATTGGCCAAAATGGGCAATCCCCCCCCCCCTCCGGAGCTCTGCAGTGTCCCCCGGAGCTAGAAGTATCCCTCCCGGAGAAAAGTGTCTGAATTCAACACTGCAGAAAGGGTTAATCATTCATATATTTAATGTACGGAAATCCTCAGAGCGCGAGAAGTACTCTTGACCATTTATTTTGGTCTACACTTAATGAGTAATGCAATAAATCACGCATTAAATATTCAAAATAATTAATTTAATTCAAAACAATATAAAATCAAAGTTTAATTTTACTAGTAAATCTGCAGATCAGAAGCCTCAACGTCAGCTTTGCACATCATTTTTTTTAAAAAAACACTTTGGATAATATTCAACTTCCTGGAAACTGTAATTTAAAATTTTCAAATTACGTAATTATTTTTAAGAATAAAATAAGAAGTTTTCAGCCATCGAAAGCGTTAAATTAAAGATTTAGTTATGTTATGATATTCTGAAATTTTCATGATCTATTATTTTTGTTTTTTTTATTATAACATAGTAGATTTCTTCAGGGGGGCTCAGTCCCCCTGAACCCCCCTGTGAGGATTTTGCATTTCTATATACTGTTTAGTAATTATTTTGGTAGCGATGAAGTGATGCAAATCCTTTTCATCTTAAATAACTTTTATTCAAGATATGATAAAGTAAAATACAGTTGTAAGAACTCAGGGTTCTTTATGATAAAATAATCCACACGCCTTTTACAGCGAACTGCGTCCTCGAGAATCATCTCCCCAACTCCCTTCTCATCCTCATCAAGAGAGCCTCCTCTTCTTCGGGCTCCTCCCAGATCAAAGTTATTGGCTCAGCTGGGATACGCCTCGGCGCCAGGTTGCCATCGTCCGTCTGGACCTAGTGAAACTATTTCAACCGATTTCTAGTTCTCAGGGTGGTCTGGTGATTAGTCAACGGTAGCCGTAACTAATATGCTAACGTCACATAAAAAAAGGCCGCGCTAGACTTGCTGTCTACAGGGAAAAAAGACCTTAATCCTTTTAAGTGCATACACAATTCACGCTTTCACAATCGCCAGACTTCGATGTAGCAGTCCATTGTCTAGCATTAATTAGCCAAATTGTTAAATCCTTACACCCCGTAATCTCATTAAACTTAAATTTGTTACTTTCTATCAATTTGCTAATGGTTATCGTATATCTTGTATTTCTTTATACAGTTTGATTTATAAGGATAAGTAACAGTTTTAATAAGCATTTTTCATTATGCTCATACTTCTACATACCTGCCCACCACAAACACTTAATCTGATGTATCAGGAACTTTTGAAAGTGTAAACTCAGTAATCTAGGGTTTTACAATTTTGTTTCCGAAAAAAGATGTTTTGATTGCATTTTGTGGCAGTTATCGTGGGCAGACAGGCGGAAAACAATAAATTTTGTGTCGCCAAAATTAGCCTTCACTGAAATTTCGGCAATGACGTCATTATTCATGAGTTATTGCTATCCATGTTTCTAATATTTTTTACGACTACTATAAAATACCTGTTTTATTTCAATTATGACGTCAAATTTTATCAGGTGAAATAATTGTTAAAAATATAATTATTTTTTATTTCTTTTACTTCTAATTATGTCCCCATTTTTGTCAGAAAAATTCTTATTAACGAAACAAATTTCCGTGTTTAATATTTAACAAAGTACTATATTTTTATTTTAATTCTGACGTCATATTTATTTTTTCTTAGTTTAATTTTTCGAATGGAAATTACTCAATTGAAACTTATTGCCGATGAAAAATTATTCCATATTTTGATTTTTTTTTTTTTTTTTTTTTTTTTTTTTTTTTGGCAACGATAAAGGAAATTGGTTAAATTTTATCTAAAAAATCGCTATTGATTCTGCATGAAAAAGAAGGAAATTTTGAATTATTAAGGAAAATACGTGAATAAAATTAATAAAACATAGACTATTTCTTTTCTGGTCTATGCTATAGTTATACACAAAGATACAAACACATTCATTCATCAGTTTTGACGTTGACTTCATTTAAATTTTCGTACGCGCATTCAAATTTATAACATTATAAAAATAAGGATTAAGATGAATGGTTGCTTAGCAACCATTAAGAGAAAATAAAGAAAATGAAATAGATACATTTGAAATAAGTAAATCTCTAAAACAAATTAGTTTATATTATTGGAACACATTTATAAAAAATCGCCAAAATTTACAGTTTTAATTTAAAAAAATCTGACAAATGTGTAGACAAAATTTCAAAACAATACGAATAATTTAACTGGTAAATTTCAGTATCCATTTATCATTGAATTCCATTCATGAAATGTGACATTTTCTCTCAAGAAAAAAAGTTAAAAATCATTGGATTTGCCATAGAAAAGCATTATTGCGCAAAATAAAATATTCTATATTTTCCGAACGAATGAATCAAATCTTACAAAAAACTATACAGCTTAATCCCAGTGCCTCACTAACATACCCACTTAATTTCAAGCCAATCGGATGTTTTTTTGCGGTAGTTATCGCGGAACAGACAGACTAACAAACTTACAGACAGACAGACACAAAAAAATTTCGTGTCTCCAAAGTAAGCCTTCACTGACGTTTCGGCAATTAATTCGATTTCTATTATATATAACTGTGCTAAATTCAATTTTCAATAATATGTCTAGTATAAATAAATATAAATAATACCAAAAGGGTATAATATTGTCGCGAATTACATTAATATTTATAATTGCTTTAGTGTCCGCACTTTCATGGTGACTCCATGGTCGTGGTTTTATTTTTCGCAGATGCTCACGAGCAATGATAAAAAAAGAGTAGTAGAATTTATTCTGGAATAAAGTTTGTGTTAAGTTTTAAGTGAAATGTTTTGAAGCTTCATTTCTTTTTTTGTAAGATATTTAAATTATTTTTCACACGTAAAACGACGATGTCTATATTATCGGGTAGATTTTATAGCTTCGATTTCGCATTGTTTTGCGATATGTGGCGTCCGAACTAATAGGGACGTGTGAAAAGTAACTGTTTTTTATTTGTTATCAGAAGTTGTCATTGAGAAAAAATGGATGCTTTGAAAATCAAAAGAACTCCTCTTAGATCTGGATTTACGAAAACTTATAATGCTTTAAATGAAGCTTTAAACGACGCAACTCCAGATACTAATTTAATAGAGAATTTAATGTGTCAACTGGAAGATAAAAGCACAAGATTGCGAGCTGTAGATGAAGAAATTTTGAATTTTATGTTGACAGAGAAAGTTATAGAAAAAGATTATTCTAAAGAATTTGAAGCTTGCGAAGAGTATACAGAAAAATTTATTGCTATAAAGCAAAAAGTAAAGACATTTTTGGTGAAGCCTATCGAAGAACAACTCCGATCGCAGAATTATACGGATGTTGAAAGAACACTGTCGCGACCACTTCGCTTACCAGAGATAAGTTTACAGCCGTTTGATGGCGATGCAAGATTATGGTTAACCTTTTGGAATTCATTCAGTAAAATTCATGAAGACACCACTTTAGATGACCATTTGAAATTTGTTTATCTTTTACAGGCGATAACGCCGAAATCCAAAGCAGCACAGATAGTAAATAGTTATCCGGTTTCAGCTGATAATTATCCAAAAGTAATTCTACATCTGAAAGAAAGGTTTGTCAGAGAAGATACACTTATTGAGATATATGTTAGAGATCTTCTTCAATTAGTTTTAAATAATAATCAATCATCAAGCAAGAATTTCAATTTATCGTCGTTATATGATAATCTAGAGACAAAACTTAGGTCTCTAGAATCATTAGGTGTCACAGAAGAAAAGTATGCCAGCATACTTTTCCCACTTGTAGAATCTTGTCTACCTCATGATGTCCTTAAAATCTGGGAAAGACAGCGTGAGAAGACTGCTCAAGGTAAGAATCAATTAAATTCTATCCTTGATTTTTTGAAAAATGAAGTTATTGCGGAAGAGCGGGTTCTTTTGGCTCATTCCAATCTTGGTTTTGAAAACCCAAAGAAATATCATAAATGTAATAATGAATATAATTCAATGCCAACTGCCACAGATTTATTTATAAATAATAAGTCTAATAAGAATTTAGTTAAAAAACGTGAAGATTTATGTATATTTTGTGACAAGTGTCACTTATCAGAAAAATGTTTTAAAGCTAGTTCGCTTTCTTTTGATGAGAAACGTAACTTAATTTTGAAGAAAAAAGCTTGCTTTGTTTGCCTGAAGAAAAACCACATTTCACGCAATTGTAACTCTAAAATTAAATGTTCGAATTGTGGTAAAAGACATTTTTCAATATTATGTCAAAATGTTTTAAATGAAGGTGGTAATGTGTCGTTAGAAAGTCATAAACATGAATCAGGGAGTAGGGACACTGTTTTAACTACTCAAGCTTCGGATCCTACTGTGTTACTCCAAACTTTGAGTGTCCGTGTAAAGCACAATGGAAAAGAGAAAATTGTGCGTGGAGTTATTGACACAGGATCCGAACGTTCCTATTTATCACGAGATGTAATTAAATATTTGAATTATAAAAGTATTGGTGAAATTAAATTAATTCACACATTATTTGGTAATATTGAAACAAGTGAAACAAAGCATAATAAGTATCGAATTCACTTAAGTAGCATAGACAATAGTTATAAATGTGATATGCATGTTTTAGATGTTCCTGTTATTTGTTCTAAAATACGAAAAGTGCCAACTGGGCCTTGGTTATCAGAATTAAATAAATGTGGCATTAAAATTTCTGATGTTGAAAATAGTTCATGTGAAACCGAAAATGAAATTAAATTATTGATTGGTTCTGATGTGGCCGGAAAATTACTCACCGGAAATATTAAAGTTTTAGAAAGTGGTCCGGTTGCGGTAAAAACCCATTTGGGATGGACTCTAATGGGAAAAATTCCAAGTATTAAATCAGAAACAAATAAGGCTGCTATGATTATTTCATCACTTTGGAACAATTGTTCCGTTGCTGATTTATGGAAGCTGGATATTATGGGTATAACGGATCCAGTTGAATCCAAAACTAAATCTGAAATTCATGAAGAAACTATGCAGCATTTTAAGAGTAATATAAGAATAGATTCAGAAGGGAGATACGAAGTAGCATTGCCATGAGTGCTAGATAAAGCTTGCTTACCTAACAATAGAGAATTGGCCGAAAAGCGGCTTGCTACAACGAGGAAAAAGTTAATTAATTTAAATAAGATTGAGGTATATAGCGAAGTATTTGATTCGTGGATAAATGCAGGAATAATTGAAAGGGTGGTTGATAATAAAGAAACTAAAGTACATTATTTGCCACACAGACCTGTATTTAAAGAATCGAGTGAAACTACTAAAGTTAGACCAGTTTTTGACGCTTCGGCTCATGTTAAAGGTTCCCCTTCTCTAAATGATTGCCTAGATAAGGGATTAAATTTGATTGAAATGATTCCTTCTATATTGCATCGGTTTCGGAAATATCCTGTTGGTGCAGTATCCGATATAGAGAAGGCATTTCTAAAAATTAGTATTAAAGAAGATGATAGAGATTATTTGAGATTTCTATGGGAAACATTCGTTTTGAATCGTGTAGAAGAAATCAGATCCTTAACTCAAAAGAACCAATTGCGACACATTGCAGGAAAATTTAATTCGGCAGATATCCCTTCCAGAGGTTGTTCGATTGAACAATTTTTACAACTAAGATGGTGGGAGGGACCGGATTGGTTGGCTCAACCTGAATATACTTGGCCTCAAAGTGTCGAAATTCCCGATGAAGAAATTATTAACTCTGAAAAACGGAAAAGTGTCATTTCAGCAATGAACAAGAACACAGAATCTAGTGATTGGTATTATCGACGGTTTTCATCTTTCAAGAAAATTATAAGATTGATCGCCTGGATTTTAAGATTCTTAAACAATTTAAGAAATCCTAATTCAAAAGAAGTTTCTGAACTTACGTGTTTGGAATTAGAACAAGTCGAAAGAAAATTGATAATTTTGATTCAGAAAGACAGATTCAACGAGAAGAATAATCAGAAGATACGTAGCTTGAGACCAATCCTAGATGAAGATGGTATTATAAGAGTGAAAACGCAAGTTATTTATAGAGAAGATGCTTTCAATTTTAAATACCCTGTTCTTTTGCCTTCTGACCATCCTGTAGTCCACCGCCTGATCTCCTGGAAACACCAAGAGCTTTTGCATGCAGGAGTGGCCCTTATGATGACATCGTTACGAGAAGACTACTGGATCGTAAAAGCTAGGAAAACTATTCGAGCAGTAGTACAGAAATATGTACGGTGCAGAAGATTTAGTGCACAAAAGATTCGTTGGAAATTTAAACTGCCTACCGCTGCCTGGTGGGAGCGATTGATACAAATGGCCATACTCATAGAGTCTGATAAGAAACGTGCCTATTGGACTTTATCCCAAGTGCAAGAATTTATTTCTGGTAAAGATGGCCACCCAAGAGTTGCACGATTAAAAACTGAAAATGGTGAACTTTTGAGACCTGTCCAAAAACTGTACAATTTAGAGATTCCAAAAGAACTTTCTAGTGATCCAGTATTAAGAACGAGAAGTGGCAGAATAGTGACTGTCCCAAAACGTTATTAATTTTAAATACTGTTTCAACAAAAAACTTTATTCTTATTTTTTAGTATATTTCATAGTGTTAATTTGAATTTGTAATAATATGTTTAATTTTATTTGAATTTTGCAGAAGAAAATGTTTATTTACCTGTTTTGAGAAATGTAATATTGTAAGAATTGTATCTTATCACTGTAATGTAAGTATTAGTCATATTTTATTTTATATTTTATTGTACCCATTGTTGAGTTTATCTGTCGAAAACTCAAGGTGGGAGAATGTCGCGAATTACATTAATATTTATAATTGCTTTAGTGTCCGCACTTTCATGGTGACTCCATGGTCGTGGTTTTATTTTTCGCAGATGCTCACGAGCAATGATAAAAAAAGAGTAGTAGAATTTATTCTGGAATAAAGTTTGTGTTAAGTTTTAAGTGAAATGTTTTGAAGCTTCATTTCTTTTTTTGTAAGATATTTAAATTATTTTTCACACGTAAAACGACGATGTCTATATTATCGGGTAGATTTTATAGCTTCGATTTCGCATTGTTTTGCGATAAATATAACGCTCCTAACTATTATTAAATATACTCTAACAAAGCGCGTTAGTTCTAGTAGAGACATTAACTCTTAACATAGTTTATTTCCCAATAATTTGTTACTAACATAACATAAATCATGCAAATTTTCTTACATAAGATCTCAATTTATTTAATCATAATTTATGAATCCCTTTTCTCATAATTTCAAATAATTTCCCGGCATTGATGTCTAAAATGTCTCCTGTTATCTCTCTTCGCTTCGAAATCTCAACACAACAGTTTTTTTTTTTTTTTTTTTTAATTGTTTTCTGTCAGAGCCGTGAAAAGAATTTTTCCCGAACGGAGAGAATTTTCAAAGAATTCAAAAAGAGACTCATTCCGGGGGCGTTAAAGAATATATATGAGTGATGCATGCAATTTGTCCTTGTCTGCTTCCAATTTTTTGTGCAAAATGTGCTGTAAAATCATTAAAAGAAAGAGAGAGAGGGAAAGGAGAAAAAAAAGAGTATAAAAAGAAATAAAAAACTTGTATTTATTTATTTATTTATTTACTTATTTTTATTTTTTATTTTATTTTTTTTAGGAAAAGAAATTTAGCATATACTAAATACCGTATTTACTCGTGTATAACGCGCACATTTTTTTCAAAAAAAAAAAAAAAAAAAAAAAAAAAAAGGAAAAACTTCTAGGCGCGCGTTATACACGGAATAAATTTTACTGCTGGATGTAAATACGATATGCATATTAATCAAGAAATGTATAAGAGGTAATTGCTTGGGAAATCTTATTTAATTGAAGTATTACTGCATCTTTATTTCACTCCTTGCACATTTTTATACATTGCCATTTTATATACGCTAATTAGCAATTCTCACTGCCGTCACTCACTGCTAATACCCATCATTCACTCCTTACCCGAAGTCTAAAAATGTATTTTTGCTTTGTTTTTTGCCTGATTTAATGTTTTTATCGACTTTCTTTACTAAAATTCGTTTAGTCATTCATTAATTTGCATATCAAATGTATGGTGAGCGTTATATACGAGATTTTAAAAAATCGCCATTTTTTCTTGTAAAGTGGGGGTGCGCGTTATACACGCATGCGTGGTATACAAGAGTAAGTACGGTATATAAAAGAGTGTTATTATTTTGTTTATTTAAAAATGTAAGAATTATCTTTTGAATAAGAAGGTGAAGAATATCAAGCAGAAGATGCAAAATTATCATTAAATTTATTATTAAGTTATAAACCAAAATAATTAATTAAAATTTTACTGTTTTGAATTTTTTTTACATATGATTGCTTTAAATTGAATTTTCAGTCATATGTCTTGTAGAAATATAAATTGTCTTTTGAAATGCGTATAACATAATACTGTGCTCCTAACTATTATTAAACAAACCCTAAGGAAAACACTGATGTTCTAGCAAATCTATACATTATAAATATGTATCTAATATAACGAAATCAAAAATATTTTAGCACCCTGTATTTTAAGACTAATGTCATATTATGTCATCTTTTCCTACATAACATCTCAATCTATTTTATCCTAAGTTTATGGTTCCCTAAGATATAAAACAATGTTATTGTTTTGTCCATTTAAAAAATGAAAAAGGTTGAAATAAATTGAAATAACTGTAAAAAATTGAAATAATTGTAAAATTTGAATAAGAAGATGACGAATATCACATAGAAGATGCAGAATTATCATTAAATATATTGCTAAAATTATAAACCAAAATCTTTAATTAAAATGTTATTGTTTTCATTTTCATTATGTATGTTTGCTTTAAATTGAATTTTCAGTGATATGTCTTGCAGAAATGTACAGTGTGTCCAGCAAATAACACCCTGATTTCAAAGTTAAATTTCTCAAAAACAAAGATCGATAGTAATATGCGGTAAACGGTTCTTTCATTAGGTAAGCTGTAAAAATCTTATACAGAAATTTCAAACTGGGACTATTTTGAAAAAATTGCGTTCTGATTGCATAGAATGCTTTGATTTGACATTTTCCTTGTTTTAGATTGCCTGCAGAGAAATAATTTTTCAGCTTACAGTGCAATATTTTAAAATTTTTTTGAAGTAAATTTTTAGAATTTCGAAATTTAAAAAATTTAATTAAAAAAAACTATGAAATATGGCACTTTAAGCCGAAAAACGCATTCTCTGGCAGCAATCTAAAGCAAGAAAAATGTCAAATCAAAGCATTCTATGCAATCAGAACACAATCTTTTCAAAATATTTACCGTTCGAAACTTTTGTATAAGATTTTTACAGCTTACCTGATAAACAAACCGTTTACTGCATAATTCTATTGATCTTTGTTTTTGAGAAATTTAATTTTGAAATCAGGGTGTTATTTGCTGGACACCCTGTAAATTGTCTTTAGAAAAGCATATAACATGATACTCTGCTCCAAGCTGCTATTAAACATACCCTAAAGAAAACGCTGATGTTTTACCAAACATCCACTGTAAAAAATGAAGTACTCAAAAATGAGTAAATGAATGTACTCATATCGAAATGAGTATGTTTGAGATAAAAAATGATCGCATTGATCAAATGCTCAAATTTTGAAACATCACATATTATCAAATCCAAATTAACGATAATTTTGCACCCTGTAATGGTTTATTTCATTCATGACGGCATAAAAGATGCTTATTGATGTAAATGTTAAATTATGCACACTATTTTGAAATAATTTTAAAGTGTTTGCAAATAATGCTCTTCTCATAAAAAAAAATTTGGATTTAGGTGTTTTGCTAATAGTTTTGCTATTTTTCTTAACAGATAATAAATTAAACATTTATTGTGTATAATTTTGATCAAAAAATAAATGCCACTATACTTTTGTTTTAATTTGTAAGTGCAGGGGGCAGATTTATATTTGAACACAGACATGGAATCAAAATAATGTATACTATTTTTCTCAGTTATGAGTGATTTGGATCGGAACTATTTTGAGTATGTCAAGTACTTAAAATTGAGCACTTTTTACTCAGTTTTGAGAATCCACTTTTTTCAGTGTCAGTGTTCTTATTTTAGATATATCTAACATAACAGAATGAAAAATATTTTATTCCCCTGTATTTTATGACTAACATCACATAATTCAGGCACCTTTTCCTACATAACATCTCAATCTATTTAATCGTATTTTTATGGTTCCCTTTCCTCATAATTTTAAATAAATTCTCAGAAAGGATGCCTGAAATTTCACCTCTTATCTCTCTTCGCTTCGAAATCTCAACACAGCAGCTTTTATAATTTATTTTCTGTCAGAGTCGTGAAAAAAAAAAAAAAAAAAAAAAAAAAAAAAAAAAATCCGAACGGAGAGAATTTTTGAAGAATTCGAAATGAAACTCATTCCGGGAGCGTTAAAGAATATGTATGTGTAATGCATGATTTTTTTTTTTTTTTTTTTTTTTTTTTTTTTAATCTTCTACTTGCGATTTTTAATGTAAAATATGCTGTAAAAATTCTTAAAAGAGAGAGAGAGAAGTAAAAAAGTTTATAAAAAAAGAAATGAAGGATTTGTAATTTTTTTTTCTTTTTTAAAGAAAGGAAATGTAGCATATGCTAAAAATATGAAAGAATGTTTTTATTTTTTTATTTAAAATTGCAAAAATTATCTTTTGAATAAGAAGATGAAGACCATCGTGCAGAAGATGCAGAATTAGCCTTAAATATATAACTAAAATTATAAACCAAAATATTTAATTAAAATTTTATTATTTTGATTTTCTTTATTGCTTTAAAAATTAAAGATGCTTTTAATTAAAACATAGTTGCTTGCTTTGTAGAAATGTAATTGTCTTTTGAAAATAGTATAACACAATACTGTGCTCCTAGCTATTATTAAACGTACCCCCTAAGAAAACACTGATGTTCTATCAAAGCTATCTATTATAAATATATCTAACATAAGGAAATAAGAAATCTTTTATTCATCTGTATTTTCATCACATAATTCAAGTACCTTTTCCAATATAACTTCTCAATCCATTTTATCAAATTTTTATAGTTCCCTTTCCTCATAATTTCAAGTAAATTCCCAAAAAGGATGCCTAAAATTTCTCATCTTATCTCTTTTTGCTTCGAAATGAAGAGAAGAAAACTTAAATCCCAACAAAACAGAAATTTTATTTATTTTCTGTCAGAGTCGTGAAAAGAATTTTTCTTCCGAACGGAGAGAATTTTCGAAGAATTCGAAATGAAACTCATTCCGGGAGCTTTAAATAATATATTTATGAGATGAATATATATGTGTGATGCATGGAAAGAATATCTATGTGAGATGCATGGACAGAATATCTATGTGTGATGCATGGAATTTTTCCCCGACCAATTTTTTTTTTTTTTTTTGCAAAATCTGTTGTAAAATTCTTTAAAAAAGAGACAGAGAGAAAAGAAATAGAAGAAACTGTATAAAAAAGGGAAAAAAAGATTTTTTTAAGGAATTTTAGCATACACTAAAAATATAAAAGAAATTGCTATTTTATCTATTTTTAAATGTAAAAATTATATTTTGAATAAGAAGATGAAGAATACAGCTCATATTCAAAATATTAGAATAATTACCTTTTTTTTAGAAATTGAAAATATCGTTTGGTAATTTAATGTCTTTTAATGAAAATATGCAAACGATATTTTTATTAAGAACTTATTGTTGATTAAACTTACTTGTTATCTTAAATTTAATATCATTTTTGAAAAGATTAATTGCAAAAAAAATTATTTTGAAAAGTCAAAATATTAGAATATTTATTCAAGTGGTTCAAAATATTAGAATATTTCACATTAATTCTCCTTTAATTATTACCAATTCTTAACTGGTGGCATCATTGATTAAATTCAGACTATTTTATTTAAAATCAGTATTCTTTTTTGCAGTTTGTTTCTTTTTCGTCTTAAAATGGGCCGTGTGAGTGATATTCCTGAATCTACTAAACTTCGTATGGTTGATTTGTATCGGCACGGTAAAAATCAATGCTTTATAGCGAATTATTTACATTGTTCGCAATCGAGCGTTAGTAAAATACTAACACAATATTCAAAAATTGGAAAATTTCAAAATAATCGCCGAAATGGTGGCCGAAAACCAAAAACATCTGCTAGAGATGACAGGAAACTGAAGCGTATAGTTAAGAAAAACCGTTTCAAAAGTGTGCGATTCTTGCACCGAAAATGGAAAGAAGAAGGAGTTGAAGTTTCTACATCGAAAACATTAAGACGTCTCCATAAATTTAAATTTGAATCTCGTGTACCGAAAACAAAACCTCTCATGACTGCAAAACAAAAGCGTATAAGATTGAATTGGTGTAAATCAAGACGTTTATGGAGCAATGAAGATTGGAAAAATATATTATTTAGTGATGAAAGTATGTTTTGTGTTTCATATGGTAATCAAGGTATTCGAGTTTGGAGAATGAAGCAAGAAGCATTTGATAAAGAATGCCTTAAACGTTCCGTAAAATTTGCTGCTAGTGTCATGGTTTGGGGTTGTATGAGTGCAGAAGGACCTGGAAAGTTATGCATCGTCTACGAAAAGGTTAACTCTCTGATATATCAAGAAATTTTAGAATATTACATGATTCCATCATCAGAAGATTTATTTGAAGATGATTTCATCTTTCAACAAGATTTAGCGTCCCCTCATAACTCGGTGTCAACTAAGAATTGGTTCCGCCAACGCAAGATTAAGGTACTTCCTTGGCCACCAAATTCACCAGATCTTAATCCCATCGAAAACTTATGGTGTATAATGAAGAAAAAACTTCAAGAAAATCCTCCTTCAAGTAAAACTGAGTTAGTGGCACGTATAAAGTCTATTTGGGCTAATATTGATAGAAATGTTTATAAACACCTTGTATATAGTATGCAAGATCGATTGTACGCTGTTATGAAAGCTAAAGGGGTTGCTACAAAATATTAACTACCATTTACTTCATATTCATAAGGTAATATTGTTGCGTAAAATAAGATATTCTAATATTTTGAACCAATCTAAATTTTATTCTAATATTCTGGTGTGTTTAAGAAAGCTGTATACCTAGTTTATTGTGCTGTATTTTATATTTTATAAATGTTAAAATCTTATCTGAACATTCCAGATTTAATTTATAAGAAATTTAATTGCATTTACTTAGTATAAAAAATAAATAAATGACAAATAATTTTTTCTTATTACTTTTTCTCAATTATTCTAATATTTTGAATATGAGCTGTATCATGCAGAGGATGCAGAATTATCAATAAATATACAATTGAATTATAAACGAAAATATGTAATTAAAATTTTACTGTTTTAATTTTCGTTGTAAATGATTGTTTTAAATTGAATTTTCTGTCATATGTGTTGTAGAAATTGTCTTTTAATAAGGATATAACATAAATCTACTCCTAGCTATTATTAAATGTATCCTAAGGAAAACATTGATGTTCTAAGCAAAACTGTCTATTCCAAATATATCTACTACATAATGAAATAAAAAATATTTTATTCCCCTGTATTTTATGACTAATGTCACACAATTCAAATACCTTTTCCTAACAACTCAATCCATTTTATCCTATTTTTATGCTTCCCTTTCTTCATAATTTCAAATAAATTCCCAGAAAAGATGCCTGAAATTTCTCCTTTTATCATTGTCTTCGCTTCGAAATGAAGAGAAGAAAACTGAAATGCCAACAACAGCTTTTTTATTTATTTTCTGTCAACGTCGTAAAAAGAATTTTTTTTTCCGAACGGAGAGAATTTTCGAAGAATTCGAAATGAAAATCATTCCGGTAGCTTTAACGAATATACTTATGAGATGCATGGGATTCTTCATTTTGAGCTTCCTGTTTTTACTAAACCATTTGATAAAAATAACGTATATTTACTAAACACATGTCTAGGAATATTTCATCTTGTATGTAAAACCATAGGCTGATGTTGAATATTTTATTACATGGAATTTTGAATATTTTATTATAATTTGGAAAAAAGAAATATATTTGTTTAATAAGTGCATATTACATTACAGTAATATTTTAATGAAATAGTTAAGGGTGTATTCCAATCCAAACTGCTTACTTTCTGATTTATTTTTAAATTCATTTTTGTTCTCAAATGCACCAAAATCTAGTGAATTCTCTTATTCAGAAACTACACAATGTGCCGTGCCTGTCGATTTTTTGATAAAGGCAGAAAATATGGCAAAAAATGCTGTTGAAAATGGCGTTTTGATCCGATTTTTTCCAAGCAGGAGATTTGCGAATGAAAAAAAGGGTCATACTGAGAAAATAATTATTTTTAAATCTTCTGATGAATGGAGCGATAGTACACGGCATCTTATACATCTATTCAAAAATCACTTCAGCAAATTTCATGTCTTTACCTTTAAAAATGAGTCCAAAAATGTATCTTAAAATTTCGAGCTGTTGAAGGTTGAAAATTATTATTTCGAATACACCCTAAATGTACGATGCAGTTTTGACTACAACATCAGAATGCATCAAATCATATTAGAGTCTTATACAATTCGAACCCGCAAATTCTATTTTTGCCAATCCACATGCCGACCGGGAGCATAACAAAAATAATTTCATTGATCCACAACCCTATAGGAACCAGCCAAAATAATTTTCGTCGAATCTAACCGAAAGCGACATATTTCAACCTGCACCCTACCCGAACTAGAAATGAAAGGAAAAAATCCATGCTTTAATGCAATTATGAAAAATAATCTATACAATTATATCTCTGACACCAATTTTATTTCTCATATAAAAACTGAACATACCTACGTCTTTAATATTCAAGTATCGTAAATCCTATGACTATGAATATAATAGCACACTGAAACAAATGAAGTACTCAAAAATGAGTGAGTCAATGTACTCATATCGAACTGAGCAGCATGTTTGGATCAAAAATGAATACATTGCTTTCTCAATTTTGAAAAATCATATGGTATCAAATACAAACAAACGGTAATTTTGCACTCTGTATTGGTTTATTTCATTCATAGTGGCATAAAAAGGGGCTTATTAATGGAAATATTGAATTATGCACAGTATTTTAAAATAATTTGAAAGTGCTTGCAAATAATGCTTGTGTTCTAAAAAAATACGATATGTGTATTTCGCTAATTATTTTGCTATTTTTCTTAATAAATAATCAGTTAAAAAAATTTTGAGCATGAATTAAATGCCAGTATATTTTAACTTTAATTCGTAAGTTCAGGGGGCAGTTTATAACTATTTATATTTGAATACAATCATAGAATCAAAAATGAATACATGAGTTTCTCTGCCTTGAGTATATTTGAATCGGAGTTATTTTGAGTATGTGAACTACTTAAAATTAAGTATTTTTTACTCGATTTTGAGAATCCAATTTTTTTTCAGTGCAGATAAGGCACCTCAGGATCGATAGTAGTACTGCATCGGGTCAACCCTAATTTTCTGTTTTCGGGTTCAACAACAAAATATTACCAGTGGTGCGGAAAAAAACTGTTTTCTACAAGGCTGAAATCTATGTGAATCATTCATTATCTTGTCGAATCTTTATGCGTCATATTTCTTTTTTCTTAACTCGATACAAATTACAAATGCACAGCTGTTCTAAAATTCCTACAGGAAAATAAATGAAACATAAATCTATTAATTCTAACTATTGGAATTCTTTCCCTTGATAAGAATGATAATAATGCAAAAAAACAAGGAAAACATATTTCTAAACAGGATAGAAATAATTACGTTTACATATTATGGTCTTTTAAATAACCACTTCTGTTTACAATGTCCTGATTCCTCAAAGAAAACTTTAAAAAAAACTTTTGACATAAACAACTGACATATTTTTATTCATAGTACACGCTCATATATGCTAGGAGTCATCATAGATTTGAAGTACTTTATAGGCAGTTTCATTTTGTATATCATTTATTTGAGTATAATTATTAGCCGTAGCAACATGAAAAAAAATTGTAATTTACCAAATTACAACGACTATTTGGAAAATTATATTTTCAAAGATTAAAATTTTAGATTTATAAATAAATTCTATATTTAAATTAATAATAATAATAATAAACATCATTTTTATGATGATCAAAACGTGGTTTACATAATAACATAGTCCTATATTACGTACGCCATGGATTAAAAATTAATATTCCTGTACCAAACATATACAAATTTTAAATGAAATTTTAGTTTTACAATTTTCGGTACTGCAAATTTTAAACTTCTAAACATCACACATTTTCAATTTTTACACAGTCAAATAGAGAAAAAAATGTACTTTTAAATGCAATTTGTATGAAAGCTGTATCTCAATTTGTTTTTAAGTTATTAATATTTTGGTAGTTTTTTAATACTGTTTTGTAATCGTGGCAATAGAAGTAAGTAACTTCATTTCTGGACATCAAATATGAACCAATCAGAAAACGAATAAAATAAAAAACAGAAGTATTTTATTTTTGGACATTAAACTTGGACCAAACAGGAAACGAATAAAATCAAATAAGTTGCAGAATTCAACCAATTAAAAGATTCAGTCATACTTCAGATTTCCCAGCTCTTTACTGAGGACAACAACTATTTTCAAAATAATAAGATGAAAAACAACTTGACGAAAAGTTTTACAATTTCCATCTAAATCTCAAGCGATCAATTAGGGGAGAGTAGCCGATTTTGGACCACTTCACATGTTTTCTGGTATAACTCACTTAGTTTTTGAAATAGCTTCAATATATCTTTACGTCATTCTATTCATCTATTAACTAAAAAAGTCTTTATAACAATTTATTTTTTTAAATCTTAAATTTTATTTTAATTTTAGAAATTCGCCAAAAATGATCCAAACTTAGCTACTAGGCTTCTAACAAGGAAGGTCTCCAAACGGGCATACTCAGAAAAATCTGAAAAAAATTACAGAATGTTCTTCTCATATAGTTATATATGTTTATAAAAAAATTTTGGCGGAACCTCCTTACAACGTCCGTAAAAAAATAATAAAAATTTCGTTTATTTGGCGATTTATCTCCGGGTTGGCGAAAAAAGAAATTTTTTAAAAATACGCTTTTACACTTCGAATACTTTTTAAAGAAAAAACTTTCTATGTTCAATTTATTTAAATAAGTTTAGTTTAAGTAATTTTAGTTTTGCATTTTTACTTTACTTTAAGTGTAATTTTGTCATATACGTTTATATGTACTTATAACAAAATGAAATTAATATATTTTATCATTTAAAACACAATTTAAATTGATTAAAATTGTTCCAAATTGAAAAATACACTGTTAAAAATCTGCTGCATTTTGTTGCAACGCACTCCCTTGCTTGTATAGAAAACGGTTACTTGGCCGTGAAATGGAGCTTTCTCATTGGTTGGAATAGAGATATTATATACAAGCGGTGGAGTGCGTTGCAGCAAAATGCAGCAGATTCTTAAAAGTGTTGCACAAGCTACAACACCGCTAAAAATCTGTACCATTTTCTGCAGCGTCACTCCACCGCTTTTATAGAAAATGGTCAATTCACAGTGCTATGGAGCATTCTCATTGGTCAGAAGAGAGATATTCTATAAAAGTAGTGGAGTGACGTTGCAGTAAATGCTGCAGATTTTTAACAATGAAGTCAATTAAAATCAATTTTCAGATTCGTTAAAATCGTCTGCTTTTGGCGAGGAAATGCACTGCTCGCCAAATCCCGCGTCGCTTTCAGCTTTTCACGCCAATTATTCCAAACTATTTTATTTTTTTACATATCTAATAATGTAATTCCGCCGCTAATTTTCACTGATCCTTTATTACCTACATGAGTAGTTTAATTCGTATTTTTTTTCAAAAAATTCTGAGTATGCCCCCAATGGAGACCTTCCTTGTAAGTTGGATCCCAGTTTCTTAAACTGGACCAAACATTATTAGATTGGTTTAATGATTTGGGAATATAAGTAATTTTATAAAAATCAAAATTTGCGATAAATCTATAATAATAAAGAGAGAAGGATGTTTGTCTGTCAGCGCTGTTCTGAAGAGACCGCTGCACGTAGAGTTACAAAATTTGGAGGGAAGGTAGTTTTTTACATGTAGTTTTGCACCTTGAAGCCCGATTTTCAATTTTTTGTTTAGATTTTTTTTAAATAACGCGATAATAATTTTTTAGGCAATTTTTAGCGTTATTTTTGCGGTTTTATCCGATTAGTGAAAGGAATACGGTTTCATGCTTTTAACCCAAAATAGCAATTTTTTTTCTCTTTTCAACAAAGTTTATTCGGAATTGGTACAGCGATTTTTGAATTTTTAACGAATTTTTAATACGATTTTTACTGTTTTTTCTCATTTTGCGGCTATTTTTTGAGATTGATAAAAAGAAAATCGTTTTAAACTTTCAGCCTAATGCCCTAAATTTTGTGTTTGTTACGATTTTTAGATTTTAACGATTTTTAATGCCATTTTCAATGCGATTTTTAACGTTTTTTAAAGATTTTTGCGTTTAGCATCTATTTTTTTCATAGTTGTTCTAGCAAAAACTTGAGCTGTTGAGAATGCTATAAGTAGTATTTTTTTGTGAAATCTACCTAAAATGTCAAAAATTTAGGTACCACTATTTTCGAGCAACTTCATAAACTATCTTAGATTCTTGCTTAAGACCGTTACCCCCTCGAGTTTTATATTTTCTGATAGGTTATTTAACAGAGTATGGTTTTGATAAAGTTTTTGAAAAATAGAGTGCTCTACCTGGTGGTGGAAAAGGGAAATAAAAGAACACTATTTTTTTTATATCTATAATAGAAAAAAAAAAAAAAACAAGTTTGTGTGTGTGTCAGCTCTGTTCTGAAGAGTCTGTTGTACGTAAAGTTACAAAATGTGGAGGGAAGGTACTTTTAAACATGTAATTTTGCACCTCGAAGCACGAATTTAAATTTTTTGATTAGATTTTTTTTTGGTAATTTTTTTAGACGATTTTTAGCGTTCATTTTGCAGTTATATCCCATTAGTGAAAGAAATACGGTTTCATTCTTTAACCCAATATAGCAATTTTTTTCTCTTTTCAGCAAAGTTTATTCGGAATTTTTACAGCGATTTTTGAATTTTTAACGAATTTTTAATGCGATTATTAATGTTTTCTCTCTCTCTCTTTTTTTTTTTTTTTTTTTTTTTTTTTTTTTTTTTTAAGATTGATAAAAAGAAAACTGTTTCAAACTTTTAGCCCTAAATTTTGTGTTTGTTACGAATTTTAGATTTTAATGATTTTTAATGCGATTTTCAATGTGATTTTTAACGCTTTTTCAAGATTTTTTGCGTTTAGCATCTATTATTTCATAGTTGTTGTATCAAAATCTTCAGCTGTTGAGAATGCAATAAGTAGTATTTTTCTACGAAATTTACCTAAAATGTCAAAAATTTAGTTACCACTATTTTCGAATAGCAATTTCATGAAATACTTAAATTCTTGCTTAAGACCGCTACCCCCTCGAGTAATATATCACCTGATAAGTTGTTTAACAGAGTATCGGTTTGATAAAGTTTTTGAAGAATAGAGTGCCCTAGCTGGTGGTGAAAATGGAACTAGCAGAACGCGATTTTGTTAAAATTTGGAAATATAACAATGTGATTTATTTTAATTTTTAAAATGGTTTATAATACATGATAAAAAATGTAAACAAAGAATGATGTGACACATTTCGGGGTGCGTGAAAGGAGGGGTGCGAACAAAATTAGGAAATGTAATAAGGAGATCTGTTTTACACTTTAACCCTTTCAGGGGCAAGGTATTTCTGCTCCGAAAATGTTCAAATAATTGATTCACACCACAATTTAAGAACAGATTTCTTTGAAAATAATCAAGAGCTGTTTTTCGCGAATATTATAAAATTGAAATTGTACTAAAATTTTACTGGTGCCAGTTCGAAATTGGAACAGTAATATTAAGTGTTTGCAGACTGCAAACACCGCCCCTGAAAGGGTTAAGGTAGTTTAAAACGCATGTTAAAATTTTTAAAGTACTGCGATGCTCTGGAGAGACCGCTGCACGAAGTTATGTATGAAATTTTACACCTTGAAGGCCGATTTTCAGTTTTTTTAATTTAATTCATATGCGAATTTTAGTGGGTTTCGAGGAGATTTTTCCACATTAGCGAAAAAGAAAGCGGTTTCATTCTTTCGACCTAAATTTGTGAATTTTGTTCTCTTTTCAATGTAATTTATTTGGATTTCGTGCAACGATGTTTGGATTTTTAGTGAATTATTTAATGTAAATTTTGCCGCTATTATTCGACATTAGTAAATGGAATTTTGCTTAAAACTTTCAGGCTGATGTATTAAATTTTAGCTGTTAAGGTTTATGAATTTCAGCTAATTTTAATGCGATTTTTCGAGATTTTTTGCGTTTGATGTCGGATTTTTGTCATTCACGAGATATTTCCAATTACAACGTTTTACCCTATTAGAGTAAATTTTGACCCCTGTGATTTTTTAATATTAGTGATTTTTAATGCACTTTTCAATGCAATTTTTAAAAAAATTTCGAGTTTTATGGTGTTTTTTGATATTCGGAAGTAAAAATTGATTTCAAACTTTTAATCTAATATAATTTTAGAGATTTTTAACGCGATTTTTCAAGAATTGTTGTGTTCCGTGTCGATTTTTTATTATCTATAAAGGATTATCCTGGCGACCAATTTCGCCAAATTATATCAATCGTGAAACAAGCCAAATTATGCAAATAGATGTAATTTTTATGTTAAATAATGAAAGAAGAGATAATTTAGAAAAACATTAATACAAATACATATAAAAATAGGAAGTAAAAACCACTTGATGACGTAACAAACATATGTAACATGTTTAATGTCAAGTGAATATAGAATTTACGATCCGCCATTATTATAGTTTAATCTTATGGTTTGACCCAGATAGTTTCTTTGTCAACCGAATAATCAAATACACTGCTCAAAACAATTAAAGGATATTTGAAGTTTTATATAAAATAAAGATATAAACGAATTTTTTTTGCCGAAAATAGAAGAAGAGAATCACAAATGCAAATTTTTCTGGTTTTCAAACTGTGGAGTATGCAAATTTTGAGTTCGACGTCAAAAACGTCGCTTCAGCGACAGCGAATGAAATTTCACTTTCAACTGGATAAAAGAGAATGAAGAAAATGATGATCAGCATTCAGTGATTGCTTTGTTTCGATGAGTACGATGTCTCAGCGAAGTCATTTGACAGATTCAGAAGCTTGGAAAATTGTTGGTAGGTTAGAAGGCGGCCAAACTCAAGCCGAAGTAGCGCAAGCCATTGGAGTGTCACAAAGTGTCATTTCCATTATCTGGAACTGTTTTTTGGAGTGTGGATGTGCAGGCCGGAGACCAGGGCAAGGTCGTAGACGGGCAACAACGCCCAATGAAGATCGGTATTTAGCGTTAACAGCTCGGAGACACCGAAACATGAACGCTACTCTTCTCCAACAACACCTTCGCTCGGCTACAGGAGGGACCGTGGCAGTAGGAATAATCCTGCGTTCTTGCACGAAAGTGTCAGATTTGGCGGTGGAGGAGTGTTGGTGTATGGTGGCATCTCCATTGACGGGCGCACTCACCTCTACATCATTCGAGATGGAGCTCTGACTGGTCGCACCACAGTGTGTTTTAACAATTAAAAAATTATTTTGGTTTTAAACTTTTAGCCTAATATAGTAAATTTCACCATTTACCTTTTTTTTTTAATTTTGTCGATTTTCAATGTGATTTTTCATATATATTTTGTGTACTGCGTCGATTTTTTTGTAATTCATGTAAAAAAGAATGGTTGCTACGCTTTACACGACTAGAATATTTTTTTTATTCACGGGATGTATTTACATTTAGCGATTTTTAATGAATTTTTCAATGGTTTTGTATTGGTTTTTTGAATCTCACGGCTATTTTTTGAAATTAAAAAGGAGATTAATTTCAAACATTTACACTTCATTTACGAATTTTGAAATTTAGTGATTTTTTAATGCATTTTTTAGCAATGTTTTCATTATTTCTCACGCTTTGAGCCGATTTTTTCATTCGTATTTAAGAAATAATTCAGATTACACTATTTTACTCTATTAATGTAAATGTTGTCCCCCGCTATTTTTAAATTTGAAACGATTTGTAATGAATTTTTGAATACAATTTTTAGATGTTTTCGAGTCCCCGGCGATTTTTTCACCATTGGAAAAGAAAATTTTAAATAATTTGTAGCTTAATGTAGTAAATTTTGACATCAATGATTCAGATTTTTTTTGTATTTTCGTAAAATGTTTAGCAAGTTTTGTGTCGATATTTTTTAACTAATGAAAGAGTTCAGATTTCAATGTTTTGTCTCATTATGGTAAATTATGTCCGCAGGAATTTGATATAAATGTTTATCTTACTATGGCAAATTTTGTCCGAATTTTTGAATTTTACTGATTTTAAATCTGTTTTATAGTGATTTTTCAAGTTCTGTGACAGTTGTTGACATCGGTAAAAGATTTTTAGTTAGTTTGGGGGATTTTAGGTGTTCCGTGTTTACTTTTCCTTATTCATGAACGATTTCCGATTACAATATTTTTGACTGAATATTAAATTTTTACAGCCATGACTTTTAAATATTCAGCGATATTTAATATAGTTTTCGATACGATTTTTAGCCATTTTTTTAAGTTCCTTGGCGATTTTCTGCCATTCAGAAACCAATTTTGATATCAAACATTTTGTTTAATGTAGTTATGTTTCGAACGCAATGTTTTATCTCTTAATATGATTTTGGCGTTCCATGCTTACATTTTGTAATTTATGAATAATTTTGATCATAACCCCCCCCCCCCCCCCCCGTTCTTCCTTAATATTACTTTTTTAAGTATTGACTTCCAAATATTTAGCTATTTTTAATGCAATTTTCAATGTAATTTTTAGCCATTCTTCAAGTTCCGTGGCGATTTTTTACATCCGGAAATCGATTTCGATTTCAAACTTTTTGCTTGATTACAAACTTGATTACAATATTTTATATTATAACAATGAATTTTTACTCTAGGGATTTTTTAATGTTTTACGACTTTCATTACAATTTTCAATGCAATGTTTGTTTTTTTTTTTTTAACATTTTTCAAAGGAATTTGATTTTAAATTTCTAGACTAATAAGAGTTTGGTTTCAAACTTTTATCCTTTACGGTAATTGCTTTGCTCTCTTATGTTCATCTACAGCAATTTTTAATGCAGTATGCTTTTTTTTTTTTTTTTTTTTTTTTTTTTTTTTTGAGTTCACGGCGATTTTTTTCAGATACAAAAAGGAATTCGGTTTTTAATTTCTTTTTTTTAGTATTTCAATGGTTTTTACATTATCAAATTAATTAGATTCAAAACAATTATCCAAGTAGAGTAAATTTTGAGTTCCGTGATTTTTGAAAATTTTGCCCTTTTTAAAGCGATGTTTACGTTTCTTCGCGACCCGCTTCGATTTTTTAGAAGTTCAATTTTTGGCCGAATTTATTAAATTCTGATCTCTTTTCTTCAAAGTTTATTCAGATTTTCAAACACAATTTGTGAATTTTGTTTTATATTTTTATGAGATTTTTAATGTTTTTTTGCGATTTGTAAGATTTTTCCACATTAGTAAAACTAATCCAACTTCAGTTTTCTAGCCCATCTCTTTTCAACGAAGTTTAGACGAAATTCGTACAGCATTTTTTAAAATTTTCGAGGTTTTTATTATGTTTTTTTAATTTTTTTTTTTTTTTTTTTTTTTTTTTTTGCAATTCTTCCTATTTTTGATGAATCCGGGCAACGCCGGGCAGAACAGCTAGTGAAAGAATAAAACAATACAACAGCGATGAAATATAATGAAATCAAATGTCTGAAAATAAGAGAAATTTTTTAATGTATTCAAAATATAAATCAAAGTTAATAAGTAATTAAGAATTGAAATTATGAAACTAACTGCATGTTATTTAAATATCATGTAGAAAGTAATATAAAGATTAAACGTTAATTGTTTTTGTTCATTTTTTGTTCTAGTGCACACAACATGAAATCATATATGTCAATATAAACACTAAATCATTTCTGCTATTTCATTTTTCTCACAAATTTGGCAAAATCATTAGTGTCTGGATTTTTCTTTTTTGGTTCTGAATTATTAGATATTTTATTTTAAGCAGTAGTTTTCTTTACCATATGTCTGTAGTTCTTCTCTTCAAACATTTTCCTTCCAATTGAATTACGCCTATTTTTTAAAAATTGATTTTCCAATGGCTTTTGTACGCTAAAAGCTCTTTAAAAAAAGTTTATTTTATATGGCGAAGATGTTAACAAAGCTGCAAGCCCTCCCCTGTAAGAATGTCCAGGGCCGTGGCTAAGGGGGCGCTATGGGCAGCCCACCCCCCCCCTAAAATATTTTAAGCCTCCCCTGTAAAAAATTTCCAGGTCACTCAATAAATTTCTGTTCTGAAAATCCAAATGAAATTTTGTTTAAAAGTGTAATAAAGTTAGTTTTTAGACCCTTTTCCAGTTTTGCAGAAATACTAAAATGTAACTAAAATAAGTGTTTCAATACTCCCTCATCCTATTTGTATATATGAAGCTAAAATGATGTTTAATTTTGTACCAGTTATATACTCAAAATTTCCATCATCCTATACTTTTCTTAGCATAAAATGAAGTTACTACAACAGTTTAATAAGAAACATAGTACCTACAATATGAATATGCACAAATTTATCTTTCTGCGTCAGAGAGAGAGAAAATTCTAGTCCCCCCCCCCCAACCTATTAATTACTTCTAGCGACAGCCTTGCTAACAGAATATAAAAATTTTCGCCTGTGGCAATCATGAGTTGTGAAAACGATTTTTCCCTTTCGAATATCAAAAACGATACAAAATTCGAGATCTTCTGAGGGATTTTCCACCAGGACATCCCCTGTGTTAATCACATTCTCCTGATTAGCATAAGGTGAGAAATCAGCAGTCAGCACAGATTCTTCTCAACCTAACCTTGCTCGTTCGAACTTCCTCTCTCACCTCCACAATTATCCTGACAACTAATCTATAAAAAGTGCGCATTGAAACATTAATGAGAATTTATGGACACGTGTCAGATTAAGAGGAAAAAACTGACACTTTCCTCGTTTGAATATAAAAAAGAGAAAACGAAAGTAAAATATGATAGTAAATCGTACAAATCTAATTTTTAGGTGCGTTCGTAATTATATAAATATGTAATACCTATAGTCGTCGTTCAGTCCGTCGGTCTGTCCGTCCGCATATAATAACTCAAAAACTACAAAACCGAATCAAAAATTTATAATTCATAATTGTTTCATAACGTTGTCGAGTTATTACAAATTTTGTGAAAATTGAATGTAGTTCAATTACAGGGACAATTAAAAGTATTCCGCTACATGACGGACAAAGGGAAAAAACAGTTTCAAGTGCATTTTAATGATGTTACACTCTTTCGAACGTAATAAAATGGATTTACATCTATGGAGGCATACTAAAATATATATTCTGTACAATCTAGGGTGCTAAGAATATTATTTTTTTTATTAATTTATAGGGCCACACAAAAATATTCCATTACATAATGGTAGAGAAGAATACATAGTTTTGGATACATGTTTATATATTAAACTATTTCACATTTTATGAAATTGATATACGTTACTGAAGTTTACTAAAGGTTACTTCCTGTATAATAGAAAGAAGATAGCATTTATAGGTCCACACAAAAAATTTCGGATACTTATAGGACAACCGAAGTACTGTATCCCATTACTTTAAGATCTGAATATTTTTAAAACTTCGTTATAGTACGAGTGCTTTCATTTGCTACATTTGACGGGTAATTTCAAACTTACAAGCAGTGTTCTCGCTGACATTTGATGAATGTTAGTAATTTAACTAATTAAAAATTAAAAACATTCGCCAAACGAGAAAAGTATTCGCAGAATAGATTCGCCGTGTAGCATTTAAAAAAAAAAAAAAAAAAAAAAAAAATTTCTTTAATCTTTTAATGTACCCCTTTTTTTCAATATGTTCTAACGTAGCCAAAGTTTTTATAACTGCGACAACGATTGTTATTAATCTAATTTCAACTATCCGCTACAATTATAATAAAAATATGTATAAATGCATAATGCATATGTATTAAAACGAAAAAAAGAAAGAAAAAGCAAAAATTGAGCACTAGCAATTTGGCGAATCTAATCGCTTGTTTATTCGCCAAGTGAAGAATCTAGTCGCAATTTGGCGCATTGGCGAGCGACAGCGAGAACACTGCTTACAAGGAAGGTCTCCATACGGGCATACCCCGAAAAATCTGAAAAAATTACAGAATGTTCTCATGTGGATGTATACGTTTATAAAAAAAAATTTCGGCGGAACCATCATTCAGTATCCGTAAAAAAAAAATTAAAATTTTGTTATTTGGCGATTTATCGCCGGTTGGCGAAGGAATGTAATTTCAAAAAATACTTTGTGTCAAATATACTTCACGAAAAAAAAAATTCATGTTGAACTTGTTTTGATAAATTTAATTTAAATAACTTTAGTTTTATTAGTTTTAATTTGTTTTAAGTATAATTTTGTTATATCGGTATTTATATGTATTTACATTCAAATTTAATCATCAAAATTTGAGATTTAAAACGAAATTCATAATTTAAATTAATTAAATGTGTTTCCTGCTCGAAGTCCGTTTGAGAATTGTCGATTAGATTTTGTTGCTGTGGAAAAAAGTGGCTTTTATTTTTGAATACGCTTAAATGTATGATGATAATTTTTCTCAATATGATTTTTTTTTTTTTTTTTTTTTTTTAATATATGAAAACATTTTTTTCAGTGATTAATTAAATAGCTACTTCAACAAGTAATATACAGGGTGATTCTAATTTTTTTTTACAATAAAAGAGGAGTGATAGTACACATCAAGACAAACAATATTAAATAGGAGACCAAGGGTCCAAAACGTTTTCCAAAGCAGATAGCCGCCAATAAAGTTTAAGGACCAAAATTTCAAATAAACATAAAAAACGGAAAAATTGGTCGATTGATTTGTGGTTTTCACTAAAATTATTCTTTATGCCGGCATTTTCTTGAAATTAAGTTATAAAGATAAATTTCAAAAAATGCCGTTAGAGGGCGCTTTAGACTTTGGAGTAACGAACAACTATTTTTTGCCGGTATTTTTTGCATCTCATTAAATGTTTTCGTAAGTATAAACTCAAACTTAAATTTTGAGCTCAAAATCTGAAAGCTGGGAGTAGTTAAATAGCACAAATTGAAATGTGTTCATCAAATGATTTTAATAAAAGGAAAAAATGGTTCATTGATTTGTGGTTTTCACTAAAACTACTCTTTATGTTGGTATTTTCTTAAAAATAAATTATAAAGATAAATTTTAAAAATGTCGATAGAGGGCGCTTTAGACTTTGGAGTAACGAACAATTATTATTTGCCGTTATTTTTTGCATCTCATTAAATGATTTCGGAAGCTTAGACTTAAACTTATATTATGAGCTCGAAATATGAATAGTAGGGAGTGGTTACGTAGCACAAACTGAACTGTGTTTAAGGGGGAGGGGGAGGTTCAAATTTAAAATAATTATAGAAAATGGAAAAATGGTCGGTTCGTTTGCGGTTTAAAATAAAACTATTCTTTAAGTCAGTATCTTCTTGAAAATAAATTTTAAAGATAAATTTCAAAAAATTCCGTCAGAGGGCGCCTTAAACTTCAGAGTAACTAACAATTCATTTTAACCATTATTTTTTTGTTCTAATTAAATGCTTGCAAAAGCTTTTTAAATGTTTTCGGAAGCTGAGATTTAAACTTAAATTTTTAGCTCAAATTCTGAATCGCTATGAGGGGTTACGAAGCGCAAACTGAAGTGTGTTCAGAAGTTGAAATTTAACCCCTCGTTCCTTCTCGAACACAATTCCATTTCTCGCTTCTTAAACACTCCCAACGATTCAGAATTTGAGCCCAAAATTTAAGTCTATGCATTTGAAAGCATTTAATGAGATTAAAAAAAAATAACAGTTAAAAACAGCTGTATGCTATTCAAAAGTCTCAGGCCCCCTCTATCGGCATTTTGTGAAATTTATCTTTAAAATTTATTTTCAAGAAATTGCTGATTTAAAAATTAGTTTTAGCGAAAACCGCAAACAAATCGACCAATTTTTCCGTTTTTTACAATCATTTGAAATTTGACCCCTCTGAACACAGCTAAGTTTGTCTACATAACCACTCCCAGCTATTCAGATTTTGAGCTCAAAATTTAAGTTCAAGTCTAAGCTTACGAAAGCATTTAATAAGATGCAAAAAATAACGCCAAAAAAGAGTTGTTCGTTTTTAAGTCTAAAGCGCCCTCTATCGGCATTTTTTGAAATTTATCTTTATAATTTATTTTCACGAAAATACCTGAATAAAGTATAGTTTTAGTGAAAACTGCAAATCAATCGACCAATTTTTCCGTTTTTTATAATCATTTGAATTTTAAACCCTCTGAACACAGCTCAGTTTGTGTCACTTAACCACTCCCAACTATTCAGATTTTGAGCTCAAAATTTAAGTTTGAATCTAAGCTTACGAAAGCATTCAATGAGATGCAAAAAATACCGGCAAAAAATAGTTGTTCGTTACTCCAAAGTCTAAAGCGCCCTCTATCGACATTTTTTGAAAGTTATCTTTATAATTTAATTTCAAGAAAATGCCGGCATAAAGAATAATTTTAGTGAAAACCGCAAATCAATCGACCGATTTTTCCGTTTTTTATATTTATTTGAAATTTTGGTTCCTAAACTTTAATGGTGGTTATCTCCTTTGGAAAACGTTTTGGACCCTTGTTCTCCTATTTAATATTGTTTGTCTTCATGTGTACTATCACCCCTCTTTTATTGTAAAAAAAATTTAGAATCACCCTGTATATATATGAAATACAATATGTATATATATGTATATAATATATTAAAGTCTGTCATTGTTTATGTTTAAATTCATTAAATACGATTTACACGCATTCTAAATATCTAACAGTTTTGAGTTGCATAATAATCGTTTGCTTTTGGCGAGGAAAAAAGCTGCCCGCCAAATCGAGTGACTCTTTCGTCTTTTCACGCCAAATATTCGAAACTATTATATTTTTTTTACATAATTTCTAATGTGATTCCGCTGCTAATTTTGACTGATCCTTTATTGCATACATAAGTACTTTAATTAGTATTTTTTTTCATAAAATTCTGAGTATGCCCAGTATGGAGACCTTCCTTGTTAGTTTGCTTAGAATTTACCTACAGAAATTAAATATAATTTACTCTGATCAGAATTTTTAAGATTAGTGGATTCGACCGAATATTATCTCGGCATTTTTGCAGTTGTTAAATACAGTCGGGTAATAACAAGAAAGTAAAAAGTCACGATTCAAGCATAAATTTTGAAACACTTTCCAACAACTTCAGAATAATGAAAAAAAAATGTAATTTAACAAATTACAACGACTATTTGGAAAATAATATTTTCAAAGATTATACTTTTAAACATTTAAATGATTTCTATATTTAAAAAAACAATAATAACATCATTTTTATCATGTTCAATAAATAGTTTACCTAATAACAAAGTCATTGCGTGGACATTTAGATTCACGTTAATATTCCTGGACCAACCATAAGCGATCATTAAATGAAATTTCAGTTTAACAATTTTTGGTACTGTAAATTTTTAAACTTCTAAACATCGTACATTTTCATTTTTTGCACCGTCGTATAAAGAAAAAAAAATACATTTAAATGTAACACCCTGTATCTAAATTTATTTTTGAGTTATTAATTTTTTTGTAATTTTTTTTAAATTTAATTTAATTTTTTTTTTCTTGTCCTTGTGGCAGCAGAAGTATTCTACTTCTAGACATTAAGCATGGCCCAATCAAAAAACCAATAAAAAAAAAAAAAAAAAAAAAAAAAAATAGAAGTATTTTATTTTTTAACATTAAACTTGGATCAATCAGAAAACGAATAAAATAAAATGAGCTGCGGAATTCAACCAATAAAAACATTCAGATATACTTCAGATTTCCTAAATCTCTACCGAGGACAACAACTATTTTTCAAATAGTTAAAAAACTGTATTGTTTAAGGAATTAAACAAGTTATGTCTCGTTCTACCCTATGGGAACGCATAATCTCACTTGAAAAAACAATTTCAGCTGTTCTTTTCTAGAATCGGAAAATTATACGTATAGATTTAACCCTGTAAACTACATGCATGCCAAAGGTTAGTTCAGTTAAGACATACACTAGACAATTATACAATTATGGAATCATTTTCGGATATAAAATCATCGAAAATGGGATCGAAGCGCTGTTGCTACTGTAGTTATTGTGCAAATCATTAGAAATCATTTTTGTCATCGTCGTCTACTTGTTTGGGGAGAAGAAAGATGAAATGTGACTGTGAGATTAATTGCGTCTCTGTTGAAATAAAAATAAGCAAGGAAAAAATCATACTTCAAGCATAGTTTACGAAACACTTTTCAATACATTCAGAATAATGTAACGGAACTGCACCATTTAACCCTTTATCTACCGACGGTACTTATAAGTACCATTAAAATTACTTATTATAAAATTCTTTTAATACGTCAGTTAGTTGTAATACTGTTTACAATGAGTTACAGATACATTACTTTAATTTGTTCCAAAAACATTATTGGTTGCACAAAACAAAAATATTTTTAAAAGGAGGATTTCTTTTGCATTTGTATCTTTTCAGCTTTTTTGGCGCTGAGGGAGGGGGGGGTGATATTTTTCAATTCGGAAATATTTCTGTATTTATATTGTAAGAATGTCATATTTGTACATTTTATAATTCTACTAAATACTAAGAAAATAATTGAAAATAAAAAAATTCACTGGGGTTTTAATTATTGCACAAATCCCTGTACATTCAAATTTAATTAATCCTTCTAAATCTTTCAATCCTTCTAAACTCTATCAAAAACTTATTAAATGTTTATGTAAATCTTTTAATTTATTTTAAACAATTTACGTAAAATGCTTTAGAAAGTAAAATTTTCATGAATTCATAATGCGGTAGATAAAGGGTTAATAAGCTAATATCGCTCACCAGCAAGACTATAGTGACACATCTCAACAAAAGTAAATTTCACAGGACAGACAAAAGAAAATTTAAATAATTTTACTGTAACTTGAAATTCTAGCACTTGGCTTTGCATGCAGGTATAAAAATGTACAAAAAAATTTTAAAGCCTTTAAAAATGAAGACATCTGACGAAGTTTGGAGGGTTGGTTAAATTTACCACCCCCCCCACACAATCCATCCCTCTTCTGTAGCCACGAATGGACAAATAGCGTAATAAAAGGATTTCTACTAAAACTAAAATTATGAAACTGTTTGTGTAGCAAGCTATACCTATTAGTGACCTATTAGTGGAATAAAACGAAAAATAAATTTTTGCGAGATGTGTCACTTTTTGATTGTGTGAGTGATATTATGTCTAATTCAACCACAAACACACACTTGAAAATCCAATTGCCGCTGTTCCCATCTACAATCGGAAAATTATTCGAATTCTTTTAATAGGCCTACATGATCTATATATTAGTATCTATCAACGTATCTTTATTTTATGAACACAAAATACTTTAATTTTAAAATAGCTTCAAAATTTAATCTGTCGATTTTTATCGCCTTTATTTTAACCAAAATGTGTCTTGTCACATTGCTTCTTACCCCCTCCCACCCTTTTGTCATAAACTGTCACAATTTCATGAATTCTCCCCCCCCCCCTACCCAGACGAGCGGAGTTGAATCCAGTGGGTGGCCCAGAGGGACATTTTCCACGGAGCAATGAAAGGTCCGCCCCCCCCCCGGAGAATTTAAGATTTTGAGTTTTCAGTAGTCAAAAAGTGCAATTCCCCCCCCCCAGAACTCAATAATGTCCCCCCCCCGGAGCCACAGATGTCCCTCCGGGAGAAAAGTGTCTGAAATCAACACTGCACACCTGACATCATTTGTGGACGTCCCCTTATACATTGTGCCTAGCTATATTTTAAAAAATATATTCTTCATAATCTGACAAGTAAAACACTAAAAATCCCATTCCTCTACCATCGTAGCTTATCGAGATATAATACTTTCAAATTAATTAATTTTTGGCATTTTTGGGGGCTTTAAAAATAGAAAACGCATTTTTAGTGCCGCAAATGATTACATATGATGCACTTTGGTGCATAGCTAAAATCTAATTTTCTTTCCTCTCAGTCCTATTCGAGCTTTAACTCCCAAGTGTCAAAAATTATTCCGGTAATAACTTTAAGTTGCGTGATATCAACCCTAAAATACCACACACACATACACACAAAAAGCTCATAAACATTCCACTTCATTATTATTATAGATAATTCAAAACACCATTAAGCTTTTATAATATACTGCGTAGATGCTCTTGAATCTTGATTTGGCAAAAATTCACATGAAACAGTGACTAATTGATATGCAAGAACAGTAAAAGCAGTTGTCATTTTGTGGCCCGAAATTTCCTCATTATTTCTCATAAAACACAACCAGGAAAAAAAACTTTCCCATATTCCCAGAAGGAACTCGAATCGATCTTATGTTCAAAAGCGAAACCATAAATTTACGCTGAATGTTTTTAAACGTGGAAAACAACGGCTGCACAAAACAAAAGGTCTAAAATTCGTCGATCAATAATAGAAGCCAGTGTATTGCGCAGTACTGGGTGCAATACTTGGTGAATCACTAGGCCTGTATACGTGCAAGGCATCACGTCGTACTTGACCGTGCAAAGTTGTTTCCGCTTTCGTAAACAAAAGGGGAAAAAAGGGAAAATGTATATTTCATGAAAATTGCCTTTTTTCTGTGGCGTGTAAACAATTAAATCAGTTATGAAAACACCTGGAGTATGTACTTTTTCCAAGAGAAGTACCCTATTTCCCCCCATTATTAACAGATTTACATAATAACCGTTTTATGGATTTTCTTTCCCTAATCGACCCCCCCCCCCCCCCAACACACGATTATGCCGTGCGATGAAAATTGTGATTGGTAATATGAGATGTAACCAGATTTCCGGGAAAAATTGGTTTGCGTAAGCTGTTTCATGCCCCTAGTTTCCTATAGTGTGTGAATCCATATGCTTATAAAAATTTGCCAATGCAAATAAGCTTGAAAGGGAAGTATGTTTCCAACTGTATAGTCAAGTGGGTGGGGAAGGACCAGATTTTTCCTCAAAAATATAAAAGACTAATTGAAAGAAAATACCTTTTTTTTTAAATTATAATTTGAGGATTAAATATCTGTATGTATGTACTTTAAAACTCTTTATTTTTTATTATATGTACAATAGAAAACATTCAGAGAAATTGCAAGACAGTTTTGAATTCAGGAAGTTGCGCAGATGAGGTATCCCTTACTGTAAATTGAATCCCCCCTCCCCAAGAAAATTTCAGATTATGCTTATTAATAGTCTAGAAATGCAATTATCATCCCCGGAGCTCCAAAGCCCCTCTTCCCATGAGCTTCAGAAATCTCTCAAAGAAAAAAATAATATTTGTGTTCAATTCTGACTGCAAGGGACCCTGAAACATTTCATTTTAGACGGGTTTTCGTCTTAAGGGTGTATTCGAAAAAATGATTTTCCACCTTCAACAGCTCGAAATTTTCCGATATATTTTCAGACTCATTTTTAAAAGTAGAAACATGAAACTTGCTGGAGTGATTTTTGAAATGTTGTATAAGATGCCGTGTGATGTATTTTTTAGCTGATTTAATTAGAATTTGATTTATAAACAATTATTTTTTTTAGTTCCATCATTTATTCGTTTCCAGATTTGGAAATTTCTGTTCAAATTGGCAACTTTGACAGTATTTTTTTGCAATGTTTTCTACATTTACCAAAAAATCGACAAACACGGCACATAATGTAGTTTCTAAATAAGAGAATTTGACAGTTCGGTGCATTTGAGAGGAAAAATGAGTTTAAAAATAAATTTGAAAATAAACAGTTTTGATCGAATTACACCCTTAACCCCGTGAGGGGCGATGAAATGTATTTTATCCTAACTAATTTAAATGAAATTCTCACCAGAACCTTTAATGAATTTTTATATGTTTAACTTTGGCGGCAAAGTGTTGAAAAATTGTCTTTTCTTATTTTAAAACAAAATTTTTCGATTTTTCCGGTGAAAATTCAATAATACAGAAACATTATAGCTTGCCCCTCAAAGGGTTAACATTCCAGTTTCCTAAAAAAACTCTATATAATCTTACAGATTTTTTGATTTATAGAGCAAATGTGTATCTGTTACATGATTTTTTGTTGATGCCCTTACATAAAGGTTCTAGGAATCCCAGTTTCCTTAAAAAATTCCAGTTACGTTACATTTTTTTTTATATCCCTTTAAAATGTGCTCGAGTAGACTGACGTAATGTTTTTCCACAATTCCATCAAATAACTTTGATATATTAGGTCCCTGCGGTCATGCCGTTTGTATTATCACATCGGTTTAACAAGAAAGAAAAGTAAAGAGTTAAAAAAAAACTGCATATTTTAAGTTTTAAAATAGGTTCAAAAGGAAAAAAATAATTAAATTTAAAAAACAAAAAAAAAAAAAAAAAAAAAAAAAAAAAAAAAAAAAAAAAGAGAAAAAAAAAACGAGCCATAATGTGCTATTTTAGCTATTCTTAACAACTTGCCTAAAAAGAAAATAGTATTCAAAATATAAGTCGGTTGAAAAGAAAAAATAAAAATATCTAAAAAGTTCTTTAAAAAAATAATTCTACCGATGGAAAGTTACAGAAATCTTCATGCTTACTAAAATTTTATCTGTACACTGCAACAGTAAAAGAGGTAAATCTTCAAAGCGACAGAAATCTGTAACTTTGCAAATACAAAATAATGTGTTAAAATGACTGTAAAATTAGGAAAAAATTATGCATAATACGGGTTGCAGTTACATAAAAAATTGCATGTATTCCAGTTTAATGAAAAATTCCTAGAAACCTTCCAGATTTTTTGATTTATAGAGCAAATTTGTATTTGCTACATGAATTTTTTTGTTGCCCTTAGATAAAAAGTTCTAGGAATCAGAGTTACCAGGCAAAACTGTCGTAACTTTACAGTTTTATTTTATTTATTTATTTTTTACAGTATATCATTAAATCCCCTTAAAATGTGTTCGAATAAACTGATGTAATGTTTTTCTACAATCCCATCAGATAACTTTAATATATTAGCTCCCTGCGGTCATGCCATTTGTGTTATCACATCGGTTTACCAAGAAAAAAAAGAAAGCGTTCAATAATATATGACATAACCGCAATTAGCCATCACTTATCCAATGTCTGTTTCCTTCCTTTTTTTTTTTTTTTTTTTTTTTTTTTTTTTTTAAATTACAGTTCGCCTCTTCTGCAGTAAACACCTTATCGGTTGCGAAACACAAAGGCAACCACTTCGAAAGAATAACAACGGCTAATAAAGAGAAGTTGTTGCTGTTGTTTTCTGCATAGAACATCTTTGCTGCATCCTGTCACGTATCTAAGTTATGTTGAAGTCACTTAAACAGTGTAAACAAAAGTGTGAACATTTTCAAAAAATGTTCCAGTTATTCAGAAAATTAACGAATATACCCAGTACTAGGAAATTCTGAAATTGTCTGTGACAGATACCTCAAGAACAAATAAATAAATAAATAAATAAAAATCTGCAGGTAAAATGTTTTTTACAATTGAAGCGCTAATTAATCAATAACTAAATGCATTTTTTCAATCATAATGCTCCTAAAGTTATGAAATTCTTAAAATCTCTTTTTTTTTTTTTTTCCCAAGATTGTTCTCAACTGCTCTGCTCAACAAGCGCAAAACATTTCGACGCATTTGCAAATTTATTTTTAACGGAAAGATATAAAATTGGAAATCTTGAATATAGAAGCGATTTGGAATCGAACTGGTGAATTTTCCATTTTTTGACAAAAAATCACCAACTGATTTATAAGCGATTTCGATCACATGGCAAACACGTTTTTCATTTCAATTTGAGTGATTATTCTTCTTTCGCGCGGAAATTCTGTTTAAAACATTCACTTTGATACTATTTTTTGAAAAATCTGTTGTATTTGCAAAAACAAAAACAGGGAATAAGAGCGATTAAATAGATTCGGAACAACACCTGCTAAATTCATGCATTTTCCAACAAAAATAAATTAAAACTTATGTCATAAAGATTTAAGAACTGCCTTAAGGGTGTTCTCAACTGCTCTGATCAACAAGCGCAAAACATTTTGACACATTTACAAATTCATTTTTTAATGGAAAGAAATAAAATTGGAAGGCCTGACTATGGAAGTGATTTCAAATTGAACTTATTTTTCCATTTTATGATAATTAAATTATCTATCCAGTTCTAAGCTATATCGATCACGTGATCACTCGTTTTTCTCCTGCTTTTCGACCGGTTTTTCTGCTTTCGTCGGGAAATGTGCTCAAAAAAGTCAATTTTGAAGGCTTGTTATGAAAGATCTATTTTGTTTTTTTAAAAAACAGAAAATTGAGTGCAATTAGGCAGTTTCTAAATAACAACACCTGCTATTTTCATGTATTTCCGAACAAAAATAAATTAATGCATATGTCATAAAGTTACCCTTTTTGATTTAAGACCACCCTTAAATACAAAGGTAACATTTTAGAAGAATGGTGGCTAAAAAAGAAAACGAAACATGCACTGTTGTTTTCCAAAGAATACTTCAGTCGCTGCTTCCTCTCACGTATCAATGTCACACAAATGTCATTTAAAAAATATATAAAAACAATAGTCTGTATGTATATATTTTAAATATATTGTAAATTGCAATTTTGCAATCTTATCCGCAAATGCAAATAAGAATTAATTAATTCTTCTTTAGATTTCTTCAACTACAAGATGAGATTATCAATTTAACACAAGAAAGTTAAACATATATTTGAATTTTGCTTCATAGACATCTTAATGAGTAGTATTAATTAAGTAAAAACAATAGAAAATATCCAGTTTTATAGAAAAAGACTGATTTCTTACGATTTTTATCAACTATATGATCAATGTAACGACTTAAAAGTTGAAAGTTAAACATGTATCCTAGTTTTTCAACAGCTATAGCCTTAATGAGTATCGTTAATTAAGTAAAAAAACAATGGAAAATATCAAGTTTTATGGAAAAAGACTGCTCTCTTACGATTTTTATCAACTTAAGAGAGAAAACTTAAACATACATTTCAGTTTTTCAACAGCTATAACCTTAATGAGCATTCATAATTAAGTAAAAAACAATGGAAAATATCGATTTTTATAGAAAAAGGCTGATTTCTTACGATTTTTATCAACTGCAACATCAGTGTATCGACTTACAAGTTGAAAGTTAAACATGCATTCTAGTTTTTCAACAGCTATAATCTTAATGAGTATCGTTAATTAAGTAAAAAACAATGGAAAATATCAAGTTTTATAGAAAAAGACTGATTTCTTACGATTTTTTCAACTCAAACTTCAGAATATCAATTTGATAGAAAGAAATTTAAGCATGCATTCCAGTTTTGGACAACCATTTCCTTCATGAACATTATTAATTAAGCAAAACAGAAAATATTAAATTTTTAACTGATTTCTTCATATTTTTTATTTATTTATTTATTTTTTAATATAAAATCAGAATACACAACTTAAAATAGAAATTTAAACATATTTTTTAGTTTTTGAACAGTCGTTACCTCAAAGAATTTCGATAATTGAACAATTAACAAAGGAAACTAATGATTTTTTAACGAAAAAAGACGAATTAAACGAATTTGGTTAACTTTTACTCTAATTGGAAATTTCATCGTACTTTATGTATACCAACTAAGTAGAATTTTAATGCATAAACGAATAATTTAAAGAAATCCCCAACACACAAATGTGAACCTGCAGAGCATTTCTTATTACGTCATATCTAAACTAAAACTTTTTTCTGCAACCCCACCATGCATGCATTCCAGGTAGGGGAACATAACAAAGAATCTTGACGTCACAACTTACAAAGGTATACAAATGTTTACGTTCAAGAAAAAGTATCACATAGAGTGAAAAAAAAGAAGAGATTTAAGTTATTTATCCATTCTAGTTTTATAACAGTTACTACAACATCTCCAAATTAAAATTTAGAAGTCATAATGAGTATAATTAATTAAGCAAAATAATAGAAATATTAGTTTTTCAGAGGGGAAAAGACGAATTTAAACAAATTTTATTAGTTTTACACTAGTTTAATAATAATTTTAAGGAGGAAAAAGACGAATTTAAACTTTTTTTTTTTTAGTTTTACACTATTTTTTCTCATTTCCAACATGGATATATCAATTTTAACAGAAGAATTAAACGTATATTATAGTTTTTAACAACAAAATCTTAACAAGTATCATTAATTAAACAAAAATAAATATCAGTTTTAAAGAAAAGACGAATTTGAATAATTTTACACTAGTATTTTCAAAAGCAACATGGAAATATCAATACTTATTCACATATTTCACTTATTCACTGTATTCAATACTATATTTAATAAATTTGGATACACTTTAAGAATTTCCTAATCTATAATTAAATATTAGCTGTATATTTAATGTTACCCATGTTTTCAACATTAGTTCATAATCGTGAATTTTGTATTTTAAATACCATGTATTCAGGTTCAGATTATTTTCACTTGAAATCATACAGAATTTTTTAACAGAGTTTGTTTTTGAAATCATTGAAGCAACTGTATTTAATATTTTTAACACCAATTTTCTAAGATTTTCTAACATTTTCCGATTATACATTCTTCAGAAGTACATTTCTAAATGCTACAATCACTTTACATATCGAAAAGATATCATTGAAGCAACTGTATTTAATATTTTTAATACCAATTTTCTAAGATTTTTTAACATTTTCCGGTTATACATTCCTCAAAAGTTATTATTACGTATTCTAAACAATAGCAAATATTAATTTTAAGAATAAAAAGACGAATTTAAACAAATTTTATTAGTTTTACACTATTTTTTCTCACCTCCAACACGGATATATCAATTTTAACAGAAGAATTAAACGTATATTTTAGTTTTTAACAACAAAAATGTAATAAGTATCATTAATTAAACAAAAATAAATACCAATTTTCAAGAAAAGACAATTTTTTACACAAATTTTCAACTTTGAAATACATCGCTTACATATATTGTTACAGTATATTACTAAACTTAAACTTTTTAAAAAGTTTGAATGTCTTTACAAAGGGTTCATACTTATATTTTTCACGTCTTGACTGCATTCGAAATCTTACAACAAAAGTATACTTTTATTATTATTATTATTATTATTATTCTAGAAAACCTAAAAAATCGTTTCTTGCTGCTTTAGACACTTGACATATTAAAACTACTCTACCCATATAATTAATCAAATTAGGACATGATTCATCTTACACTTCAAAATTTCTGAATTTTTACAATACTTATTTTCATCAAACTTTATTCTTGATCCTATATATTTTAATAGCACAGAATTTTCACATCTGTTTTTATCTACTTATCAGAAAATTATTAAAACACCCAACAACATTTTTCAAATATGAATATTATCTTTACAATTTAATGATGCAAAACATACACGAATACAAAGTTTAATTTTTACAAACATTTCATATTTCAAACCAAACTATTCGAAATTTTCACAACGTAAGAGCAAACATTAGACGAACTTTTTAACATTAATATTGCTTAGATCTTTTCATCATAACTTTTAACTATGATAATTATCCATTTTTAGGTTGATTGTCGAAAAACTGTAACTGAAATTACATAAACTTAATGTAAAAAACCATGTTCTCACACAATTTCTTGAAATTCAACAAAGAATTGACTATTACTCCAATACTTATCTACTTCAATCTCGACTCTCGATAGTATATAGATATTACATCATTACATACTTACAACTCTTTTCAAACGTTTATCAGAAAATCAAGCCAATCAAAGTCTAGTAGTTATCACACCTGTTCCTCAGAAATATTACTATCATATGAAACAGTAAAGAAAATTAATAGATATTTAATATTTAATAACTTCATACGTGAAATTACTGTTGAATGAGAATACTAATAATCAATAAAATCAACTGTTGGACAAAAAAATAGTACAGATTACCGAAAATTCAAATCATTTTTTCTACAAAAATTACAAAAATTAACAAATGAATGACCAGTTAGAGAAATAATTAAAAAAAATAATGAACATATTTACAAATTTATTAAAATCACACCTTTTTCTGGATTACAAACCACAATTTCTTGAAAAATTTAACACCGAATTTGTAAGATTTTAATCCTAGTATTACATACACTCAATAAATATTCAAAATTAACAAAAAAATAATTTTTTTAGTCTCATCAATAAGCAGAAATTCTATATTAAAAGAATATTTTCATAGTAGTACTTATAAAAATGAGAGTTTACAAACTGATTTTCATAATTTTATCACATTTAAACTTAATTTTTATACATAAAACATTATTTAATCAAATTTTATACTTTCTAATTCAGTAAAATTCAATACTTTTTTAGTTTTTAAACCAATACCACAATATTTATTTACATCAAACTTGATTCTTTACCTTTTATATTTCCACATTACACAAGTGAGTTAAATACTAACTTGGAACGGGAGTTGAAGTCAATTGATTCAATTCGATTTTCATCGTATACGCATTTCCCCTACACGAAATTTCTTACTTCTATAATCATCTAATGTATTAAAACTAATCTACTCATATTTTTAATCAATTCATCAGATGTTTCATCTCGCACTTCTGAATTATCATCCACCAAGTTGCTTAAAATATAAATACTATCTTTAAAGTTTTAATGTAGTATACATGACTAATCTTGAGTTTCCATCTATACTATTAATCAAATTATCATATGTTTCATCTTACAGTTCAACGATTTCTGAATTATCGTCCATCTAGTTGTTTAAAATATTAATAAAATGTTTATAGTTTTTGATTATACATAGTATGTATGAATACAATCTTTAATTTTTAACAGTTCATATTTCAAATAACCTATTTTCGAAACCAAACTATGTGAATTTTACCACAATACTTATCATCATACAGAGATTTGTGTTTCATACTTTTTCTAAAAATTATCAGATATGTACTCCTCAGAGGAATTTCTATCATATGAATAAATGAAAAAAAAATTAATTTATATTAAACGTACAGCGAAATTTGATTGCAATATATATGTATTTAATAAAAATAAATAAATGAGCGATTATTTATACATTAAACCTTTACTAAATATATATTTCTTGCGTTATAAAGATGTTTCAACAAGATGAACCAAAACAGCAGCAAACTTCAGAAATTAATGATCTGAATGATTCATCCCTAGCACATGTAGCGTTAATGAATAATACATATGTAAGTACTTATATGAAAAATACTAGAATTCGTATATGAATCGTAATTAGAGTAAATATAAAATGATTTGTCTTACTGCCTACACTTTAACAAATGCCTTTTTACCTATATTGTTGAAAAGAATCCTAATTGTTTGCATTTTATTTCTATTACAGATGTGTTCTATTTGCTACAAACATTTCTTAAGTAAATCGAATTTAACAGAACATACAAAAATCCATACAGGTGAAAAACCTTACACTTGGGAAGATTACCAAATGCTGTTTTCAAGAAGGCGTGAATCAAAAGTGCACACATCATCATATAAAGCATCGTCAGTTATATGTAAACTTAGTGAGGATATTCAAAAATTATTCAGACGTTTGAAGAATTTAGACATAAAGGAAGATATTTAGACTATATATCCATCATATTTTCATAACACTTACCACAATATCTCAAACTTAAAATTTGGAAGACATACACACTGCTGAAAAGTAATTTTGTTACCCGTGATTCTTCTAACCAACATGAATGTATAGATATTATTTTGCAATGTATCCTTTAAATGCTCACATTAAATATTCCTTTATATACATATATCGTTGTGTTTATTTTTTAAAAACCTATTACATTAATAAAATAAGTTACACACACGTACATACACATAACATTTTAAGTGAAACAACACTCTCACAACTTAAAAAATGCATAAGAACATACAAAAATAAGCAGATGTATGAAAAAATATGCAAATTTACAAAATAATTTCACTGTTTTCTAGAAATACCAACAAAAAAATATTTAAAGTATAAAAAAATTACAAAAGTGAAAAGAAAAAACACAAATGTAAAACAAAAATCACAAAGTGAAAAACTCACAACAAAGTTTTTGAAAAAAAAAAAAATTTACAACAAAAAATTTTTTACAAAAACCAAAACTTCAAAAATATTTTTCCAAAAAAATTTTTTTTCAAAAACATTTTTTACAAAAAAATTTTTTTTTCAAAATAAGTTTTTACAAAAGTAAAAAATAAAAAATCACAACGTTAAAAATATGAAAAATTTTAGTTAAAAAAAGTGTAAAAAAAATTGCAAAAAAAATTGCAAAAATTTCAAAAAAGTTACGAAAAAAGTATCAAAATTTTTGTTCTTTTTAATAGTAAATACAATGGTTTCACCATTGCATACTGTATTAAAAAGAACAAAAATTTTGATAACTTTTTTGATAACTTTTTTGAAATTTTTGCAATTTTTTTTGCAATTTTTTTTACACTTTTTTTAACTAAAATTTTTCATATTTTTAACGTTGTGATTTTTTATTTTTTACTTTTGTAAAAACTTATTTTGAAAAAAAAATTTTTTTGTAAAAAATGTTTTTGAAAAAAAATTTTTTTGGAAAAATATTTTTGAAGTTTTGGTTTTTGTAAAAAAATTTTTGTTGTAAATTTTTTTTTTTTCAAAAACTTTGTTGTGAGTTTTTCACTTTGTGATTTTTGTTTTACATTTGTGTTTTTTCTTTTCACTTTTGTAATTTTTTTATACTTTAAATATTTTTTTGTTGGTATTTCTAGAAAACAGTGAAATTATTTTGTAAATTTGCATATTTTTTCATACATCTGCTTATTTTTGTATGTTCTTATGCATTTTTTAAGTTGTGAGAGTGTTGTTTCACTTAAAATGTTATGTGTATGTACGTGTGTGTAACTTATTTTATTAATGTAATAGGTTTTTAAAAAATAAACACAACGATATATGTATATAAAGGAATATTTAATGTGAGCATTTAAAGGATACATTGCAAAATAATATCTATACATTCATGTTGGTTAGAAGAATCACGGGTAACAAAATTACTTTTCAGCAGTGTGTATGTCTTCCAAATTTTAAGTTTGAGATATTGTGGTAAGTGTTATGAAAATATGATGGATATATAGTCTAAATATCTTCCTTTATGTCTAAATTCTTCAAACGTCTGAATAATTTTTGAATATCCTCACTAAGTTTACATATAACTGACGATGCTTTATATGATGATGTGTGCACTTTTGATTCACGCCTTCTTGAAAACAGCATTTGGTAATCTTCCCAAGTGTAAGGTTTTTCACCTGTATGGATTTTTGTATGTTCTGTTAAATTCGATTTACTTAAGAAATGTTTGTAGCAAATAGAACACATCTGTAATAGAAATAAAATGCAAACAATTAGGATTCTTTTCAACAATATAGGTAAAAAGGCATTTGTTAAAGTGTAGGCAGTAAGACAAATCATTTTATATTTACTCTAATTACGATTCATATACGAATTCTAGTATTTTTCATATAAGTACTTACATATGTATTATTCATTAACGCTACATGTGCTAGGGATGAATCATTCAGATCATTAATTTCTGAAGTTTGCTGCTGTTTTGGTTCATCTTGTTGAAACATCTTTATAACGCAAGAAATATATATTTAGTAAAGGTTTAATGTATAAATAATCGCTCATTTATTTATTTTTATTAAATACATATATATTGCAATCAAATTTCGCTGTACGTTTAATATAAATTAATTTTTTTTTCATTTATTCATATGATAGAAATTCCTCTGAGGAGTACATATCTGATAATTTTTAGAAAAAGTATGAAACACAAATCTCTGTATGATGATAAGTATTGTGGTAAAATTCACATAGTTTGGTTTCGAAAATAGGTTATTTGAAATATGAACTGTTAAAAATTAAAGATTGTATTCATACATACTATGTATAATCAAAAACTATAAACATTTTATTAATATTTTAAACAACTAGATGGACGATAATTCAGAAATCGTTGAACTGTAAGATGAAACATATGATAATTTGATTAATAGTATAGATGGAAACTCAAGATTAGTCATGTATACTACATTAAAACTTTAAAGATAGTATTTATATTTTAAGCAACTTGGTGGATGATAATTCAGAAGTGCGAGATGAAACATCTGATGAATTGATTAAAAATATGAGTAGATTAGTTTTAATACATTAGATGATTATAGAAGTAAGAAATTTCGTGTAGGGGAAATGCGAATACGATGAAAATCGAATTGAATCAATTGACTTCAACTCCCGTTCCAAGTTAGTATTTAACTCACTTGTGTAATGTGGAAATATAAAAGGTAAAGAATCAAGTTTGATGTAAATAAATATTGTGGTATTGGTTTAAAAACTAAAAAAGTATTGAATTTTACTGAATTAGAAAGTATAAAATTTGATTAAATAATGTTTTATGTATAAAAATTAAGTTTAAATGTGATAAAATTATGAAAATCAGTTTGTAAACTCTCATTTTTATAAGTACTACTATGAAAATATTCTTTTAATATAGAATTTCTGCTTATTGATGAGACTAAAAAAATTATTTTTTTGTTAATTTTGAATATTTATTGAGTGTATGTAATACTAGGATTAAAATCTTACAAATTCGGTGTTAAATTTTTCAAGAAATTGTGGTTTGTAATCCAGAAAAAGGTGTGATTTTAATAAATTTGTAAATATGTTCATTATTTTTTTTAATTATTTCTCTAACTGGTCATTCATTTGTTAATTTTTGTAATTTTTGTAGAAAAAATGATTTGAATTTTCGGTAATCTGTACTATTTTTTTGTCCAACAGTTGATTTTATTGATTATTAGTATTCTCATTCGACAGTAATTTCACGTATGAAGTTATTAAATATTAAATATCTATTAATTTTCTTTACTGTTTCATATGATAGTAATATTTCTGAGGAACAGGTGTGATAACTACTAGACTTTGATTGGCTTGATTTTCTGATAAACGTTTGAAAAGAGTTGTAAGTATGTAATGATGTAATATCTATATACTATCGAGAGTCGAGATTGAAGTAGATAAGTATTGGAGTAATAGTCAATTCTTTGTTGAAATTCAAGAAATTGTGTGAGAACATGGTTTTTTACATTAAGTTTATGTAATTTCAGTTACAGTTTTTCGACAATCAACCTAAAAATGGATAATTATCATAGTTAAAAGTTATGATGAAAAGATCTAAGCAATATTAATGTTAAAAAGTTCGTCTAATGTTTGCTCTTACGTTGTGAAAATTTCGAATAGTTTGGTTTGAAATATGAAATGTTTGTAAAAATTAAACTTTGTATTCGTGTATGTTTTGCATCATTAAATTGTAAAGATAATATTCATATTTGAAAAATGTTGTTGGGTGTTTTAATAATTTTCTGATAAGTAGATAAAAACAGATGTGAAAATTCTGTGCTATTAAAATATATAGGATCAAGAATAAAGTTTGATGAAAATAAGTATTGTAAAAATTCAGAAATTTTGAAGTGTAAGATGAATCATGTCCTAATTTGATTAATTATATGGGTAGAGTAGTTTTAATATGTCAAGTGTCTAAAGCAGCAAGAAACGATTTTTTAGGTTTTCTAGAATAATAATAATAATAATAATAATAAAAGTATACTTTTGTTGTAAGATTTCGAATGCAGTCAAGACGTGAAAAATATAAGTATGAACCCTTTGTAAAGACATTCAAACTTTTTAAAAAGTTTAAGTTTAGTAATATACTGTAACAATATATGTAAGCGATGTATTTCAAAGTTGAAAATTTGTGTAAAAAATTGTCTTTTCTTGAAAATTGGTATTTATTTTTGTTTAATTAATGATACTTATTACATTTTTGTTGTTAAAAACTAAAATATACGTTTAATTCTTCTGTTAAAATTGATATATCCGTGTTGGAGGTGAGAAAAAATAGTGTAAAACTAATAAAATTTGTTTAAATTCGTCTTTTTATTCTTAAAATTAATATTTGCTATTGTTTAGAATACGTAATAATAACTTTTGAGGAATGTATAACCGGAAAATGTTAAAAAATCTTAGAAAATTGGTATTAAAAATATTAAATACAGTTGCTTCAATGATATCTTTTCGATATGTAAAGTGATTGTAGCATTTAGAAATGTACTTCTGAAGAATGTATAATCGGAAAATGTTAGAAAATCTTAGAAAATTGGTGTTAAAAATATTAAATACAGTTGCTTCAATGATTTCAAAAACAAACTCTGTTAAAAAATTCTGTATGATTTCAAGTGAAAATAATCTGAACCTGAATACATGGTATTTAAAATACAAAATTCACGATTATGAACTAATGTTGAAAACATGGGTAACATTAAATATACAGCTAATATTTAATTATAGATTAGGAAATTCTTAAAGTGTATCCAAATTTATTAAATATAGTATTGAATACAGTGAATAAGTGAAATATGTGAATAAGTATTGATATTTCCATGTTGCTTTTGAAAATACTAGTGTAAAATTATTCAAATTCGTCTTTTCTTTAAAACTGATATTTATTTTTGTTTAATTAATGATACTTGTTAAGATTTTGTTGTTAAAAACTATAATATACGTTTAATTCTTCTGTTAAAATTGATATATCCATGTTGGAAATGAGAAAAAATAGTGTAAAACTAAAAAAAAAAAAGTTTAAATTCGTCTTTTTCCTCCTTAAAATTATTATTAAACTAGTGTAAAACTAATAAAATTTGTTTAAATTCGTCTTTTCCCCTCTGAAAAACTAATATTTCTATTATTTTGCTTAATTAATTATACTCATTATGACTTCTAAATTTTAATTTGGAGATGTTGTAGTAACTGTTATAAAACTAGAATGGATAAATAACTTAAATCTCTTCTTTTTTTTCACTCTATGTGATACTTTTTCTTGAACGTAAACATTTGTATACCTTTGTAAGTTGTGACGTCAAGATTCTTTGTTATGTTCCCCTACCTGGAATGCATGCATGGTGGGGTTGCAGAAAAAAGTTTTAGTTTAGATATGACGTAATAAGAAATGCTCTGCAGGTTCACATTTGTGTGTTGGGGATTTCTTTAAATTATTCGTTTATGCATTAAAATTCTACTTAGTTGGTATACATAAAGTACGATGAAATTTCCAATTAGAGTAAAAGTTAACCAAATTCGTTTAATTCGTCTTTTTTCGTTAAAAAATCATTAGTTTCCTTTGTTAATTGTTCAATTATCGAAATTCTTTGAGGTAACGACTGTTCAAAAACTAAAAAATATGTTTAAATTTCTATTTTAAGTTGTGTATTCTGATTTTATATTAAAAAATAAATAAATAAATAAAAAATATGAAGAAATCAGTTAAAAATTTAATATTTTCTGTTTTGCTTAATTAATAATGTTCATGAAGGAAATGGTTGTCCAAAACTGGAATGCATGCTTAAATTTCTTTCTATCAAATTGATATTCTGAAGTTTGAGTTGAAAAAATCGTAAGAAATCAGTCTTTTTCTATAAAACTTGATATTTTCCATTGTTTTTTACTTAATTAACGATACTCATTAAGATTATAGCTGTTGAAAAACTAGAATGCATGTTTAACTTTCAACTTGTAAGTCGATACACTGATGTTGCAGTTGATAAAAATCGTAAGAAATCAGCCTTTTTCTATAAAAATCGATATTTTCCATTGTTTTTTACTTAATTATGAATGCTCATTAAGGTTATAGCTGTTGAAAAACTGAAATGTATGTTTAAGTTTTCTCTCTTAAGTTGATAAAAATCGTAAGAGAGCAGTCTTTTTCCATAAAACTTGATATTTTCCATTGTTTTTTTACTTAATTAACGATACTCATTAAGGCTATAGCTGTTGAAAAACTAGGATACATGTTTAACTTTCAACTTTTAAGTCGTTACATTGATCATATAGTTGATAAAAATCGTAAGAAATCAGTCTTTTTCTATAAAACTGGATATTTTCTATTGTTTTTACTTAATTAATACTACTCATTAAGATGTCTATCAAGCAAAATTCAAATATATGTTTAACTTTCTTGAGTTAAATTGATAATCTCATCTTGTAGTTGAAGAAATCTAAATAAAATGGTTAAAAAACTGAAATTTTAATTGTTTCGCTTAATTAATAATACTCATTAAAACTACGGTTGTTTAAAATTCAAATACAAAATTAATCTTCATCTTATAGTATGATTTCGAGCGGCGGCACCGCAGGTGGGACCAGGAGGAGCAGGTGGGGCAGCCGGAGGGATGCTGCGCGGTCCCACCGTCCCACCTGCGCTTGAGCTTAAACTCTCCTTTTCCTACTACTACTATAGATTTTTTTTTTTTTTTTTTTTTTATATTAGTATTAAGTAGGTTTTGAAGGTGAAAAAGTTTCGTAATACTTTATGAAATAATACACAGTTTTTCCATTAATTATTGTCTTGGTTTCCTTAATTATTTATATAAAATGATGAATTAGACATCCTCAAAATAAAACTGAAAAAGGATCTTTTTGTGTAATACAAAATATCTTACATTATTGTAAAGGTGCGACTCAAAACATCTATATTATAAAGGCCAAACGTAGCTCTGCGTAACGCATACGTCATTTTTCGAATGGCAACACTTTTTCATGTAATTGCGGTTTTGCAATTTTCGCTACAGCAAATATTACACTTCTGAACTTCGCACATTTTTAATTTTTATACCATCGTATAGAGAAAAAAATGTACTTTTAAATGCAATTTGTTTGAAAGCTGTATCTCAATTTATTTTTGAGATATTAATTTTTTTATTAATTTTTAGTACCAATTTTGTAATTGTGGCAACAGAATCTCCCCATTTTCTATTAAAATTGAAACGAATTAAAATGTGTATGTCAAATCTATCGTCAATTATAAAATCCGGTGAATTTCAGTTTTATTTTGTTTTTATTCCCATCAATGATCAAATTAAAATACCATTCTTTAAACATGTGGAATACGGATATGAGAAGTCCGTATGTAAATTTTGAGAAGATGAAAATGATGACGGGCGTTCATAGAATTTCACGTGAAATTCTATGATCGTGTCAATTTGTTATAAATTTTATTTTTTTTCATTCTCATTTATACCAAACATAAGAGCCTCAATTAATAACTTCATCATAATAACTTATCTTTATTATATTTAACTGATTAGATATGCGATTAAAGTTTAATGTTAACAATTTGGACAACTGAGTTTTATAGAAACAGTATTTTGTTAATTTTAGCTTAAAATAATATTTGTTTGAGAGTTAGACTGACCAATATAAGATACATTTTTTACTGTAACTAATTTTGTAGATTTATTATAAATCAATGAAACAGTTTCTTCTTAAACATTTTTTTTTTTTTTTTTTTTTTTTTTTTTTGCCGAATTTCGACGGGTTTCACCTGGTTACGATAATAGACAAATAACGATTATAAAGGAATAATATTAAGATATTATCAAATGTACGGAAAAGTAATTAATAAATTATGAGAAAATTAGACAAATATACACTGTAAAACATTTGTGAAACGTTACTCCATAAAATTAGAAGCTGAGTGACTAGCAGCCTTTAGGCTGTTCTTGAATCCCATAGGACAACTTTATGACATAAGTTTTAATTTGTTTTTGTTTGGAAATGCATGGAATTAACAAGTGTTGTTGTTTAAAAATTATCTAAGGTTTTTTTTTTTTTTTTTTTTTTTTTTTTCCGAATACATTAGATTTTTCAGAAAATAGTGTCAAAATGGCATTTTGAACCGACTGTCTCGGTGAAAATAGAAAAAACTGTCAAATTGCCGTGAAAAACGTGATTATCATGTGATCGAAAAAGCTTATACTTCAGTAGGTCATTTATTTATCCAAAAATGGAAAACTGAGTTCAATTCCAAATCGCTTTCATAAACAAGCCTTCAAATTTTATATCTTTCTGTTAAAAATGAATTTGTAAATGTGTCAAAACGTTTTGCGCTTATTAAGCAGACTAGTTGAGAACAGCTTTAACTCTTTCCTGCACAGTGTGCCTGGTCTGGGATACCTAATTTTTTCCAAACTCGGAAGTGGCACCAATAATATTTTTAAAATTTTTGCTTTTAGAATGAATGCTTAAACTTAGACGTTCTTAATCTCTAAAAAAATCGTATGTAAATTCCGGTGTGAATCAATAATTTCTCATTTTACTAACAGAATTTGTCCATGCCGGAAAAGGTTAAGGAGCAGTATTTAATCATTTTTAAAAACTCATCATTACGAAATTATTGCGTATTAGCAAAATTTTCTGACAAATTCATACACATAATTCATTTTAGAAACACAATGGATGAGATTTGGACAACGCATATAAAGTTCTTCAAAAACAATCCACTTTATTTACAACGTATGATGCTTCTCCGAGAGCTAATCGATTTTTTGTATTGTTGCTGCTTTACATTGCGCTTTGCATAATTGGGTATTGCACCAGCTCATTTAATATCTTCTGAGAATTTTTTTCGTATTGCACAAATCTCTACGAATCCAGTGCGCTTTGTGTTGTAAGAGATCAAAACTGCCGTCTTGATTTAGTGAGACAGCTAAATGGTTGAAAATTTTCGGAAATATATATACTTTTAACAAAATAGCATTTTGAAAATGAACGCAGTCAAGCACAAAATTTCATGCAATATCCCCAGATTCGTAAAAAAAAAAAAAAAAAAAAAAAAGCGCAGAAGAACAAAAAATGTGTTTAAAAGTTTAAAGTGTTTTTTTTTTTTTTTTTTTTTTTCTTTTACATAAAGTGTATAACATTATGCTATTTCATGTCTGATTTAAATCACTGATAGAAATCAAAAACTGATTTATATCATTATATTTTTAATGAAACTGGTATAAATCCCTCAATTTTACTTCGATCACGTTAGAACACGGTATCTATAGCATTTTTTATTAATTTACAAGGACACAAAAAGGAAATCGGTTTTGCATAATAATTGCTGGGAGAGTACGTTTTAAAATTCGGTATTCGATTTTAAATTCAATTAGTTTTTTGCATATTACTCTTTATATATAAATTCCATACTTTATATAAATCTTACTCTTGAGAAGAGTAAGCTTCTCAAGTAAAGCTGAAGAAAAGTATTCGCATACCATTCTCCTTAAAGAGAAAATTGCTGAAGGGGAATTTTTAACTGAAATGTATATATCTCTTAAATGAATTAAATTTTGGAATACATGTTGTTAATAGATATAAATCTCTATATCAGATACACGGCTGCTAAAAAATTAAGACAATTTTCCGATTATAAATAGAAACAGCTGATTTATTCTATTATCACATTATAAATATTAATATAATCTCTTCTTACTCTATTCGTATTTTAAAAATATCTGCACTCGCATCTCAACTCAGCTGTGCTCGTGGACGTATGTGTTTACATTTTGAAACTTTAAATTACATTTAACATCTCTATATTGTATCCTGACGACGTTTGTAGAAACGAATGAAACGTTGAGAATTTTTAAATATATTTTAATACATTCTTTTTATAAGTGTACCGTCTAGTAATGTGTATTTATTTTAATACATATTTTTAGAAATATTAACCGCTGTGTCAAACACATACACACACACACAAAAAAAAAAAAAAAAAAAAAAAAAAAAAAAAAAGAAAGAAAGAAAGAAAGAAAAGGATATTGAAGAACTATGTTGATTAAATTCACGGTGTTTTTTAAGTCACAAAATAATAATAAATAAATAAATAATATTAAATCCTAAAAATTATTTTTCTAAAACTGTAATTATCTTTTTTAAAAAAGGAGAACAAAATTGTGGGAATAAGTCAAGTAAAAGCCAAATTTCGAGTTATTTTTCTTAAAACAATAATGTTCTTTATTTAACAATAAATAAATAAATAAAATAAATAAATTAAAAGTTGGGGGGAGAAAAAAAAAAGAAAAAAAAGTTGGGGGGGGGGGGCGAAAGAAAAAAAATAACATTTATTCTTCTCCTTTTTTTTTTTTTTTTTTTTTTTTTTTTTAATTAAAACTATTTATTTTTTTATAACGTTATTACTGCATTTTGAAACAAATAGCAACCTCTAAATCAAATACACACATACAAAAAAAAAGGAAATAATAAAAAACTGTACCGATTAATATGTTCACAATTTTTTTTCTTTTTTTAAGGAAGAAAAAATCAAATCCTCAAAAGTATTTTTCTAAAACCACAATTCTCTTTATTAAAAAAAGGGATGAAAAAAGATTGCATTAAGAAAAAAAAAACATAAATAAGAACACTTATTCTTCCTTTTTTCACGCAAACTATTCTATTTCAGCACTGCTAACTCGTTCTGCATGCCAACTCCAGCTTATTTAAGTAATACGATAAGTTATTACCTCTTCCTTCTTCCAGCCCTAACGTGGCAACATACTTATTTATTCACGTAGAGCAAAATTAATATAGGTTTTCAGTTGAAACAGTTTTTGTGAAGAATTTTTCGCATTTCTCCCGGATTGTGTTGCACTCTCAGTAATGTAAACATATTAAGTGCTCAGTAATTTTAGAGCTAATTATTCAGTAAACAAAGCAAAATCAATCAAAAGTTTTTAACCATTGCGATTTAGTTTGATAAAAGTTTTTAGCATTTCGCTGATGTTTTTGGGATGTCTGTGGGATGTTGATTTATCCTAATAAGATTTTTTATGAAGCGTTGGTTGTTTATTGAAAAGTGTCATTTGATTTTTAGGCTTGGCATAAAAAATTTCACACTTCAACTATATGTTAGCAGGAAAAACTTTTAACAAAACCCGCAATTTTTATAGAATTTTTACACTATAAACTTTCACATAGATCAAAATCCATCAAAGATTTTAACCAATGCGATTTAGTTTGATAAAAGTTTTTAGCATTTCGCTGATGTTTTTGGGATGTCTGTGGGATGTTGATTTATCCTAATAAGATTTTTTATGAAGCGTTGGTTGTTTATTGAAAAGTGTCATTTGATTTTTAGGCTTGGCATAAAAAATTTCACACTTCAACTATATGTTAGCAGGAAAAACTTTTAACAAAACCCGCAATTTTTATAGAATTTTTACACTATAAACTTTCACATAGATCAAAATCCATCAAAGATTTTAACCAATGCGATTTAGTTTGATAAAAGTTTTTAGCATTTCGCTGATGTTTTTGGGATGTCTGTGGGATGTTGATTTATCCTAATAAGATTTTTTTTTTAAGTGTTGGTTATTGATTAAAATGTATCATTTGATATTTTTAGGACCTTTTTAAAAGATATCACACTTCAACGATATGTAACAGGAAAAAACTTTAGTAAAACTCGCATTTTTTATAGAATTTTTACACTATAAATTTTCACTTAGAGCAAAATTGATCAAAGTTGTTAACCGTTGCGAATTAGTGAGATATAAGTTTTTAACATTTCGGTGATGCTTTGGGGATGTCTGAGGGACGTTAATTTTTCCTAATAAGATTTTTATGAATTTTTGGTTACATATTGAAATGCATCATTTGATGTTTTTAGGACCTTTTTAAAAGATATCACACTTCAACTATATGTAGCAGGACAAATCTTTAACAAAACTCACAATTTTTATAGAATTTTTACACTATAAACTTTCACATAGAGCAAAATCGATCAAAATTTTTAACCATTGCGAATTAGTGAAATAAAAGTTTTGAACATTTCGGTGATGCTTTGGGATGTGTGAAAGACGTTGATTTATCCCATCAGATTTTTTATGAAGTGTTGGTTATTTATTTAAATGTATTATATGATGATTTTAAGTCCTTTATAACCACTTAACTGATCAATGCTTAAAAAAAAAAAAAACTTTAAATAATTTCTACTTTTTTCAATGTCTTTTACAGAATTTTTAAGTTAATCAGTTATCACCGGTTTTCAAAACAGAAATTTGTGTCTAATTGAAACAGTGCTCGGATAAAACGCAAATAATTGTAACTTATACAAAAATTTATTAAGTAATGCAAAATTTACAATAAAAATGTACTGGTGAGAAAAATAAGTCTGGTTGGCAAAAATAGTTTCCCGTATGAACAAATCAGGGAAGCGGTTAACCCTTTCAGGGGTGCCGTCTGCAAAATGTTGGCTGTAATGCCCTGTTAGTTGCAAATTAGCACCAGTAAGTTTTTAGTACAACTTCGATCTCAAAATACAGTCGAGTCTCTATATAACGAAGTCCTCCGTTCCAGTAAAAAATTCTTTATATAGAGAAATTCGATGTATAGAGAATGATGTTAAAAATCGTATTTAATGTGTAAGATTTGAACAAATATTATTTTTGATCTTTTGAATTTAGAATTTGAAATGTTTAAAAGTAAATATTAACCTAACATTTTATTTCTTAATTATTTAAGCTGTTTCAAAAAAGACGACAGACATTTATTTGAAAGCTTAATGAAAATCAAATAAGGAAGACTTGCATTAATTTCAGACGAAGAAATATGTAATTTTTTATTGTTTTGATTTTAAAATTGTTACGCTTTCAAAAAAATGCTCAAATTTTACCGAGGAATGAAAAATTGTAGTTAACATTTTCCTCCATTTGAAGGCCTCTCTTATGCGCCTCTCATTGATTCCTCTCTTACATCCAACTGACACTGTTTTGAGAAGAATGTGGAAAGATGTGTGGGAGGTGGTATGAATTCGTTGGCTTTAAAGAACAAGGAGAGAAGTAATAAATAAATAATTTTAAAAAACCCCTCAGCACTGACGATAAATCAAAAATAAGTGATGGAAAATTGATTCCATATGATTTCGAAGCTTTTTAAAACTGTTTTTTATGACCAATTTATGAAAAAAATCGATATATGGAGATCGATATTTCGCTATATAGAGACTGTTTTTAATGTAATCATGCGAAAAGGGGACCGTTCCTACTAAAAATTCGTTATATAGAGAAATTCGATGTATGGAGTTCGTTATAGAGAGACTCGACTGTATACGTGAAAAAGAGCTTTGGATTATTTTCAAATAATTTTTTTCGTAAATTACGGCTTGAATTCATCATTTGAAAATTCTTGGGGTAAAAAATGCTTTGTCTTTGAAAGGGTTAAAAAATATCACACTTCAACTATAAGAAAAACCTTTAACAAAACCTTTATATAATATTTACACTATAAACTTTCACGTAAAGCAAAATCGATTAAATTTTTTAACCATTGGGAATTACTTGGGTGAAATTGTCTATCATTTCGGTGATGTTTTGAGATGTCTATGGGATGTTGATTTATCCTAATAAGATTTTTTTTTTTATAAAGAGTTGGCTATTTATTAAAATGTTATTGTTTGATGCTTTTAGGCACTTTTTAAAAAATATCACACTTCAACTACATGTAATAGGAAAAACCTTTAACAAAACTAACATTTTTGTAGAACTTTTACACTATAAACTTTCACGTAAGTAAAATCAATCAAAGTTTTTAACTATTGCGAATTAGTGAGATAAAATATTTAACATTTCGGCGATTGTTTGGAGGACATTGATTTATGCTAATAGAATTTTTTATGAAGTACTGGTTATTTATAGAAATGTATCATTTGATACTTTTAGGCACTTTTTAAAAGATATCACACTTCAACTATATGTAATAGGGAAAACCTTTAACAAAACTAACATTTTTGTAGAACTTTTACACTACAAACTTTCACGTAAGAAAAATCAATCAAAGTTTTTAACTATAGCGAATTAGTGAGATAAAATATTTAACATTTCGGCGATTGTTTGGAGGACATTGATTTATGCTAATAGAATTTTTTATGAAGTACTGGTTATTTATAGAAATGTATCATTTGATACTTTTAGGCACTTTTTAAAAGATATCACGCTTCAACTATATGTAATAGGGAAAACCTTTAACAAAACTAACATTTTTGTAGAACTTATACACTACAAACTTTCACGTAAGAAAAATCAATCAAAGTTTTTAACTATAGCGAATTAGTGAGATAAAATATTTAACATTTCGGCGATTGTTTGGAGGACATTGATTTATGCTAATAGAATTTTTTATGAAGTACTGGTTATTTATTGAAATGTATCATTTTATACTTTTAGGCCCTTTTTAAGAAATATCACACTTAAACTTATATGTAACAGGAAAAACTTTTAAAAAAACCCGCACTTTGTATAGAATTTTTACATTATAAATTTTCACATAAAGCAAAATCGATTAAATGAGTCAAACCACTGCATTGATACCAGTGTCTATGATGGAAATTTACACCTTGTTATTAAATCAAAATATACAAATAAATACTTAAAAGGTGTTGCAAAAATATAGATATTATTTATTTCTTTTACCTGAGATCTTTCGAATGCCCTAGCATTCATTTTCAGAGTAATATAAAAGAAGATATACCGGGTGTTCGAAAAATGACTGATGGATTTTAAAATTCGATAACTTGCAAACGGTGACAGCTATTTAAAAAATTTTTGCAGGAGTATTATGCATAATGTCAAGAGTTTTTTTTTTTTTCTTTTTTTTTTTTTTTTTTTTTTTTTTTTTTTTTTTTTTTTTTTTTTTAAACCGTAATTTGTTATTTTAGTTCGCATCTCAAACAATAGGTGGCGCTGACGGCGATTGAAGGCCAGGTCGACGCTTCACTCAGCACTGATCACCTGCCCTTCAATCGCCGTCAGCGCCACCTATTGTTTGAGATGCGAACTAAAATAACAAATTACGGTTAAAAAAAAAAACTCCTCACATTATACATAACACTCCTGCAAAAAATTTTTAAATAGCTGTCACCGTTTGCAAGTTATTGAATTTTAAAATCCATCAGTCATTTTTGGGACACCCGGTATATGATAAAGGAATATCTTATTTCATATTCCTTTGAAAATGAATGTGTGGGCATTCGAAAGATCTCAGGTAAAAGAAATAAATAATATCTATATTTTTGCAACACCTTTTAAGCATTTATTTGTACATTTTAAAAATCGATTAAATTTTTTAACCATTGCGCATTACTGGTGGTGTGAAATTGTCTATCATTTCGGTGATGTTTTGAGATGTCTGTGGGACGTTGGTTTATCCTAATAAGATTTTTTTTATGAAGAGTTGGATATTTATTAAAATGTTATTCTTTGGTGCTTTCAGGCAATTTCTTACCCTTTCACGGTCAAAAAATTGCGCTTCTGCAATGTTGAACACACACCAGAATTTACGAAAGAATTTAGTTCCTAATAAGGAAAAGCAATTATCCAACTTTTTTCCATAAAAGTTAAAAAATTAAAATTTAACTATAAGTTTCTGATACGAATCATGATTAAAATTAAATAGGATATAATATATCCCACTGCTCTTCAAAGGATTAAAAAATATCATACTTTAACTGTATTTGTTAACTGTATTTGTTAAAGTCTTTTCCTATTAAATAGGAAAAGACTTTAACAAAACCCGCAATGTTTATAGAACTTTTATAACATAAACTTTTTAAGTTACAGTAGATGAAATTATATTGCTATTCATTTTTAGGTGTGTTCGTAATTATGTAAATACGTAGCACCTATTGTTGTCCCTCAGTCCGTCCGTCTGTCTGTCTGTCTGTCCGTCCATCCGCATATAACAACGCAAAAATTACCCAACCGAATCGTTTGAAATTTAAAATACATAATTATAACATAATTTTGTCCTGTCAATTCAAATTTTATGAAAATCGGGTGGATATATCAGTTACAGGGACAATCAAAAGGATTCCGTTACATTACGGTCAATGGGGAAAAAAGTTTCAAATGCATTTTAATCGTTTGAAATTTAAAACATATAATTATTGCGTAATTTTGTCGAGTCCTTTCAAATGTTATGAAAATCGAATGCATAGATCAATTACAGGGACAATCAAAAGGATCCCGTTACATTACGGTCAATGGGGAAAAAAGTTTCAAATGCATTTTAATCGTTTGAAATTTAAAACACATAATTATTGCGTAATTTTGTCCAGTCATTTCAAATATTATGAAAGTCGGATGCATAGATCATTTACAGGGACAATCAAAAGTATTCCATTACATTACGGTCAATGGGAAAAAAGTTTCGAATGCATTTTAATGATGTTACACTCATTCGAACATAATAGAATTGGCATAAATCTATGAAATATATACTAAAATATGCATTCCGTACAATCTGTTATTCAAATAATTTTTATTATTAAATTACAGGGCCACACAAAAGTATTCCACTACATAATGCTAAACGGGGAAACATTGTTTGGGGCGTGTTTTAATTATATTCAACTATTTCACATTGTATGAATAAGATATACGTTTCTGAGGTGTAATAAAAATTACTTCCTGCATATTTACACTACTATATCAGCAAGTTCTGAATATTTTTAAAACTTCGTTATCGTACGAACGCACCTCATTTGCTACGTTCACGTGCAATTTCCAACTTGTTTTAATTAATGAAAACATGTACTTGGTTCCAATTTAAGTATTTAAAAAAAAAAAAAAATACTTCCTTGTTTCACACAATATTGTTTTGGGGTAAAAACATTTTAATAATAAGAAAAACTGAAAAGAGTTTTACAGCGTTAAACTGTTTTTATAAACGTTTTAAAACCCTTTCGGGTCCTTTTTTTTTTTTTTTTTTTTCAATTTTTAGAAAAAAATACTTTTACGTTAATAACATTATCACTAGCTATCCAAATAGATTAATTAATATTTAACGAATATTTCATTGACTGAAACATAACGAATGTTGTTGTTTTGCGTACTATTGAATTAATAATCATATGACAATAGGCTAAGGAAGATTTTTTTTGGAGAAGTTTAGAAAATATTGTATTACAATAAGATTTAACTCATACTGCAACTATCTTATACTTTTTACACTTTATTATACAGGATTCTTTCAGAAAAGTAACTTTTATTCTAAACAGTGAAATATTTGTTTAAAATCAAACAATCGTAAACGGCGCAAAGAGAATTAAGCAAATAATAATAATTATTGTTATTACTAAATGCCTAAACAGAAATGAAATCATATAGTAAATGCAGAGACATATACTAACATTACTACATGTAAAAAGTAGCAAATGTATTCCTTATAACAAAATAATATACCATTAAAATATACAGGGTGTCCAGCAAATAACACCCTGATTCCAAAATTAAATTTCTCAAAAACAAAGATCGATAGTAATATGCGGTAAACTGTTTGTTTATCAGGTAAGCTGTAAAAATCTTATACAAAAGTTTCAAACGGTAAATATTTTGAAAAGATTGTGTTCTGATTGCAAAGAATGCTTTGATTTGATATTTTTCTTGCTTTAGATTGCTACCAGAGAATGTGTTTTTCGGCTTAAAGTGCCATATTTCATAGTTTTTTTTTTTTAAATTTCGAAATTCTAAAAATTTACTTCGAAAAATCTTTAATATATTGCACTGTAAGCTGAAAAATTATTTCTCTGCAGGCAATCTAAAACAAGAAAAATGTCAAATCAAAGCATTCAGTGCAATCAGAACGCAATTTTTTCAAAATATTCACTGTTTGAAATTTCTATATATGATTTTTACAGCTTACCTAATGAAAAAATCGATTACCGCATAGTACTATCGATCTTTGTTTTTGAGAAATTTAATTTAGAAATCTGGATGTTATTTGCTGGACAACCTGTATGTACTATTATTAGTACACCAGAATCGAAAGTGTTAAAATTTTAATTAAAAAAATTTTTTAGTTTTAATTCTTAGTGATGTTTTAATGAATCTAACTGACATTAAGCCTTTCGGGTCTGGTGCACAAATAAGTCTTATTATTGAAGTAGTGACAATATATGTCTGTGCACACCTTACTATGATTTAATTTATGTTTGACATTTACTTAAAAAAAATCAATTTTTTTAATTCTCTTTATATTGTTGGCAATTCCTTTATTTTAAACATATATTTCACTGTTTGAATTAAAAATATAAGTTACTTTTCTGAAGGAATCCCGTGGGATAAAACGCAAAAAATTAGAAAGTTTAATATATGCTAAATTTTGTTGTAATTCGATATTCCCAATTTCTATTTAGTCTATTGTCACATGAAAATGAAAAGTACGGGAAATAGTTATCTTCGTTAGATTTCAGATAATGACAAATTAATTAAACTTCAATAAATCTATTGAATAATGAATATTAACATCATTAACGTAAAAGTAATTTTTCTAAAAGAAAAAAAAAAAAAAAAAAAAAAAGTAATTTAACAAATTACAACGACTATTTGGAAAAGGATATTTTCAAAGACTCAAATTTTAAAGACTTATAAATGAATTCCATATTTAAATTAATAATAATAATAAACATCATTTTTAGGATGATTATAACGAGTCATATATTACGTACGCCATGCATTAGACATTAATATTCCTAGACTAATGATTAAAAAAAACAGTAGATTAAAGATAGACAACTTTAACTGCTTAAAATGTGCATTTTTATTGGATGGAGGTAATCAGACTGACTTCTGAACGCCTCCTATTACGTTCGACATGGATTAAGCATTCATATTTTTAGACCCATCACAAACAAATTTTAAATGAAATTTCAGCATTACAATTTCTGGAACTGCAAATTTTTTAACTTCTTAACATTGCACATTTTAAATTTTTATACCGTTGCGTAGAGTAAAAATGCATTTTTTAATGAAATTTGTTTGAAATCTCTATTACAATTTGTGTTTAAATTATTATTGATTTTTTTTAAAGTTTTTATTTCTCTTTTTGTCATCATGGCGACAGAAGTATTCCATTTTTGGACATTAAACTTGAACCAATCAGAAAACGAATAAAATTAAATAAGTTGCGGAGTTCAATCAATTAAAAGATTCAGATATACTTTTAATTTCTCAACTATCTACCAAAAACAACAACCACGTAATATTAAAAAAAAAAAAAAAAAAAAAAAAAATCAGACCTGAAATTGCTAATTTAACCTAGTTGTGTTGTTTTTAATATTCAAAATTTCGAATTATTTGTATGATCATGTGATATTTTTGTGACCTCTTTAAGACATTCATTTTACCAACATTTTCTGGATAATTAAAATATGAAAACAGGTTTTAATTTATTCTTTGATATATTTTGGCCTATTTAAAAATCAATTTCATTCCAACACTATACAGCAGAGAAAACATTCAACAAACGACATAATACTCGTGTAATTTTTTTAATATAAAATTGTCAAAATAAATTTTTAGATATTGCAAGTTTGTTTTGATGTTTGTGAAAACAAAATGTCTTAAAATGTTTTCTTCAGTATCTTTTGACCATTAAAAAAAAGACTATTAAATTTCAAATAATGTGCGACAGAAAAATGATTAAGGATAACAATTATATATAGAATTTCTAGAATATAAAATTGCTAAAATTAAAATTTTCGGCACATTAAATTTTGAAATATCTTTTGCTCCGGTCTTATCGTGACCTTTGTGAGACATTAAGAGGACACAATACCTTAAAATTGGATAAAATATCGATTTTTCTTTTACTATTAAGGGTGTATTCGAACAAACGCTTTTCCACCTTCAACAGCTCGAAATTTTCCGATACAATTTCAGACATATTTTTAAAAGTAGAAGCACGAAACTTGCTGATGGGACTTTTGAAGAGACGTATAAAGTGCCGTGTGATGTCTTTTTACGCTCCATTCATTAGAATTTGATTTATAAACAACTAATTTCTCAGTATAACCCTTTTTTTCGTTTACGAGTCTCCCTCTTCGGAAAAATCGGTTTAAAATGCTGTTTTTGATTGCTTTTTTTGCAATATTTTCTGCATTTATCAAAGAATCTACGATCACGGCATCTTGTGTACTTTCTAAATAAGACATTTTGCCGGTTTGTTGCATTTGAGAGCAAAAATGAATTTAAAAATAAATCTGAAAATAAGCAGTTTGAATCGAAATACACCCTTAACTGAAAGTTTGTTTGATTGTGAATAAGTTGACACCTTATTTTTACCTGTACGGCAATTATATCGCGAGATATTGTAACTTTTATTAATAGATCCAGCGCAATTTCCCATACAAATGAAAACTTTAAACGGCACTTCTACATAAATATGAAGATTATAAACATAAAAAAAATAATAAAAGCTAAGATAATTTTTTCGTCAAAACTCCTCTCTACGAGTGAAAATCAGTGCGTTATGCAAATTCCCTTGTGCCGGGCTCAGCTGGAGTCGGGCAGGACCAAACTGATAAGTTCTTTCCTACGAACCGGGTCGAGTTCGAGCCGAAATTTTAACGGGCCAATATTTATTTCGTACGAGTCTGGTCGGGCCGAACTTATTTCTATGAGTTGGGCTTGGTCAGGGCCCGAAAGTTTCGGCCTGTGCAGACCTCTATTTGGGTATGTAGTTTTTTGCATGATCAAAATCTACTATGATATTCTGATTAAAACTAAAATGTATAAGACAGCTGTGGATTGACGGCAAAATTTTATATCTGTTGTTTGTGATTTTATTTTATTTTTCTTTTTTTTTTTTTTTTTTTTATGTATTCTATTATTTTATTGCTATCAGTTCTAAAAGTAAAGCATGTACGCTAGTTAATTAATCTTACGGTGTTGAATCTTTTTTTGAATAAATTATTTTTTTTTAATTTTCTTGGTGGGCAGGATATTAAATTTATGTTGTGTTTTAGCAAAGCATATCTTAAATTCTCGTACAGATCCGGAAAATAGTTTTTAACTTTTTATACGTCATTTCTTTATGGTTTATTTTTTTTTATATATTTTCATGAAAACTGAATTCATAGATAAGATTATTAATGAAGATTGTTGAAAAACCATTTTCTTCAGCAATATTTCTAATGCTATCAAGCTATTATTATAAATGTTTGCCTGAACATGAACATACTTTAAAAGATCTCTTAATGCAAAATTTGTAATATTTCATCTATTTTCCTTTATATAAACCAGGTAGAACCCGTCGAATTTCCATGAAAACAAAATTTAAAAAAAAAACTATTTCATTGATTTATAATAAGCCTACAAAATTAGTAAATAAAAAATGCACTTTATATTGGTAAGTCTAATTTTTAAACAAGTGATATTTAAACTAAAGTTAATAAAATAGTATTTCCATAAAACTCAGTTTTAGAAATTAGTAAAATTAAACTTTAATCGTAATGAAAGCAGTTAAATCTATAATAAAGATCTGTTATTAAACAAAGTTAGCAATTCAGGTTCTTTGTGCTTGGTACTTCAAAATGAAAAACAGCAAAATTTATTCCACTTTGTCTCAATCCTAGAATTTTTTATCATGAAATCTAAACCCGATATTATTTTCATCATTACAAAATTTACATATACACCTTTCAAATCCGTATTCACGTTATAAAAAAAATGGTATTCTTATTTGATCATTTTAAAATTATTTAAATTCAAAACTTGAAATAAAACCAAAATTCGCTGGATTTTATGGCAGATGATTTTTTTTACACAGTACGGATTTTAATTTATTTATTTATTTATTTTCAAATTTTGGGAGATAATGCAGTATTTTTGTTGCCACAATTACGAAATTGGTACTGAAAACTATAAAAAAAAATTAATATCTCAAATGTATTAAAGTATATAAAAAAACTACAAAAAAGTATTAAAAATACAAAAAAGTTATTAAAAAACTACAAAAATATTAATAATTTAAAAACAATTTGAGACACAGCTTTCAAACAAATTGCATTTAAAAGTACATTTTTTTTCTCTAAACGACGGTGTAAAAATTGAAAATGTGCGATGTTTAGAAGTTTAAAAAATTGCATTAGCAAAAATTGCAAAACCGGAATTTCTTTTCCAATTTTAAAGTGTAGCTATTCGCAAAATGACGTATGCGTTTACGCACAGATACGTTTGCCCTTTATATTATAGATTTGCAGCTTACAAATTTTACATTAGACGAAATACCTTTATAAATTATACATTTTTTAGTAAATAGATGCATATTTTGAAATATTTCGTTTGATTTTGAAAATATTGCAAAACTCCTAATTCAGTGCATCACAGGTACAGGATGTCCAGCAAATAACACCCTGGTTTCAAAATTAAATTTCTCAAAAACAAAGATCGATAGTAATATGCGATAAACGGTTCTTTCATTGGGTAAGCTGTAAAAATCTTATACAGAAATTTCAAACAGTGAATATTTTGAAAAAATTGCGTTCTGATTGCATAGAATGCTTTGATTTGACATTTTTCTTGTTTAAGATTGCTTGCAGAGAAATAATTTTTCAGCTTACAGTGCAATATATTAAAGATTTTTCGAAGTAAATTTTTAGAATTTCGAAATTTCAAAAGTTTAATTTCAAAAAACTATGAAATGTGGCACTTTAAGCCGAAAAACACATTCACTGGCAGTAATCTAAAGCAAGAAAAATGTCAAATCAAAGCATTCTTTGCAATCAGAACACAATTTTTTCAAAATATTTACCGTTCGAAACTTTTGTATAAGATTTTTACAGCTTACCTGATAAACAAACCGTTTACCGCATATTACTATCGATCTTTGTTTTTGAGAAATTTAATTTTGAAATCAGGGTGTTATTTGCTAAACACCCTGTAAGTATATAATAGTAATATGCAGTATAAAGGAAATTGAAAGATATTTAGTTGAATTAGTTACAGCATGGCATAAGAATGAAATTTTACTGTAAAAATTAAAGTTAAAAAAGCGAAAAAAAATTAAAGTGTTATGAAATATTGTTAGGATTAAATGTTTTTTCATCCTCCTGTATAACCAGGACTGCGGAGCAGGAGTCGGGCCTAGTTTTGATCAAAAGTCGTTAAAAAACAAGTCGACTTCGGTTCCGGATTTTTTTGCGAGACAGTTTGGAGAGAAATTAAACCAATTATATGTAATTTTAAATCCGGTAGCGCCAACTTTTGTAAAATATTGGGTGGGCTCAAAATCATTTGAGTAAAATAATGCGTGAATCCCTCCCTCCCCCACCTTAGTACGTGTGTATGGCTTGAGGGGCAGGGGAGGAGCGAATGATTAAAAACAGGTAATTAAATCAAAGCCAAATTATGGTTTTCCTAAGAAAATATAAAATCATTAAAATGTAGTTTAATTATACTATCATAAGTTCTACCTTATAAGTAGATTAATATTTATTATAAACAGATAAAAATTACTTACTATTGAAAGTGCAAGAAACTATAAATGTCCAGAGAAAAATCTAGATTTTAGTCAACTAAGTGATTTATCGATTTAAGAGAATAAATCAGACGGCAAAATATGTAGAATTTTTTTTTTTTTTTTTTTTTTTTTTTTTTTTTTTTTTAAGAGAAATTTATTTTTAGTTCCGCTAAAGGATTTTATTGCTCTGGTAAGTCTATTTGATGTCTTTACTATTTTTAAAACAAAATTATTTTGGAAACGTCAATAAAACAATAAATAAATGAATAACGAAGTAAGTTTATGGAAATTGGGTGGGCAAAGAGATCAGATTATTGGGTGAACTCGCGCACGATGGGCCCATATAAGTTTGGCGCCACTGTTTAAATCCATAAAAAGAATTATTACTGTTATTTTTTTATCATATCCGGCTACGTAAGTTAAAGATTCCCAATATACTGTCCGGCGAATGTAGTAGATGTAAGCCCTTTTTAATTAAAATCTATTGCAGGTCAAGAATTATTTCCGAACTAGTAAAATTTTCATCTTTATTTTTTTTTATTCCTTTCCATTAAAATTTTTCTCCTCTGGAGGACCCGCATTAAAATCAAAATTGTAAAGATCTCCCCTTTTCAAGTCAACAGGTCCGAAATAGAAAATTTTCTATTTCATTTCCTTCTTCAGATTTCGATAGTTGGATTTTTCGGGTTTTTGGGTCGCGTAATGGAAAAATTAGTAAAACGAAATCCCTCCCCCCCCCCTCTTTTTTTTTAAAAGATGCGTTCGTAGTTATGTAAATAAGTAGCCCACCTACAGGCGTCGTTCAGTCCGTCCGTACGTCTATCCGCATATAACAGAGCAAAAACTATCGAACCGAATCATTTGAAATTTAAAATATATAATTGCTGCATAATTTGGTCGAGTCGTTTCAAATTTCAAGAAAATCGAATGCATAGTTTAAGTACAGGGGCAATCAAAAATTCTACTTTGCATTACAGCCAATGGGAAAAAAATAGTTTCAAGTGCATTTTAAAGGTGTTACACTCTTACGAACATAATAAAATTGACATGCATCTGTGAAGTAATACTAAAATATACATTCTGTGCAATCTGTGGTGCAAAGAATATATTTTTTATCACTTTACAAGGCTACACAAAAGTATTTCATTACATAATGGTATAGTGGGAAGCATTGTTTGGGACGCATTTTAATAATATTAAACTATTTCACATTTTTTGAAAGTGATATACATTGCTGAGATTTACTACAAGTTACTTCGTGTATAATAGAAAGCAGATAGCATTTACAGGGATGCACAAAAAATTTCGGATACTCTATTGTGTTCGAAGTACTGCATACTATTACACCAAGATTTGAATAATTTTTAAACTTCCTTATAGTACGAACGCACCTCATTTGCTACGCTTGAGATGCAATATTTAACTTGTTTTTTTCAAGGGTCTAAGAACTGAATTAATACCGAAACAGTGAAATTTTCGCCGTATTTTTGTTGCGTTGCCTAATAATTTTACACTGAAAAAAATGAAGTATTCAAAAATGAGTACTTCATGTACTCATACTGAATTGAGTATGTTTGGATCAAAAATGATCACATTGTTTTCTCAATTTTGAAACATCACATGTTATCAAATCCAAACTAACGATAATTTTGTATTCTGTAATGGTTTATTTCATTCACGGAGGCATAAAAGTTGCTTATTAATGTAAATATTAAATAATAAAAAGTATTTTTAAATAATTTAAAAGCGCTTGCAAATAGTACTTGTGCTATAAAAATATTCAATTTTGGTGTATTGCTAATAATTTTTGCTATTTTTCTAAATAAACAAACAATTAAGCTTTTATTGTTAATAATTTTGAGCAAGAAATAAATGCTAGTATATTTTTGCTTTAATTTATAAATTAAGGAGGCAGTTCATAGCGATTTACATTTGAACACAGCCATGGAATCAAAAATGAGTAGGGGGAACTGGGGTACATTGATACATGGGGCACATTGATACACCCCCTCTACCGCTCACAGGGTCATTACAGGAAGTTTCACAACAGCTCCAAAAGGTGATGCTAGTGTATTCAACTACATACAGAAAATCTTGGAATGATTCAGTAGTTTGATGAAATAGGACGGGTGATTTATTGTTTTTATAGGTGAAAAGGAAATTGGAGTTGTTCAAATGAAATGGTATTATACAACTGTTACAGTATTTTCAACCGAAAAAAAAATACTCTCTCTGGCAAGTAAAACTACTCTTTATCAGTTTCTGATTCTTTTTTGTTAGATAAATTATGAAGTATTGGATTTGAGACTGATAATTTATTCAAAATGGCTGTATGGGGCACATTCATACAGTTTATGTCGGGGCACATTGATACAACCTAAATCCTTTTCTAGTTCTTTTTTTAATTACCTTTTATTATTTTTTTTTACCATATACTCTGTAATCCGACCATTTTTCACCAAAAATTTCTAATATTAGTTCTTATTGAAGTGAAATAGCTCTAATTTCTTTATATTAGAATATTTTATAGTATAGTATAATATAGTAATATAATGCAAACAGAACACGTACGAACTTACACTCAACATCTAGTGCTAGTAGAACTAACATCAGAAAAGGACAGCAGCCTGGAAAATCTCAAATTTATTTCGATTCTCCAGAGAAAAAAAATATTTTTGACATGAGAAATGTTAAGTAAGAGAAACAAACTGCAGAACACAAAAGGATAATTATATTATAAACAGAATTTTTAACATAATTATTCTTTATTTTCTGTTTATAAAAATATTTAGAAACATAAATACTGGTAATTTTTTCATCTTTTGTAAGAAAGTAGATAATGCTGGGGTTGAAGTGCTCGATATGACAAAATTACCACAGCCAACAATCAGACAAGAAACAGCCAGAACATCAGGTCATAATATATTTAATATTGATTGCTTTAATATTACTTAAAAATAAATTGTGGGTGATTTGAATTTCTATAAATAAATATAAAATGGTTTTCTAACTCATTTTCTATGAAAAATATGCATTGGTATTATTTTGTCGTCATTTTTCTCAAACGTATCAATCTGCCCCGGGGATGGGGCACATTGATACAAATGACTTTTTTTGATTTTTTTAAAATTACATGCAAAAATACTATATAAAACAATGATTGTACATTTTTATAACATACTACACAAGTTTTGCTGTCATCTCATGGAAAAAACTTGAATTTTCTACTTTCTTCACACCAAAAAAAATCTTATAAAAAAACTGTATCAATGTACCCCAGTTCCCCCTACATGTGTATCTCAGTTTTGAGCATATTCGGATCGGAGCTATTTTGAGTATGTAAAGTGCTTAAAATTAAGTACTTTTTACTCAATTTTGAGAAACCATTTTTTTTTTTTTTTTTTTGTGTGTAATCAACAGTAACACAAGTATATTAGCCAGCATGAAGTCAAAATTCTCAAGGAGTCGGCCATTTTCCGCAGCCCTGTGTGCAATTGAATTGAAAGCATGTGTGTTTATCTAAGATCGTGCATTAAAAATAAATAAATAAAAAGCCGTGATGAACGTAGGAAGATACTTTAATAAATGTATTTATATTGTTACTTATGGGAAAATATAATGCACCATTGAAACCAGAGATAATAAGCATATAAATCTAAGAAACTAAAAAACAAGTGGGTTATTACTTATTGATACATAGCAATAAATATAAATGTCCTGGACATACATTGTTTGACTCTCTACAATTATTTGTATCGATACGTCTTTGTCTTATTTTATCCTATTTGATTACATTATGTTTTTTCTTTTTATCTGGAATGGGAAGGCATAATGGGTTCGATGAACTTGGTTTTGCCACGTAATAATGTTTTTTACAGAAATGCTCTGATATAATGAAAAAAGTTTGAAATTGTACGTCAAACGTGTCAAATGAGGTGCATTCGTACTGTAAAACTAGTTTTAAATGTATTCAGATCTTAGTGCATTAGCTCTTGCACTCTTATGCAAAAATGCATGAATACAAAATTTATTACGATTACATAGATTTAATTTCGTAATACGGAAATAACATGATCATGTAGAATAACTACCGTGGCAGTCTAAAATCATTAAATACCATGTGGAGTTCTGCACGGCTCGGAACTTCCAGGCCCGGTCCCGGCCCGTGTAAAACTCAAAAGTTCGCCCCGGCCCGGCCCGAGCGGGCCGTTGCCAGAAATGAACGATAGGGGGGGGGGGGGCCTCAGAATTTTTTCTTGCTCTCTCTCTGATGCAGAAAGATAAATTAGTGCATATTCACATTGTAGGTACTGTGTTTCTCATTAAACTGTTGTAATAACTTCATTTTATGCTAAGAAAAATATATGATGATGAAAATTTTGAGTGTATAACTGGTGCAAAATGAAACTTCATGTTAGCTTCACATGTACAAATAGGATGAGGGAGTGTTGAAACACTTATTTTAGATACAATTTAGTAATTCTGCAAAACTGTGAAAGGGTCTCAAAAATAAATTAGATTTTTGAACAGAATTTCATTTGGATTTTCGGAACTTTCTCATTGAGTGACCTTGGAATCTTTCCCAGGGGGAGCTCAAAATATTTTAGGCGGGGGGGGGGGCTGAGCCGCCCATAGCGCCCCCTTAGCTACGGGCCTGCGGCCCGTACAGAAATCAGTGAAAACAGGTCTGTCCTGGCCCGATTTGACCCGACACGATTTCTACTACTTGGAAAAAATTCAGATTTTTATCATATAATTAAGATTCCTTTAAAGATTACAGCATACATATTTATGGGATGATTTTACAGTATATTTTACAGAAATTACACAAAATTACACAATAGCAACAATAATGATTACTTAGATTCTCTCGGACCGGTACGATTCTGTTAGAAAAATATTAAGTCTGAGTTAGACACAATGCAACTGTCCGATGCCGATCTCTACACTGGGCAAGTTATATTTCTGTATTGATGTTGTCGAACTAGCATCGGCTCTGATGCACATCTGTACCATATTCCTAGAAAATAGCTCACATTTTATCGGTTTTGCTTAAATCTTTATATCGGGAATGTAGGGCCGCACATTGTTTTTATCGGACTGGTCCGGCCCATGTGACTTGTTCAACTTTTTTGTCGGCCCGGCGTAAACGTGTTTTATTTTTTATTTTTGCCGGCCCATTTAATTTTTGTGTCGGTATGGCCCGGCCCGTGTGAAGTTCCGCATATATTCCGCCGGGTACGAGCTACGGGCCAGGTTTGGGCCCGTGCAGACTTCTACTACCATGGAATATCATTGAATTAATTGGATATCATAGGATTTAGTAGAATAACCAGCATGACAATCTAGATTCCTTACCTATCATGGGATTTTATTGAATTAATTGCGCATGATAGGATTTAAGACAATGAAGAAAACTTTTATAACGGTTTCTTTAAGTTTTGATTCGATTTTCATACAATTTGAAATAATTCGACAGAATTCTGCAACAATTGTACTCATTAAATTTCAAATTTCCGCGGTTATATGCGGACAGACGGACGGACGAAACGACAACTATAAATTCTGCGTATTTAAATTATTACCAACGCACCTAATAAACTGCCATTTACAGTCAAAGTTCTATAATCCGCACAAGTTGGGGCCAAAGGTTGTGCGGATTATGGAATATTGCAGATTATATAGCATTACGGATTATGCGTCATTTTATTATTCCTAGACGGTATTTCAGTTCTATAATCTATATAATATGAAAAAATAAATATGAAATCAAAAAATTAATTTAATAGGCTACCTCAAAAAATGCCTTTTTTAAGTTATTTTATTTTAAAAATTATGTGCATTTAAAATAAAAGTAATTACATAGGTTCTGCAATACAGTTTCTTTTTTACTGTTAATGAAAATAAAGAGTTATATATTTTTTTAAAAATGTTTTATTATGATTTTTTTTTTCATTTCTTTTATTATTTATTTTTAAGAAAAATCGTTTTTTGATCACTAATTTGTAAAATTTTAACTGTTTATTTCATTATTTACATTCGTAAAGTAACGCGAATTATAGAAAATTGCAGATTATGGGTGTGCGGATTATAGAACTTTGACTGTATTTAAAATTCGAAGATTAAATTGTTTCTAATTACGCACGAACTGATATAATTAATAAAATTTGGATGTTAAATGTAATGGAATTCATTTGTGATGATTATTAAGATGTTTCAGAGAACAACCAAATATATTAGCGAACATTATATCACGCATCTATTTCAGGGCCCCTCGAATATCTGTTATAGGTTTTAGTTTTCTTGTTAGGTTTATTTTAGATTTCTGGGGGAGGGGGGGAGTTTCTTTAAGGCCTAGGCAAGTCCCCCCATATATCTTGCTGTAAATCAGGTTCTGTGTGGACTGTTAATTTGGGGGTTTCCTAAATAACGAGCGATCCGGCACATTTCTCATAGAAGTCATTCTTCAACATGGAAGTGGTCCGTGACCACTGTAACCGTCTTTCGACTTTCCCAAAATACATGGAACAGCTGGTGTGAAACCGTTTTTTCCTTCTTTTGGCCCCAACGTCGTTTGTGGATATTTGATTTTATATACATTTAGTCTTCGAAAATCCCTTAAACCCCTCACAGAAGAAAGAGTCAGATGTTTCTTAATCTAAAAAAGTATAATATACTTAACACGAGTAAAATGGTGGTACCCCTTATTAAGGATGTAATGTATTCCGATCAAAACCGCTTATTTTCAGATTTATTTTTAAATTCATTTTTGCTCTCAAGTGCTCCAAACTTTCAAAATCTCTAATTTAGAAAGTACACAATCTGTCGTGTCTGTCGATTTTTTTAAAAATGCAGAAAATATTACAAAAAATGCAGTCAAAGTTGCCAATTTGAACCGAAATTTCCGAACCTGGAGATGTGGGAACAAAAAAAAAAAAAAAAAAAAAAAAAGATGGAACTGAGAAAATAATTGTTTATAAATCAAATTCAAATGAATTCAGCGAAACATGACATCACACGGCATCTTATACAGGGTGTCCACTCTCAACGGTGGCCAATGGCTAATTTATAAACCGTTAGGTACAAACACATAGTTTCAGTTGCAAAAATGCTTTTCAAAAAGGTAAAGAATTGTTTTTCAAGCGATTTAGATCAAAAGAAAATTTTATTAAAAAATTACGAAAATTAACTTTTTATACGGTCCCCCGGTCCTATACGTGATATTTAGTAAAATTTTCCCACTACTCTAACAGGTAAGAGAAAAAAGATCCCATTCATCTAACATTAAAATTGACCGAGTTATGAAACTTTAAATTTCATGACTTACACCACTTTTCTGTAGCTAAATACGGATGAATTGGACATAGCTGTAAGGGAGCGTACACTAAGTGCTTAGAGTATTGTAAAGGGCGTCTATTTCCAACGCTCTCTAACAGCTAATTCCTAAACCATTTGCCACAGGCATATAGTTCCAATTACAAAAATGTTTTAAACGAGATAAAGAAATAATTTTAAAGCAATTTAACTGAAGGTGCTTTCACCGCATAAGTTTTACGGTAGTGTTAATTTTAATTAATTAACTTTTAGATTGGTTAAAATAGTTGAAGACGTGAGTTTTAAAATTCTCTTTATCGAGCGCGATTTTATTTTAAAAGGTGTGTAATTTTGATAAGCTTTTATTTTGCTTAAAACGTTCGTACGTATGTTTCCCTAGCTCAAAATTTCTATTCAAATGTTGACTCACTTTCAAATATCCGGTCGCGGTACACTTTGCACACTTATTAATATCCAATGACAATGAAAATTAAAACAATTTTAGGTGCGTACCATTTATTTATTTTACAGGATGACACCAAATTCTGTTAGGTTAAGTAATCTAATAGAATTTTAAATATGTGTCATTTTGTAACATTTGTGACTGTTACTTTTCATAATTTAAATTAACAAACTTTCTGGGGTTTTTTTACTTATATTTTTAGTAGAAACTTTGCTTTAATATGCTATCATCAACATAAATTTAAAAATAATATTGTAAAAATCATTTTACTCACAATGTTTAATGTTAAATTTTATATCTTGCGTTTATTTTTATTTCCAGTAAATTTGAAGCAAAAAAGTTGCTTCAACTTTAAACAGCTATTACTCGGTCAGTTTTAATCGCAGAGGAATGGCACTTTTTTTGTATTACTTGTTAGAGTAGTGGTAAAAAATTACTAAATATCACTTATAGGACCGGGGGACCGTGTAAAAATTTAAAATTCGTAATTTTTTAATAAAAAAAATTTTTGACCTAAATTGCTTAAAAATTACTTCTTTACCTTTTTAAAAACGTTTTTGCAATTGGAACTATATGTCTATGACTAACGGTTTAGAAATTAGCCATTGGCCACCGTTGAGAGTGGACAACCTGTACATCACTTCAAAAATCACCACAGCAAGTTTCATGTTTGTACTTTAAAAAATGAGTCTGAAAATGTATCAGAAATTTTCGAGCTGTTGAAAATGAAAAATCATTTTTTCGAATATACCCTTAAAGTATATTATAAAGTAAGTCAGATATTTCTTAATCTAAGAAAATGTAAAACACTTAACACTAGTAAAATGATGTTACCTTTTAAAGTGCATCTTTAAAAAAGTCAGATGTTTCTTAATCTAGTAAAATGTAGCGCATTTATACCAGTAAAGTGATTTTTCCCTTTAAGGGGACACAGCACCTTGAAATTCGTCAAAATATCAATTTTCTTTCACTTTTTAATATACACGAGAGAAAAAAAATCATATTAAATCCCATACATCTAAAAATCCATGCATAGTTTTATGTAGTATGTTCTAATGAATGAGAAAAAAAAATCGAAGTAAAAATATTCATATTTATAAAAGTAGTAGGAATTTTAAAAAGCAAAATTATTATATACAGTCGGCTCTCGTTAATTTGAACTCGTCGGGACTACAAGAAATATTCGAATTATGGAAAATATGAAATAAAAACATGCTTAATATGGTACTATTACAAAGGAATTAACGTTAAGGTGTGTTTTAAATATATTTCGTCTGTTATCGTTAGAATATGACTTAATAATAAATTAGAATGTATAAATGCATAAACTAAATAAATGATTAGAAACAAGCACAATAAAAGAAAAGTTTGAGGTGTCACTGATGGACAGACGGGGCACTAAAAAAGTGGATATCAAAAGCATTCTATCATATGTATATTTGTTCGGAAGAATTTTTACAAAAATCAAAGAAAGAAAGTTATTTAAATGATCTGAAATCCGCGAGAAAGAAAAGAAAATAAGAAAAAGCGGAATCTCGTTAGTTCGAATTAAACGAAGTCAAGAGAAAACGAGTTCAAATTAATGAAAGTTTTTAACGTTATTATGTCATTGAAAATTTCGGGACTTCATTTTTAGTTCGAATTATCCGATTTCGAATTAACGAAAGTCGCCTGCATATATATATTTATATATATATATATATATATATATATATATATATATATATATATATATATATATATATATAGTAAAATAGGCTGTTTTACAAGTTTTTTTTTTAATTAATTTATTTAATTTTTAGCATTAAGTATTGTGTCATCTGATATATTACAGTATCATTCAAAATTGAAGAAATGGTTTCAGATGTATTGTGTTCCCTTAAAGTATACTGTACAAAAAGTCAGATGTTTCTTAATATAGAAAAATATAATGCATTTAATGCCAGTAATGTGGTATTGTCTTTTAAAGTATACTTTAAATAAAGGTCAGGTGTTTTTTTAATAACCTCTTCCTAGTTGCGAAAAATTCGGAGTTTTTTATCTAGACAAAACATTTTTCATCTTTAGAAACAGCAGGGATGGGTGTATTTTCGATTTTAAATAATTAGCAATTATTAGAAAAATTTTCTTTCACTGTTAGTGATTTTTCAAAATGTTTCCACTGCCTTTTTATACTATATTATTCAATTTTCTTAACCCCTAATAAATTTTTCGAAAGCAGTTTCGAAAGGGGGAGATCACGAGGGCCGTTACCCCCCCAACCTGTAAAAGAAGGAATATTTTAAAGGTCTTTCAAATTTACCCCTTGTTTAACAATGAGAATTTTTCTGACTCTTTTAAAGCTGTATTTAAACTCTGAGTAGGTAATATCTGACATATCTATAAAATATTTTTTAATCTTAGATTTAAGATGCATTCAGATCAATATGATATAATAACAGTTTAAATTTTTCAATGAAAGTAAAGAATATTTCACAAAATCTCCGTAAACTGTGAAATTTTAAACTAAATTTCAAACCGTGACAGCATATAGCTCCCTCTTGACGGCTTTTTGTAACTGTCAATCCCTAAAAATTTGCATAAAATGTTCAATTTCTTGAATGATTGCTTAATTTTATAAGAAAATGAAATAATCTTCATTTTCTTAGTATCGTTATGAAAATATGTAAAAAATACATATTTATACTTTTACGAATATTAATGCAACTTTTTTGTTACAATCAAAATAAAAGTATCAGAAATTTAGCCATTATGGATGTGGAGACAATCTTCAATATAAAAATTGCTTATTAAGATACATGACCCCCCCACCCCTCTGAAAGGAGGGTTAAATCTGCCCTTGTTCGAAAGCAAATCCGTTTTCAAGTAAACATTTTTCATGTTCAGCAAACATATTTTACAAATAAACATGATAAATTAATTTCGTTCACATTATCACAATAGATAAAATTAATTTGTTACTCTTGCATGTATTGAATTCAATTGCACAGACAAAAATGTTTGATTCAAAAAAATTATCATACTAAAAATTAATATTTCTGGATTTAGAAAAAGGATGAATATACTTTAACTCCTTCGGGAAAAGCACCTTTTACATAATTTTTAATCTATTATCACCGATTTTTTAAAGCAGAGTTCTTTTCCCCCCTAATTGATTAGCGAAAATACAGTGAAATCTGTCTAAGCCGGGATCTGCCTAAGCCGGAAATCTGTCTATGGCGGAAACATTTCAGAGTCCCACATTTATAAACATAGAGATTTCCGAGAAATCTGTCTAAGCCGGAAAAATCCGTGTAACGCGGAACCGGACATTCATTTTGGGTCCCAGGTAGCAAATTTACTGTTTAAGACGGAAGAAATTTTTCCCGCAAAATATAAATGGAAAGATTTTTTTTTATTTTCATATTGAAATTTATTGTCTAGTCGCATTCCCAGAGGTTAAAAGAAGGCGTCACTGATTGCTGACAGTAGTTTGGGGATGATTTTATTACTGTATATGACTAAGAACTGTTGAACAATGGGTGTACTAAGTGTGTATGTGTACTATCAATTTGTAGTGTAAATTATTATTACTATAAATTTTTAAAAATATGTAAAGATTTCATGTCTAATTAATTAAAAAACATTTTAAAGATAAGTTAGTTTTAACTTTTAGCCAATGTTTAATACTTTGTGAACGGGATGTCTATAAAATTTTTCTGTCTAAGCCGGAAATATGTCTAAGGCGGAATTTTATTTCAGTCCCAAGCGATTCCGCCTTAGACAGATTTCACTGTAGTCGGATTAAATAAGGTAATATTTACAGCAAAAATTTACTGGTGAGAATAATCAAGGATTTTGAGCATCTCATGCGGCACTCATGCCGGACTCTCGTCCCTTAGAAGTTAAATATAAAAACTGATCAGGAACATTTCTGAATATCAGTGGCTGAAAAAGAAACATTTTATAAATACTTCTTTAAAGCTGTACTCAATAAGCGCAAAACGTTTTGATACACTTACAAATTCATCTGTTAACGGAAAGGTATAAAACTGGAAGACCTGAATAAAAAATGTGTGTTTCCTCCCCCCCCCTTTTTTTATCAATAAATTATTTATCGAGTCATAAGCAATTTTAATTATGGGGGGAAAAGTTTTTCATCCTTCCTTGAGTGGTTATTCTTTTTTCATGCTGAAATTTGGTTCAAAACATCCATTTTGACACTATTTTCTGAAAAATCTTTTGTGTTTGTAAAAAAAAAAAAAAAAAGTTTGAAAAAAAAAAAAGTTTGATTACATATTTTCTGAACAAAAAATCCTGGTAGTTTCATGCATTTACGAACAACAAAATAAATTAAAACGAATGTCATAAAGCTGCCCTTTTCAATTTGAGTAGAGCCTGAAATACAGAAAATAGATTATTTACTGATGCTTCCAAAGTTACACAAAGCTTTTCGAAATCGTGAGCAGCTCGGAAGAGGTGTTATTGGAGATTTTTCGTTCATGGTTATATTAGATTTTCAAAGATTAAGAACATGTATATATATATTTTTTTTTTCAGAATATTTATTTTACTTTTTCCCCGAAATAAATCGATTTAGACAGTTAAGTCACAGAGTACAAATAGCTCTCATTAACTAACATCTGTACGCATTTTTTTTTTTTTTTTTTTTTTTTTTTTTTCTTAATTTGACATAGAAATAGACACCATCTGAAAGTCTGTTTTTGTGGAAAAAAGAAGACGTTTGCTAAAAAGATCTTGCAAGATTCATGATCGATGATATCTGAACCAAACTTTTTCTCACTCCAACGTATAGAGTCTAACACGTCTGTATGATTGATGGCCCTCATTGTATTTTGCTCGCACCAGGAGTTTAGTCATCTGACATCCCCAAATGTATAAAACTCTCGAGCCGATCCCTGTATTGGAAATCACTGGGGGATTTCTTTTTTTTTTTTTCTACTTTTTTATTTATCCTCTAGTATCTACACAATAATATCTGATATTTGTGATCAAAAACCTTGACACTAAATTTTCTTACCAGACTGCATGTTGTTCATACGAGCTGAAATAAAGCTGAAGAATAAATAAACAGCTCCTCCAGAAAAATTTTGGGTTAAATTTTTGGAATTATCAATGAATATCAAAAAGCTTCATCAAATAATATCTAAGTTTATATACTTCTCAACTTACATCCAGAAAAAAAAAGGTTAAGCCGAAGACACTTACGAACTAATGCAAATTTTATGGGAAGGTTATTTTCTAATATCACGTTTGCATTTCAACTCCCCCCCTCCCCCATTGGATAGCTGAGGTCGATTTCTAAAGCACTCCTTTTTTTACTGGTTAGAATTTGGTTGCAAATATTTTTTATAAAGTTATTATCATTTTCGAAACTAGTTTCTGAGCCGGATCCATTCTAAGAAATATCTGTAACCAAAATCGAAAAAGGAGCGATGTACGGATGGACCTCAGCTATCCAATGCAAAATAAATAAATAAATAAATAAAATAAGTAAAAATGGCGAAATGCAAACGAGATACTAGACAATAACCTCCCCATAGGATTAGTATTAGTTAGCTCGCGAATATCTTTACCAATAGGGTAGAATTCTGAATTAAATGTGTAGAGTAAATAAAGAGCTCCTTGAAAGCGCGATAACATAAAGAGTAACTTCACTATTTTACATACAATTAAAATGAACTGAGCGTTTTCAAGTCTGGAACTTCTTTAGTGAGCTTCCTTGTTTTATATAAAATATAATTTTCCACCTGGACGATTTTTTCTTGGGGTTTTTGCGGTCGCGGCTCTTGGACTAATGTTAGTTTGATGATAGGTAACAATTATAATTTGGCACTAATAAAGCTCTATACTGCCGACTTTAATTAATACGAACTTTGCGCTTATTTCGAAATGTTGATCAGTTATGCATTTATTCCCCTAACTAGAAGCAATCAGAATAGTGCTAATGAATCTTATAGTGTTCGGATTTTCTTAACTTATTTTGCAAATTTGCAAGAAGTCTTTCTGTCTTCAAATAAATCGTAATTATTCCCATAATTATTCATTATAATCACTTTCGCATAATACATTTTTCGTTCTGATTTAATTGAATTAATGGGAAAAGTTTAAATTGTTTTGCAAAGTATGCAAAAAATTTTGCTGACTAAACTAAAGATTTTTTTTTTCACGACAAATAAATCGTAATTATTCTTCATATTCATTTTCACATCGTGTATATATTGTTCTAATTTAATTAAATAAACGGTAAAAACAGTATTTATAATATATATATATATATATTTAAGCTTTCATAGCAACAATAGATTTTTTCACCCTATGTAATATATTATTTACCCATCATGCGAAGTATAGGGTAAGTCTTGCAATCGTTTTAAAAATTGAAATAAAATAAAGTAAAATAAAATAACGGATTTTGATGGTTTCAGACCCTGGAGATTCCGAAAAACATATTTTTAAAAATGCCGTCCATTTGTCTGCATGTGTGTCTGCCTGTCTAAAAATGAATTATTTGTCTGTATCTCCCGAACAAACTGAGTTAGAGACTTGAAATTTGCTGCGTTCTTAGTTTGTATTAATGGAAAGAAGCTTATTGAATATCAGTAACTTCGATTAACCAAAATTATTTTTTTCGGACTCTCGAAGTATTCGCTCTGATGAGAAGTATATAAAAATTTCCAATTTTTTTTTTTTTTTTTTTTTTTTTTTTTTTTTTTAAGGAGCGAATGTAAAAGCCAATAATAATAATAATAATAATAATAATAATAATAATAATAATAATAATAATAATAATAATAATAACATTAATTTTGCATAAAGAATGAAGTCGACCGGATAATTGCGTTGAATGAGGTTACCGAGAAATTTGGAATCACATTTTTTACACACAAAGATTTTTCGTGACTTTATTTAATTCAAAATTAATGGTTATTTCGGAGTACTGATCAATTATGCATTTAATGCTCTAACTAGACGCATTCAGAACAGTGCTAATGAATCTTATAGTAATCGGATTTTCGTAAATAATTCTGCAAATTTGCTAAAAGACCTCAAATATATCGTTATTACTCCCTTAATTGTTCTTCATAATCACTTTCGCATAATACATTTTTCGTTCTGATTTAATTGAATTATTGGGAAAAGTTTGAAATAGTTTTGCAAAGTATGCAAAAAATTTTGCTAACTGAGATTTTTTTTTCTCACAACAAATAAATCGTAATTATTCTTCATATTCATTTTCACATCATGTATATATTGTTCTGATTTAAATGAATAAACGGTAAAAATTTGGATTTATAAGAATTTTATTTATTTAAGCTTTTATAGCAACAATAGATTTTTTTCAATCTTTGTAATATATATTTTATATTGCAGGAGATATTTTCTCTACACTATAATATAAAAAAAGGAAGATTTTACGGAAATTGTACTGGTAATTAGGACGCCAGTACAATTTGCTGTTTGTTAACGGAAAAATTTCCGTAAATTCCAAGAAACTTTTCCGTTTTTTTTTTTTTTTTTTTGGAATACACGAAAATTTTTTCGTTAAAAAACTGAAATTGTACTGGCGTCCTGATTACCAGCAAAACTTCCGTAAAATCGTCGGGTTTTTTTCCCGAGATTTTTTAATATTTTACAACACAACTGTAAAGTGAATAAATTCAGCCTACCGTCTGTCATGATCTAACTGTCATCATAAAATTATGCTCGGATTGCTATACAATTTTTATGTATTCAGAAGTTTTCCATCGAATGTTTAGTGTAGTAATAAAGTGTGTGGAATTCATCTTTGTTCTTATTCAGAAACTTTGTAATTAAATGGCGTTTTTCATTTCGAGTTCACTTACAGAAGCACATGAAACATTTGTGATGTGCCTCGATTTAATAAAAAATTCTGCTCTTAGATCTAGTTGACGGGAAGTGCTTGGTTCGAACCCAATCTCGCTCGTAGACCAAACCGTTCAGAGTGTTCCTTGTTTTTCTTCGAATCTTGGTATACTGCCTAAATACATGTTCGGTTCTCTCAGAAAATCAAGTTTTTACTAAATCCTTAGTTCACAATAGATTCTAACTAAACTATTTGCTGCTGTTTTGATGCGTATATTAATGTTAATCTATTACAATGACAATACTATTATACAGTTTCTGCTTCTCCTCTGTAAAGACTATAATTCAGATCAATTTTATGCTATATTGAAATAATAGCGTCATTTCTTCCCTGAACATCTACTGCAAATGACAACTAAATCTAAATGCCTCTTTGAGCCGAACGTATTTCGCAACTTCTTTTCTTTCTGTGCAGGATTAAAGTTTCTGCAAAAATTGACGGTTGCAGCCAATTTTTTCCCCTATATCGCTCATCAAATTTTCTGCTTCTGGGAATGTTGTGTCCATCAAGTGCAATATTTCTCCCCCCCCCCCCCTGGTTTTGGTGACAGGAACGGAAGGCCGATATTCATCCTCATTTCTTTTCTTTCTTTCTTTCTTTTTTTTCTTTTTTTTTCTTTTTTTTTTCCCCCATTGCTTTCTGAGTAGCGTCCCCTGTCTCAAAACAGTGGGGCTAGCAGGACCTGGCTTATGCAGGGACACGAGGGGCAGCTACAAGGTTTTTCCATTTTAGGGATCCCCATTATTATAATCCGGATTTTCGTTAAAAATTCTCATTAATCCGAATTTACATAAGAATTCTTATTACTCCGAATTTTTACTAAAAAATCTCATTAATCCGAATTCTTATTACTCCGAATTTTTACTTATAATTCTCATTAATCCGAATTTTTATTAAGAATTCTTATTACTCCGAATTTTTACTAAGAATTCTCATTATTCCGAAGTTTTATAACAATTCTTATTACACCGAATTTTTACTAAGAATTCTTACTACTCCGAATTTTTACTAAGAATTCTTACTACTCCGAATTTTTACTAAGAATTCTCATTACTCCGAATTTTTACTAAAAAATATCATTCATCCGAATTGTTATAAGAATTCGTATTACTCCGAATTTTTACTAAAAATTCTCATTAATCCGAATTTTTATAAGAATTCTTATTACTCCGAAGTTTTATAAGAATTCTTATTACTCCGAATTTTTACTAAGAATTCTTACTACTCCGAGTTTTACTAAGAATTCTCATTACTCCGAATTTTTATTAAGAATTCTTATTACTCAGAAATTTTACTAAAAATTCTCATTAATCCGAATTTTCATAAGAATTCTTATTACTCCGAATTTTTACTAAGAAATATCATTTATCCGAATTGTTATAAAAATTTGTATTACTCCGAATTTTTATTAAGAATTCTTATTACTCCAGATTTTTACTAAAAATTCTCATTACTCCCAGAGCTCTTATTACTCTAAATCTTTACTAAGAATTCTCTTTAATCCAAATTTTAAAAAGAATTCTTACTACTCGAGTTTTTATTAAAAAACTTATTATTCCGAATTTTTACAAAGAATTTCCATTATTCCTAATGCTTATTAAGAATTCTTATTACTCCGAATTTTTACTAATAATTCTTATTAATCCGAATTTTCATAAGAATTCTTATTACTCCGAATTTTTACTAAGAATTCTAATTACTCCGAATCTTTACCAAGAGTTCTCATTGATCCGAATTTTTACAAGAATTTTTATCATTCCGAATTTTTATTAAAAATTGTTTTTACTCCGAATTTTTACTAAGAATTCTCATTACTCCGAATCTTTACTAAGAATTCTCATTAATCCGAATTTTTATCATTCTTATTCCTCCGAATTTTTATTGACAATTCTTATTACTCGAATTTTTATTGAGAATTCTTATTACTCCGAATTTTTACTAAGAGTTGTTATTACTTCGAATGTTTATTAAGAATTCTTATTACTCCGAATTTTTACTAAGAATTCTTGTTAATCCAAATTTTTATAAGAATTCTTACTAATCCAAATTTTATAAGAATTCTTATTAGTCCGAATTTTTACTAAGAAATCTTGTTAATCCAAAATTTTATTAAGAATTCTCATTACTCCATATTCTTATTAAAAATTCTCATTACTCTGAATTTTCATTAAGAATACTCATTATCCAAATTATCATAAAAAATTCTCATTACACCGAATTTTTATTAAGAATTCTCATTACTCCGAATTTTTGTTAAGTTCTTAAATTCCCTGCTTAATAAAGCGAAACTTTCTGGTATTTTTTCTCCCTCGATTTTAAGCGAAAGGCATACATTTGTCAGGCTTGAATATTGGGGTGATTTTGAATAAAAGTTTTTTTTTTTTTTTTTTTTTGGGGGGGGGGGGCATAAATAAATAGAGCTATAAGCTATTCTTGTCACATGACGGCAGGGTTTTCTTTTCTCTCGTGCTACCATGTCGAAAACTCTGTTCAAACATTCACTTCTATAGTATTTTCTGCTTTTACATATGAATTAATTAATTAATTTATTATTATTATTATTTCTTTTTTGAAAAACCAGGTTAACATGAAGCAGTTACAGTCGATCCTACCCGTAACCAACAAGTCTAGATGCAACCTGACCCCGTAATTCGGGTCGGTGTCGGGCAAAATCGGCTTACCTGACCCGATTCAGGACTCTAACATTTACATGATAGCTAAACAAGTGCCTCTTTACGTTGATCAAATCAACTACATCTTTCGCAATTATCTTTTCTTTCTGAGGATTCAATTTCGGCAAAAAATGAACGGTTGCAGCCAAATTTTTTCCGCACGTCCTACCAAACTTTCGGAGTATAGTCTTGCACGTGCAACGACCTGTTTTTGTTTTATTATTATTGTTCCCCTGTTTTGGGTGACAGGAACTCAAGGCCGATGCGCAGTCAGTCCCTTTTATTTTATTCTTTTTCTCCAATGCCTTATGACCTCTGGAATATAGGAGGCTTTTCCAAAAGTATAAAGTTTCTCCAATCCCCTCTTATATTTTTCTGTGTGTTCGTACTGTACTTAATTAGATGAAAGTCTTCCCCTTGGTTGCGCCCCCTTTCCCCCCTGCTGTTTTTGCTGTCAAAAACCAAACAACCCTAGGGTCGAGGGTGCAGCAAAAGCTGTGGGGGGGGGGGGGGGAGGCAGAGGGGACCTTCACAGACAACTGAGGAAAGAAGCGTAACGAACGCCTACGCTGAAACGTAATATCTGCCACACTCAGATGTTAGAAACATATACTTCCATAAATATTGCAGAACTTTGAAACAACCTGCAAGACAGATTTAGTTTTTCACCATTACTGTAAACAAATGGGAAAATTTTTGAGATTTTCAGAGAGTTAAACCAGGATAAGCGTAAATTACCAGGGAAAGAACTGGCAGCATTTCAGTTTAAGATTTAAGGTTTTATTTATTACTTACCCATCATACGTAGTATAGTGTAAGTCTTGCAATCGTTTTGAAAATCGAAAAATTTTTTTTGACGGATTTACACGTTTCGCACACTGGAGATTCCGAAAAACATATTTATAGAAAAAAAAATTGCCGTCCGTCCGTCTGTGTGTCGTCTGTCTGTCTGTCTGTAACCGCTCTATCTCTCGAACAAATTGAGATAGAGACTTGAAATTTTGTATGTGCTTAGTATGTAAGAATGGGAAGAAGCCTATTTAATATCAGTAACCTCGATTATCCGGAACTATTTTTTTCGGACTCTCGAAAAATTCGTTCTGATGAAAGGTATATAAAAATTTTTGAATTTTTTTATTTTAAGGAGTGGACGTAAAAGGCAAAAAATTAACACAAATTTTGCATAAAAAACGAAGTCAATCGGATTTTTAGTAGTCGAGATATTTCTAATCCGGTTTTTTACATTCTTTGATTTTCCATGACCCTGTATTTCATTCAAATTTTAATTCAAAGATATCTTTTAATTGCAAATGAGACACTTAATTCGATGCAAGAAACCGTTAGTGAATATGATAATTATTTTTAGAGTTATAAGGATGTTTCTTTTATGCAATTCAGTGCTACTTGAATAGTTTGGCGTTGCATACAATTTATCGAAATTGGTTCATTAGATATTCATTAATAGAGCATGATGATACGTTAAAAATACTTAAATATACGTTTATATTTTGTTTTGGAATTGTATTGCATTTTATAAATTGTTTACATATGTTATGTTTTCATATATTATGTTATGCATATCCATGATGGGTAAGTATTACGGTGGCCTCCAACGACTAGTCTTTCTTGTTTTTTTTATTTCCTAGCATTTATAAGTTATGTGTACGGTGACAAGCAAAAACCACTGACGATTCTGGATTTTTTTTTTTTTTCTTTTTCTTTTTCTTCAGATCAAAGGGTTTATTTATGTACTTTTTAAAACTCATAACTAAAAGAGATTGAACAGCGAAAAAAAAAAAATTATTATTTGTACATAAAATTTGATGATACATAGGGATAAAAAAAATACATTTTTTGACAACTTCTTTTTGACAAGCTGGTAACGTTTGCTGTGCTCACAATAAATCTTGTAGGATTCAGACGTTATAAACTGTAAAAACAATACAATAAAACCTAATAAAGGAAGTATGTAATTAACCTTTAACTGATGTGACAGAAATTGTAATGTAACTACTTTGAAACGGTCTATGAGATCGCAAGATCGAAAAATGAATAAGAGGCATGATTAACTCATTGAATGATGGTTTTGCACTAAACTTTTTTGTGCAAGAGTATTATAATTAACATTCGCCTGTTTAAAAGTCTCTGGTGATAGTACTAAATCTCCAAATGAAAATGATTGTAGTTAAACTAAAAGTTACAAGTTAAACTATAAAAAATGAAAAAAGCAGTGGTCTATAAGACCGGTAACATCAGTTAAAGGTTAATGATGCGCTCTCATTTATTTATAATCCTGATTCGATTGTGATTTCTAGGCGATACGGAAATCTGAGAAAGTCAAACATTTTTACAAAGAATAAATAATTAAAAAAATGTATAATAATAAAGACCAATTTTGAATCCAGAAGGTATTCGGAGGGGTGGAGTGGATATTCACAAACGGAAGAATGAGACATGTCCCCCGAAGATTCGAGATTTTGATAAATGATAAAAAAGAACAATTCCCCTATATTATAATACATATAATACAATATATAATAATTAATGTATTAATATAATGAGATAATAATATAATACATAGTACATAATAATAATATCTAATTTTCTTCATTAGTAATTATTTTTTCTCAACTATACAATAAATCAATAAAAATTACATTGTCATTTCTAACAATTTTGTGATTTCCGCCATTATTGAAATTAGACCTCTGGTCTACGAGAATGATATAAATCAGACATTTGTTATCACTTTAGTTTTTATCATCTATTTATCGACAAGTTCGATATTTATCGATTCCTTGTCACTTTTATTTCGGTTACCATTTTTTCGTGTCATTATTTTTTGTCAATTTTATTCTGGTTACCATTTTTTTCGTGTCACTTTTTCTACTTTTGTTTTTTCTGTCACTTTTTTCCGGTCATTTTTATTCCGGTTACCATTTTTTCGTGTCACTTTTTCTGCTTTTGTTTTTTCTATCACTTTTTCCGGTCACCTTTATTCCAGTTACCATTTTTTCGTGTCTCTTTTTCCTGCTTTTGTTTTTTCTGTCACTTTTTCCCGGTCACTTTTAATCCGGTTACCATTTTTTCGTGTCACTTTTTCTGCTTTTGTTTTTTTCTGTCACTTTTTTTCTAGATTCGATAAAAGTATCTGAATTCAGTATTGCTAAAGACATAACTCTATTTCACTGTCCAAGTTATACTCCAAAGAGTTAATATGCATCATAATCTTTGAGAGAACACAGAAGTCACATTTTTATTAGTTACATCAATGAATTTACGCTTCCCACTCTAACAATAAATTATGTGTGATTCAGACGTTATAAACTGTGAAAACATTATAATAAACATAACAAAGGAAGTACTTAATTCAGGGTGCGTTCTCATTTAATTACAATCCTGTTTCGATTATGTTGCCTATGCGGTACGTCCGTCGGCGAATATTTATGGGAGGGGTGGTCATTGAATCAGATGACCATCTGGCGTTTTTGGGGAGAGTATAGCATGACACCGAAGATTTAAAGGGCCTTTAGAGGGCCGTATAAAGGTAACAAACGATAAATGTGTGCTGGTCACTCAAAGGGTTTCAGAACTATAAAATGTCTTATGGGGTTAGGAATTGGATTTGGGGCAAGTTTCCTATATAGGAGAAATTTGAAGATTTAGAGGGTCTTCAGAGGGTTGTAATAAAGGCAACAAACGAGAAAAGGGTGCAAGGGGATACAGGGCTATAAAATTCGTTATGGTGATAACTGAATTAGAAGGATGAAAATATTTCCTGGCATAAAGGAAATTGAACAGTTCGAAGTCACCTTGCATGTCTATAAACTGTGGTAATGCGCATGTAGAAATTTGAAGATGACGATGGATTAAATTTATTGAGTTAATTGAACAGTTATATCAAAGAAAAAATCTCTTATTTGAAATTAGTAATAGTCAATATTATATTCCGTATATGGAGAAAATGTGTAACATAAGAAAGAAAACTGTTGAACTAAATATTACAGAGCTTCGAATAGGTCTGTGAGACCGCCAACACCAGCTAAGAGTTAAGTTTTGTCAATGATGTATAATACATATATATATATATGTCGATATAGCGAGCCCATAGCAACAGGCTTGCTTCAGATGCATTCGGCCAACTCGCCATCTGCCCCGTATCAAAGTACAACACGTGTACGACCTTGTTACAGCCACGTGTGAATTAAATGTTGCATAGTTAGTACTTTCACACGAAAGGGCCTCAGCAACAAGTACAGAAGAGTGAGAATGATGCCGGATCCAGCCTGATGAAGACGTACTCAGCCGAGCTCTGGTCGAAAAGACCGAAGATGCCCCTTAATCTTAATCTTTTACTTAATTTTCCCTTGTAAATATTCCGTGTAAATTAAATGTTGCATAGTTAGCACTTTCACACGAAAGGGCCTCAGCAACAAGTACAGAAGAGTGAGAATGATGCCGGATCCAGCCTGATGAAGACGTACTCAGCCGAGCTCTGGTCGAAAAGACCGAAGATGCCCCTTAATCTTAATCTTTTACTTAATTTTCCCTTGTAAATATTCCATATTAACCAAGACTCATTAAAGTTATGTGATATTACCCCTAGACTTCTTCACTTTATATATATATAAAGATGTAGATTACGGGGAAATATACTCAAGTGTGGATCCAGCCCTTTATTTAGAAGGGGGGGGGGGTCTTAGCCTTTTTTGAGAAGGGGAGTTGGGGAGTCTTTTAATAAGCAATTTTTATATTGAAGGCTGTTTCCTTATCAAAAATGGCTATTTTTTATCTTTTGGTAAGACACTTTCATTCGTAAAAAAAAAGCATTAATATTTGTAAAAATTTAAAATTGACCATTTTCTTATAAAGGCAAAGAATCCTTTAGAAATTATTCATGTTAAGCCAATTTTTAGAACTTGACTGTTACAAAACTGCAAGAGGGAGCAATTGGTTGTCGCCGTTTGAAATTAAAGTTTAAAACCCTACATTTTACAATTCCCGTAAGATTCTTTGTCTTTATTGGAAAATGGAAAACGCTAATCAATATTAGTTCTTAATAATTGCGTTTTCAAATGTCTTACATCTCAGATTAAAAAAAAAAGACTTTATGGATATGTCAGAAATTACCTACTTTGGATTTAAAAATAGCTTTAAAGAGTCAGAAAGATTCTCAATGTTGATTAACACTAGAACGCCCGGAAATTTTACTGAAGTTTCATAATAATATTTCACACCAGAATTTTTATTCGAAATTATTTAATTGATTTATTTAACGTAAATCTGCGTGTTTGAAATTTAACTTATTTCAAGAAAAAAATTCTGGCTCGAAATGAAATTTAATTACATGGTTGGAGTCGAATCGACTCCTTTCGGGCGTTCTAGTGTTAAGGGGTGAATTTCAAAGAATTTAATATATAGTTCCTTTTTAAAATTCACTTTAGGAATTTTCTATTCTCCTTTTTAGGGGCGGAGGGTTATGACCCTCGTGATCTACCCCTTGGATCTGCCACTGAATACACTGCATTTGTTTTTACTGAAAAAATATTAGAGCTCCGGTCCTTTTGTGATAGAAGTTAAGCTGGCTTTGGGTCTATTATTACTGATTTAGTATAATATTGTCATCTCTTTCTATATCTTAAGAGGTAAACGGAAAAAAAGTGACCGGAAAAAAAGTTATCGGAAAAAAAGTGACATAAACTACAAAAGCGGAAAAAAAGTGACAAGGAAAAAAAGTTACCGGGAAAAAAGTGACAAGAAATTGATTTTGGGGATTTATTATTGATTTTGGGGACTCATTGGTTAAGTATGAAAGGGGGATCGGGTGGGGGGGGGGCTCATAGTTTAGGTAAATGGGTTTTTCATGCTGAATTAACTGTTTTGGTTCAATTTTTGGATATACGTTTATCCTAAAAAGTCGCTTGCCTGATTAGTTTTGAAAAGGGATGATTACCCCCCCCCCATCCGTCCTCAATTAGATGAATGGGTTTTTACGCAGAATTATCCAACGTGTATTAAATTTGCATATAGGATCTTTTCGATAAGGCTTATGTATAGTATAAATTGCCTGAAGAGATTCTAGGAGTTTAAGGTTTAAGTATAGAGGGGGAACGGGGGATAACCTTTCTTAAATTAAATTAATGGCTTTTTACGCATAATTATCCGATTTGCTTAAAATTTTGGACATAAGTTCATTATGTAAGACTTCCCGCCTCACACAGAGAGAACTGAAAGCAACACCGAAGGTGGCACTGTCACTACTAAGTGGCAATCGAAATATATAGCAATTAGCGCATCCCTTTGATACAACGGCGTGTCAAATGTGATGATAGCTCGACCACCCATCGAAATAGATGTATCAATTAGCGCATCCCTTTGGGATAACGGAGTGTCAAATGTAACTATAGGTCGACCACCCGGGGCACAGCTTTCAAGTACCGAAAGAGGTAAGATCTTCCCACGAACGGAGAAAGAGGGGTGCAGTGCGCAAAAGAGAGTGGAATGCACAGGTGCTCTCAAGAGGAGGATAAAAGAGGGAGAAGGGTGACAGACTGGACTTGTTTTGTTGCCTTGGAGAGAGGAGCGGAGAGCAGAGGATTGAGTGGTGCTCGGAGGATGCGAGACTTTGAAAAGTCTGCGGAGAATGCACAGACTGTAAGCATCAGGTTAAGCTGGCTGCCACCTCTTGATTAATTCCCAAACTGGACTAATGAACTTTATGTTGTGATTAAAATACTATGATTGAATAATCTGTTTACAGATGTACTTAAAATGTAAATAAATTACAATTAGATTACTAAAGCAGAGTAGTTCATGATCATAAGCCTCGGAAGTAGCCTCACCGCTTTTCGCTACCAAAGTCTACTAGAGGCTTCACAATTATGATAAGACGTATCTTAGATTAGTTATGGGTTCTTCTGCTTATTATAAAGGGGGGGAACGAGCAATTCTCCCTTTCAAACTAGATAAATATGTTTTTATGCAGAATTATCCCATGTATTTCAATTTTAAATATAGGTTCTTTCTGGTAAGGTGAATTCCGGAATAGTTTTAAGGATTTAATGGCTAAGTATAAAGAGGAGATGGAGGAAACTCCTCTTTCCTTTTTATGCAGAATTATCCGATTTGCTTCGAATTTTGGACATGGGTTCATTATGATAAGACGTATTTCTGATTAGTTATGGGGTTCTATTGGTAATTAAAAAAGAGGGCGGGTGATTACTATACCCACCTTAAATTAGATTTTAAAAAAATTATGCACACTTATCCGATGTATTTCAAATTTTGGATATAGGATCTTTCTCATAAAGTGAATTCCTGAATAGTTTTATGGGTTTAATGGCTATGTATAGAGGGGGAACGGGGGATAAATCCCCTTAAACTAAATAAGCGGCTTTTTACACAGAATCATCCGATTTGCTTCAAATTCTGGATGTATATTCATTATAAGAAGGCGAATCTCTGATTAATTATGGGGTTCTTTTGATAATTAAATAGGGGAAGCGGGCGATTAATCCTCAACTTTTTAAATAAAATAAATTGTTTTTTTTTTTTTCTTACACAACTATTCAACGTATTTCAAATTTTGGATATAGGTTCTTCCTGAGAAAGTGAATCCCTGAATAGTTTTAAGGGTTTAATGGCTAAGTATGGAGCGATGAACGGGGGATAACGCACAATTAATCAGGACTTCGCCTTATCATAATGAACGCCCAATCAAAATTTGAATCAAATCAGATAATTCCGCGTAAAAAGCCATTTATTAATTTAAGGGGGGGGGGGGGGTATCATCCGTTCCCCCAGTGTTTACTTAGCCATTAAACCTTTAAAATTACTTCGGTATTCACTTTATGAGAAAGAACATATATCCAAAATATGAAATATATCGGATAAGTGAGCATAAAAAACAATTTATCTAAATTAAGGGCGGGGGGGGGGGGAATAATCACGCGCCCTAATTTTTAATTGGCAAAATAACCCCATATGTAATCAGGGATACGCCTTATCATAATGGTTCTATAATCCAAAATTTGAAGCAAATCTGATAATTCTGCGTAAAAAGTAATTTAATTTAAGGTGGGTTATATTCTATTCCCCTTCTATACTTAGATATTAAATCCTTAAAACCATTCAGAGATCCACCTTATCAGAAAGAACCTATATTTAAAATTTGAAATACATGGGATAATTCTGCATAAAAAACTATTTTTCTAGTTTAAGGAGGATATAATTGCTCGCCCCCCTTTGTATTAAGCAGAAGAACCCCATAACTAATCAGAGATACGTCTTATCGTAATGAACCTATGTCCAAAATTCTAAGCAAATCGGATAATTATGCGTAAAAAGTTATTAATTTAATTTTAGAAAGGTTATCCCCGTTCCCTCGCTATACTTAACCATTAGAACTCCTAAATCTCTTCAGGCATTATATACTATATATAAGCCTTATCGAAAAGAACCTATATGCAAATTTGACACACGTTGGAGAATTCTGCATTAAAACCCATTCATCTAATTGAGGACGGATGGGGGGGGGGGGTAATCGTACCTTCCCAAAACTAATCAGGCAAGCGTCTTTTCAGTATATCCAAAAATTGAACCAAAACAGTTAATTCAGCATGAAAACCCCATTTACCTAAACTATGAGCCCCCCTCCCCGATCCCTCTTTCATACTTAAGCAATGAATCCCCAAAATCAATAATAAATCCCCAAAATCAATTCTTTGTCACTTTTTTCCGGTAACTTTTTTTCCTTGTCACTTTTTTTCCTTGTCACTTTTTTTCCGTGTCACTTTTTTCCGCTTTTGTAGTTTATGCCATTTTTTTTCCGATAACTTTTTTCCGGTCACTTTTTTTCCTAGATTCATCTTAAGAGTGTCCTTAAATCAAAAAAAGCAACTTTGTGACATAAATTTTAATTCATTTTTGTTCGAAAATGCATGAAGCTAGCAGGTGTTGTTATTCAGAAACTGTCTAACTGCACTCAATTTTCTGTTTTTTTTTTTTTTTTTTTTTTTTTTTTTTAAACACAATAGATATTTTATAAATCTTCTTTTGAGCACATTTCCCGACGAAAGCAGAAAAATCGGTCAAAAAGCAGGAGAAAAACGGGTGATCATTTGATCGAAATAGCTTAGAAGGTAATTTAATTATCATAAAATGGAAAAATAAGCTCGTTTCGAAATCGCTTCCAGTCAGGCATTCCAATTTTATATCTTTCCGTTAAAAAATGAATTTGTTAATGTGTCAAAGCGTTTTGCGCTTGTTGAGCGGAGCAGTTAAGAACACCCTTAAGAGTGTTCTTAAATCAAAAAGGGCAAATTTGTGACATAAGTTTTAATTCATTTTTGTTCGGAAATGCATGAAACTAGCAGGTGTCTATTCAGAAACTGCCCAATTGCACTCATTTACCCGTTTTTTTTTTTTTTTTAAGAAACGCGATAGTACAACCCATCAAAGATGACGTGTTGACCAGCATTTTAGGACGAAAGTAGAAAAACCAGTCGACGAAAAGGGAGAAAATTGCGTGGTCACGTGATCGAAATAGCTTATAACTCAATAAGTAATTTTATTATCATAAAATGGAAAACTGAGTTTGATTCGAAAGCGCTTTCATAGGCAAGTCTTCTATTTTAATATCTTTCCATTACAAAAATGAATTTGTAAGTGTGTCAAAACGTTTTGCGCTTGTTGAGCAAAGCAGTTAAGAACACCCTTAAGGGTGTATTCGAAAAAACGTTTTTCCACCTTTAACAGCTCGAAATTTTCCGATACATTTTCAGACACATTTATAAAAGTAGAGACATGAAACTTGCTGAGGGGATTTTTGAAGAGACGTATAAGGTGCCCTGTGATGTCATTTATCTCTAAATTCATTAGAATTTGATTTATAAACAATTATATTGTCAGCATGACCCTTTTTTTCCTTCACAGATCTCCTGCTTCGGAAAAATCGGATCAATGTGCCGTTTTTGATTACTTTTTTTGCAATATTTTCTACATTTATCAAAGAACCGACAATCAGGGCACCTTGTGTACTTTCTAAATAAGACAATTTGCCAGTTAGATGCATTTGAGAGCAAAAACGAAATTAAAAATAAATCGAGAAATAAGCAGTTTGAATCGAAATACACCCTTAAGCTAAGCTAATTTTTAACCTAAGCAGTTGCTTAGGTTAAAAATTACAACCAAATTCGTGCTTTCTCTTTCACATCTAGTCTTAGGGAAAATAAAAAGAAAAAACTCGTTTCCATAAGTCATAATTAAAAAAAAATAAATAAAAAAAAAATCACCACGCAACAACATTTTTTTAATGTATATTCTTTCTGATGCACGATCCAATCCCTAAAAACACCATTAAGCCTTTTATCACCCCCCCCCCTCCCTAATTTCATATACAGCTCTAAAAACATAAATAAGAGAAAAAAAAAAGAGAAGTCTAAAAGTATCGCGTGATGCTCAAACGATGCCCAAACGAGCGGGGAGGGAAACGGGGCGATCTCAAAAAGCAAAGGGGTATCGCGTTCACCTGTGTAACTATAGCCTATGCTGCTGCACGGGCATAGATATCATTTCAAGGACAAGGCCGATTGTCTTCTGCTAGAACTGGCAGCTTCAGGTACACCTATAGGAGGAACAGGTTCCCTTTTTTTTTTTTTTTTTTTTTTCATATTCAGGGAGTGTAGGATTTTTATTTCCTTTGAATTCCTGTTGTTTTTTGTTTTTGTTTTTTCGAGGCTTTTTGTTCTGTTGTATGGCTAACTGCTAATGACGAGAAATAATTCTTGAAAGCAGGTGAATCGCAGGTGAATCATAATAATGCGTCTTGTTTTGTTTGTTTGTTTATTTGTTCAGTTTTGATTCAAAGAATAGTGCAGTGGATTAGAAATTTTGTTAGAATTATCGTATTCCACGAAATGTCTAATAGTTTGTCGTCAGCAGTTTTATGAAATATTTTGTTCTTTAATTGTTTTTGTCATGATCATCATTGTTATTATTTTACAAGATTTTTTTTTTTTTTTTTTTTTTTTTCAGCGGCAGAGTAGCTCTTACTTAACCTCTTCGCTACTGAGGTCCACATATGTGGACCTTGGATCTTTGCTGTTTATAATAAAACTATGAAAATTATCTGCATTTTTCTTTCATATTTACATTTCTGATAGTTTAAGCTTCAAAAAGAATCCAATAAATGGCAGTACCAGGCACATTTTCATGGTCATACACTTGTTTGAAATTGTGATTTTTAAAAATGCCGCCAATTCAGCGATTGCGCAGAAGTAAGTACTTTTTTATCTATATTGTAATTTTAATTAAGGTGTCATAATTTTTTGTATAGTTAAAAACATGATAAATGTTCACCAGACATTTTTATTTTGTTCATTTGATGATATTTTTTATTTAAAAAGTAGCATTTTGGTGAGATCCACGTGTGTGGACCTCAGTACTCAAAGCGTACAAATAGGCTTAAAATCAAGAATTACTCTTATGTTTAAATATAATAATAAAGCTTCGAGGTTTTTAATTAACTGTATTTATAATATGTGTCGTTTTAACATTAAATATGCTTTATTAGCTAGATTAAGTGAATTTAGCTTATTTTTTTCCTTAAAAAATACTTAAATATTATTCATGGCAGTTATAGAATTTTATTAAAAATATATGGATCAACTGGAGATTATAACTAGATATACAACATATATTTTACTAAAAATAAATAAATGGAATAATTATATAAATAAATTTGTAAATAATTCTTTTATATATCTATTTTTTTTTAAATATTTTAAATAATAAAATAATATTTTAATTAAAAATAATATTATTAGATTTTTGTATATATGTTGGCAAAGGCAGTATTGAAGAATTCAATTTTGTTCGAAAGTTTGTTAATATTTTACTCAACTCAATATTAATTACTCATATCTGGTTTTAAACAGTTTATTCTCATGAGTAAACTCAACTCAGGTTCTTTCGAACATTAATAATTTCACAAAACACAACTCCAATAAAAACCGTAACATTTTTTCACATATCTCATTAAAAAACATTCTAATCAAACTCAAAAACAAAAAGAATATTGTTTCACACAGCTTAGGTAAAAGCTGAAGAAATAAAACAGATAATGTATTTATCACAAAAAATCGTTTGCACAGAAAACTTTTTACATTTTGAAATAATTAGGTATATCTTGGTTGCTAGGTGACAAAGTCAGTAGAAAATTAAATAGCTTTTATCAAACATACCGCCCCTCTTGAAACCTCTGAGGGGGGTTTCAAACTAAAACACTGCAATTACAACCATTGTAAAAAATATAAAGAACAATACAATTAAATACAATATAAATGAGTCACAGTTAAGTTAAATTTAAGCAAATATTTAAACAATTTTACATAATACATAATAAATAAAGAAATTTTACAATAATGTACACTTTCTTATAAAAACTGAATTACTTTTCAAGAGGTAATACAGCAATTTTGGATACTGCTCTTTTATATATTCTATTTGGGGTTTTTATATTTACAACTCTTATTCTATTATCATTACCAAAAAATACTTCTACAATTCTCCCTAATAACCATTTAGACACTGGAAGATCATCTTCCTTTATTACAACCATATCTCCTATTTTGATATCATCCACTTATGCCTTTGCTGCAATGTACTTAAATAACTATTTTTCCACTTTTTCCAGATGGTCTGAACCATTTTAGTGGTCTTTTGCCATAAGTTAAGTCTATTGTCTTCAATATTACTCAAGTCAGATTCAGCAATGGCATTAAGTGGGCTACCAATAAGAAAATGTCCCGGGGTCAAGACCTCCAAGTCATCAATATCTGTACTCAAGGGAGTAAGCGGGCGCGAATTTAAGATACCTTCAATTTGGACAATTATAGTTAACATTTCTTCATAAGTTAATTTAGAGTTGCCCACAACACGTTTAAAGTGATACTTGAAGGACTTGACTCCCGATTCCCATAAACCTCCAAAATTTGGAGCTTTAGGGGGAATAAATTCCCAAGCAATACCTTCAGATATCAAGTAATTAGTAGGGTTCTGGTCTGGTTTGTTTACCAATTCATGCAACCTTTTAAGCTCTACATTAGTCTTCACAAAATTGCCTGCATTATCACTGAAAATTTTTCGAGGTTTGCCTCGTCTGGCAAAAAACGTCTTTAATGTTGCAATAAAAGCCTCAGATGTTAAATCATTGACTAATTCCAAATGCACTGCCTTTGTTACCATACAAATAAAAATACAAACATAAACTTTATGATAAATGCCTTTACGTTGACCTCTATATCTAATCAAAAATGGACCACAGAAATCAGTTCCTGTGCAATTAAAAACAAAGTCTACATTTATTCTTTCTTTTGGGAGCTCGCCCATAATTTGCTCTAACAATTTAGGTTTGGCCCTAAAGCATGTAATAAATTTATGTACAATTTTTCTACAAATAGCCCTACCGTTTAAAGGCCAAAATTCTCTCCGAACACAATAAAGTAAATTTTGTGGTCCTATATGTAGATATTTTTTGTGATAAAACTCGATAATTAATTCTGTTAATTTGTGTTTAGAGGGCAGTACAATTGGGTGTTTTTGGGCATAATTTACCGTGCTATTTTGGAGACGACCTCCAACTCTGATTAAATTATTTTTATCCAAGAAAGGATTTAATGAAAATAATCTACTATTTTTTGGTAACTCCTTACCCTTAGATAACAATGTGAATTCAGAACTGAACTCTTTTTCTTGAACAGATTTTATGATAAACTGCCCAGCCTTCTTCAATTCAGCAGATGTTAGCTTACCTGAATACCTTTCTTTTGGCTTCTTGACATTCTGAATGAACCTGAAAACATAGCTAAGAATTCTTATTAATTTAGCATAATTATTACTCAATTGCAAAAAATAGTCAATAAAAAATGAACAGTCTGATATTAAAAGTGAAGTCTCTGAAAAAGTCTTTTTAAGTTCACTTCTGTATAGATCCTTATCATTTTGCTCAAGTTCGACAGTATTTAAAGAAGGTTCAGTTTGTTGTATTAGGAATAGTGGACCCTTCCACCATAAGTTACTCTGGAGAAGTTTGTCTGGATCTACACCTCGTGACACAAGATCAGCAGGATTATCAGAAGAAGCCACATGTCCCCAATGACTGATATCAGAAAGATTCTGAATCGTAGCCACACGTGATGACACAAAGGTTTTTAAGTCACACGGCTGTTTTCGAATCCAACATAATACAATAGTACTATCTGAATAATAGTAAACAGACTCTTTAGGAACTTTTAAGGTTTTGGCAACCTTATTCATCAATTTGGCTAATAAAACTGCACCACAGAGCTCCAAGCGAGGAATAGTGATTGTTTTGATTGGTGCAACTCGACTTTTACTGCAAAGCAACTGAGAAATTTGCTCTCCTGAAGAATTTGAAGACACAGCATACAATGCCACACCGTAGGCTTTCTCCGAAGCATCTGAAAAGCCACAAATTTTAATTTGCACTGGATTATTTGTAAAAATGTATCTAACAGCACTTATATTATTGATGGCTCTTAATGATTCTAAAAACTGCAACCAATCATCAAGCTCAGCTGTAGGGAGATTTTCATCCCAATCAATTTGCAGTCTCCACAGTCTTTGTAGGAAAATTTTTGCTTTCGTCACAACTGGTCCAAGTAGACCCAAGGGGTCGAAAATGCGAGCAATATTTGACAGCACACTTCTTTTAGTTACCTTGGTTTGCTCACTGAATGATACACTAAAAGTAAAAGTATCATCATTGGCATTCCAGCAAAGTCCTAGTGCCTTAGTTTCACTCATATTTTCAAAAGTGTAATTCTCATTTTTAATGGCTGGCTCCATTAATTCTGGATGGTTACTAAACCATTTATGTAAGTTCATGCCACACGTATTTAATAGTTGAATAAGCTCAATTTGCAGTCTCTTAGCCGATTTTAGGTCAGCTGCTCCAGTCAGGACATCGTCCATGTAAAAGTCTGATTGTACCACACCAGAAGCATAACGGAAATTGAGATTCACCATCTATACCAAGCTGTTTAAGGCAGCGCATGGCTAAATAAGGGGCACTAGTTGTGCCATATGTGACTGTACATAGTCTGTAATATTTCATCTCACCATTTACAGAATCTTTCCAAACTATGCGCTGTAAATCACGTTGACTTTTATCGATAAGTATCATGCGATACATCATTTTTACATCTGCTGTAAATGCATAGCGGTGTGTACGAAATCTAAGTATTATGCTAAACAAATCATCTTGAATGACACCTCCATTCAGCTGTATGGAATTTAGGGATTCTTCTGATAAAGTTGCATGTGAACCATTAAAGACAACTCTCAATTTTGTAGAACTTTTATCTGGGCGATAAACAGCATGATGAGGTAGATAATTCGCATGTATTGGCTCATCTGTTTTCTCTACTTCCTCCATATGGCCTAACTCTCTATACTCTGCCATAAATGCGCAATATAACTCTAAAAGATTTGGATTTTTGACTAGCCTATTCCAAAGTGAATTTAATCTATTTTCCGCAAATTGCTTTGATTCTCCCAAAGAACTAGGATCTTTTTTCAACGGCATTTGTACTATGAATTTGCCCGTTATATCTCTCTGATGTGTGTTTATAAAGTGGGTGTCGCATGCTAATTCTTCTGTATTTCTCAATGGTGTACTTTCTTCTACTCTTTCAATTTCCCAAAATTTTTTCATTTCGAAATTTAAATCTGTTTCAGTAATTAACCCACAATGTATTTGTTCCTGATCGTTACAATCGTAAACACTCCCACTTACTATGCAACCGAACACCGTATTTTGCAGTATTAATTTAGAATTTGGTAGCTTCATACGACCCACCTTTATCAATTCTAGAAATACTTCAGCTCCTAGCAAAAGATCTATTTTCCCTGGTCTATTAAATTCAGGATCAGCAAGAATAATAGACTCTGGAATTCCTAGCTCTGAAATATTAATATATTTCGAGGGCATAATTTGCGAAATCCTTGGTATGATAAGGAAATCTAACTCCCGACTATAATCTCCCGAATTATTACTGATCAAGGCAGTAGTTTTATTTTTTACCGCTACAGAGGATCCACTTAAACACGATACCGAAATATTACTTTTTTCTTTTCGAATTCCTAATCGTTCAACTAATTGCAATGTTAAAAAATTGCTCATTGAACCATTGTCCAATAAAGCACGCACCGGAACTTTATTTCCGAATTTATCTCTCATATAAACAATAGCAGTGGAAAGAAGAACTGTTTTAACATTATTCGATCTCACATTTGAAGTACCAGTGAAATTTTGAATTTGGTTATTTAACTCAAATGGTATGGCGTCAACATTTAATGTTGGTTTACTTTCATTCGTCGACAATGCATTTGGCACTTCCTTATCACTATAATTTTTTACGTTTCCCACCGCATATGAATTTCTCTCACGCCTATCAAAACAAAGAAGTATATTGTGGCGTTTATGGCATTTTGAACACGAGAATGTTGAGTTACATTTTTTGACGCAGTGGAATTCTGAAAGACAGTTAAAGCACATATTGTTTTTTTTCACAAAATCTACTCTTTCCTGTACATTAAATTTTTGAAATTTGGGACATTTAAAAACACTGTGATTTTCCTGGTTACATACAACACATTTGCGCATATTTTTCTCATTTAAACTCGCAACCATGGATGTTACCTTTGAAAAGCTATGCTTTGTTTGGCTTTCGTTTTGAAAATTTCGCTTTGTATTTACTTGTTTGGACGCACTTAGTGTACGCGCGTGGTCCCTCAAGAATTCTAGCAATTCAGTTAAACTCGGTAAATTATCCCGCTTAAGATGTCTTTCCCACCACATTTTTGTATTTACATCTAATTTTTGAGCCAAAATATAAGCAAACATAGTAGTAGAAAACCCCTCAACTTTTTGTTCTAAAATCTCTAACGACCTAATACATTCATTTGTTATATCTATTAGATTTAATAATGCTGCTGGGGACTCATTCTGAATAACAGGAATATTTAAAAAACGTTTTAAATACGCGTAAACTTGTTCTCTCGAATTTGAAAACCGTTCTTCCAAAAGCGACCATGCAACTTCATAATTAGAATCCACGATTGAAATAGATTGAATTATACGAAAGGCATCTCCTCTCAATGAAGACTTCAAATATTGTAATTTCATTGCCCCTGACAAATTAGAATTTTCATGTACAGTAGCCTTAAATATATCTTTGAAAGAAAGCCACTCATGCAAATTACCCGTAAATACAGGAAGAGTTAACTTTGGCAATTTAATGTTATTATCAGCCTTTGTGGCGTTTTCTAAATTAACAGTTTGCACTTTCATTTTTGATAACTTTTTTGTAAGTTCAAATTCCATTATTTCTAAAATTTCATTAATTTCTTCGTTTTCCTTAATAAAATCCTCAATTTCATCGTCTTTACTTATCTTATAAATAGACTCAAATAACTCAGAAAAGTTTTTCTCTAATTTATTCCGTTTCTCCTTTATGAGAATTAATTCATTTAATTCTAGCTCAGTATTCGATAATTTTTCTTTTAATTTTGTCAAGTTTGTTTTGAAAATTTTCTTTTTTGCTTTTAATTCTTTCATACTCATTTTTAATGAATAAAAATTAAATGGGTGCACTTACCCCTCTTGGCTCTTTAAAAGATGAGTTCTAACATCGAAGAAATAGCAAAACAGCACAAAATATTCACCAGTTATCCTTCAATCATTGACGTAGAACAACTCGCTGATTTTTCTCCGTAGAGACGGACCATATGAAGAATTCAATTTTGTTCGAAAGTTTATTAATATTTTACTCAACTCAAAATTAATTACTCATATCTGGTTTTAAACAGTTTATTCTCATGAGTAAACTCAACTCAGGTTCTTTCGAACATTAATAATTTCACAAAATACAACTCCAATAAAAACCGTAACATTTTTTCACATATCTCATTAAAAAACATTCTAATCAAACTCAAAAACAAAAAGAATATTGTTTCACACAGCTTAGGTAAAAGCTGAAGAAATAAAACAGATAATGTATTTATCACAAAAAATCGTTTGCACAGAAAACTTTTTACATTTTGAAATAATTAGGTATATCTTGGTTGCTAGGTGACAAAGTCAGTAGAAAATTAAATAGCCTTTTATCAAACAAGTATTTCCTCAGATGATATGAGAGATTTTGGTGTAGGTGGGGGTATTGTCATTGTGAAATTGTTGTCTGAAACTGTGCCCCAGAATTTCAATCACGTAATTTATACAGACAGATTTTTCACTAGTTTGAAGTGTGTAGAATACCTTCTGCAAAATAAAATTTATTTCTCAGGTACTGTTATGTCTAACAGAATTGGTTCTGCTATACAAAAATTGAGACCTGATAAAGAACTGAAAAGAGGAGAGTGAAATGAAGTGGTTAGAGATGATGAGAAGATTTGTATACTTAAATGAAAATATAACAAATCTGTTACTTTTTTTTTAACATGCGTTGGAAGTGAACCAAATTCGTTGTGCTTGAGATGGTCAAAAGAAGACAAGGCAAAAATAAATGTATCACAGCCCTCTGTAACCAGATGTACATATGGGCGGTACAGATCTTTGTGATCAATAACTTGCATATTATCGCTGTGCAGCAAAAACAAATATTGTCAACGCCTTGACAATGTTGGACACTTAACAAGATTTGTTGGCAACAAAAATGCATCTAAATGTCGTTTAGAAGGATGCAAATACAAAACCAGAGTAATGTGTATAAAATGTAAAGTTTATTTAAGTAGTTTGAAAAACAATTGTTTTGAAATTTTTCACACTAAATAAAAAATAAAGAAAAAACTTTAAGTTTTCTGGTAATTTTTTTTTTAAAATAATTCATAAAAAATATTTCAAAAATTTTAAATTTAAGATTTATTAATGCAATACTTTTAAAACAATAGAAAATAGTATTTACCTGTTGAAAAACATTTGTTTCTGCAATTTTAAAAATAATTAAATGCTTGCAATGATTGTCCAAAAAATTTAACTTTTTATGCAACTGAGTCCCGAGGTCCACATATGTGGACCTCAATTTGCTGCTACTCTGGTACATAAAATTTTATTTTGTTTTCATTTCTATCATATTAGAAGCCAACTTAGTTAAATAAACCTATTCCAGCATTTTTTCAAAAATTTATTTACATTCAGGACTGAAGAGGTTATAGGCTACACAATACCCCCTCCCCCCCCCAAAGAAAAAAGAAGACAGTTTCATTAAAAATAATTAACGAGTTTGCTTGGGATTATAAAATTGAGCTAATACTGGTTTAAAAAAATCCTTTAGTAATCATTTTTTTTTTAAGTAAGGTTTTTAAAATTTTTATAATATTTTAAATTTAAAATTTTTTTTAGTTACTTTAAGTGACTTATATTCATTGGATTATAGGGAAAAAATTAGTATTGAACTAAAGTAACTTTTATTTAAATTTAAAATTTTCTTTTGTAGCGCGAAGCCTGAAGAAAAGCACGAAAATCAACAAAAATTAGTTTATTGGAAACTAAAGTTTATTAAAATATTTGCAGAAATGTATTTTTTTATATGTTATTCCCCACTTATATTATGTTAAATATTATACATTTATAAAATAACCACTTATAAAAATGTTTGCAGAAATGTAATTTTTTTATATGTTATTCCCCACTTGTAAGATGTACTAAAACATAATTTAAACTCAGTATAATAGAATACATATTTTCTTATTCAAGATATGTTCCTGCACAATATCCATAACAATGGTATCGACAATGACAGATTAGCTAATATTTAGCTAATATTTTAATAACAGTTGTAAAGATACACTTATACAAAATAATGATAATAAATGCACTAATAATAATCATAATAAACAATGCAAATTAAAAATAACCAGTTTTGAGCAAAACACCTTCCGATTTTTTTCCGGATTTACGTCGATGCAATTTTGAAATTTTGATTTTTTGCAGATTCATTATTTAATTTTTATTATTTGATTTTTTTTTTCAAAGATTTTTTTTTCAGCAGATTTTATTATATTTTGCTAAATTTTCATAAACTTGATATCTTTTATAAATTTCGAGGAGGGTTGCAGCCCCCATCAGCCCCCTCCTCAAATACCCCACTATGGGTGGGCCTCAAAACCAAACTTAGCTAGAAATAAACATCTAACTGAGTTCCGATTACAAGATTTAATTTATTTAGTCGTTAAGTAATTTATTTGAAGTACAGCTTACGCTGTTACTCGGCAAGACTAATTTGCAAGGTAATTACGAGAAATTCGTTCAACAAAACGCAGCGTCACAAAACAATGTGCTTCGTTGAAGAGAACTAGGCTGCGAGCGAACAGCACTAGTTTTTATTACACTAAAAGAGCAATAAATCTATCTTTGTTTTTGTACGGAACAAAGGTGAAACCTCTTTAAATGATTTTTGAGGGACTGACCCTACCGAATTGACAGAGGAAGGGAAAGTTTACTCGCCCCCATCTTCAGTCGTAAAGCTGTCAACTGATTTCGAATTCGATTTCTCTCTTGGAATTCAAAAAAGTTCACTGAAAAAGTACTTTATACATCAAAGTGCCGACACGAAAGATCAAAAATAGCGACGCCTGACCGCAAGAAGTTAGTGCTATGTGTCTGGTACACCGGTTCCCATCGGGTGGTCCCTGTAACACGGTGGTCTGCGGAATGAAATTTGGGCTCGCATCATGTTGGGAATCGAATAAAAATGAAAGTACATTTTCATCAATTATATTTGATAGAAGAAAAAAAATACAAGTACAATATATTCGGCTAAAATTTCAAGGTGTATTTAGATACAAGGTGGCAATAGTTAAATTTCACGGGTTTAAAAATACACTGCAAAAAATAAAAAAAAAATCCGTTAAATTTACGGCAAAAACTGCTGGCAGCAATATTGCCATCAGTTTTTGCCATAAAAATTGCTGTCAGCAATGGCCCGTCAATGCCTGAGCACTGACGACGGTACGCTAAATTCTACCGAAACCGGTCTGCTGCTTTTACACGTTGTTTATTTTTGTATTCCATTGCATTACATCAAGCTCTATCTGAATATTAATTGCTGTCAGCGGTTTTTGCCGTAAATTTAACGGTTTTTTTTTTTTTTTTTTTTTTTTTTTTTAGTGTACTCACGAGTTAGACTATTTGGGATATTTTTAAAAGCTTTGGTATTTATAATTATAACTCATTAAAAATTAAGGCACAGTGAGGGATTAGTAAACATTAAGGAGTTATTTAATTACTTGGAACAAGAACATAAAAACACAGCTGCTGGAAAAAAAAAAAAGTTAAAAAATGATGCCGATATTATAAAAAATATTGAACCGGCCAGATATAAAAATTTAATAAGTTTCAATATTTTGCAGTTCATTCTGAAAAGTTGTCTCAATCTATGCATAAGTTTAAATCACAGACTGATAAAAAGCAAGGGTAAGCATTTTAATAACTTTTTTTTAACTAATTAAAGTTAATAACGCATTTTTATATATAACGCAATTTTAATCACCACATATGATGTTTTACATATTAAAAAGCGTGTAAAGTGAGCCTGTGCACCTGTGGAAACTTGGCTAAAATGGTTATTTCGTGGTCTTTGTGAAATAACACACTGTCTAAGATAAAACCTGTCTAAAACGGCCTTTTTTCAGTTTTTTTTTTTTTTTTTTTTAATCTTAACAGGTTTTATTACATTTTGCTAAATTTTCATAAACTTGATATCTTCTACAAATTTCGGAGGGGGCTACATAATTTAGCCCCCATCAGCCCCCTCCACAAATACGCCACTGCGAGTGGGCCACATAACCAAATTCAGCTAGAAATAAACATCTCGCTGAGTTTCGATTTCGAGATTTAATTTACTTAGTCGTTAAGTAATTTATTTGAAGTATAGCTTACGCTGTTACTCTGCGAAAGTAATTTGCAGGGTAATTACGAGAAATTCGTTTAACTAACTAAACGCAACGTCACAAAACAATGTGCTTCGTTGAAGAGAACTAACTCTCTGGAACACCGGTTCCCATCGGGTGGTCCCTGTAACACGGTGGTCTGCGGAATGAAGTTTGGGCTCACATGTTGGGAATCGAATAAAAATGAAAGCATACTTTCATCAATTATATTTGATAGAAATAAATAAAAGTAACAACATATCCTTCTAAAATTTCAAGATTTGTTTATATACAAGGTGTTGATATTAGAATAATTTATAACCCAATTTTTCAATCGGTAAATCAATTATAACAGACTTGCTACAGTTGATTTACTGATTGAAAAATCGTGTCATAAATTAATCAAATAGAATTTCATATGCAGCCTTTTCTGCAGTTCCATATATTGACCTTCGATTTATTCTTTTGACCTGATCCAGAGTATCAGACCGGATTATGTGATCGTTAAGGGTGTTCTCAACTGCTCCGCTCAACAAGCGCAAAACGTTTTGACACATTTACAAAGTCATTTTTTAACAAAAAGTTATAAAATTGGAATGTCTGACTATGGAAGCGATTTCGAATCGAACTGAATTTTCACTTTTATGATAGTTAAATTTGCCTATCCAGTTCTAAGCTATTTCGATGACGCGATCACCCGTTTTTCTCTTGCTTTTCGACCGGTTTTTCTGCTTTCGTCAGAAAATGTGTTCAAAAACATCATCTTTGAAGGATTGTTATGAAAGATCTATTGTGTTTTTAAAAAAACAAAAAATTGAGTGCAATTAGATAGTTTCTGAATAACAACACCTGGTGGTTTCATATATTTCCGAACAGAAATAAATTAAAGCATGTGTCACAAAGTTGCCCTTTTTGATTTAAGAACACCCTTAAGGTTATTTGCGTAAAATTGTCCTCCAATGTTCGTGTTCGGAATGGCTCAGTTGGAAGAGCATTGGCGGCTTCTCTGGTTCGAAGCCTAGCCCGGACTTTTTTCACCCGCATGGAAAATCTGTATCTGCTATAAAATGTTGATAGTTAAATTTCATTAGTTTCAGCACAGTCGTGGAAAAAACTCCAACTGTACACTGTTAAAAGTTTTGCTCTAGTTTGAACCAATTTTGGTGCTCAATACTGCCACCATAAGATGGTGAAATCTCGTACCCGCATTTGTAGCTTCCTATTTAAACCTCGTTCCAACTATTGAAACTATGCTTCAACATGAGCTCCAAATATTGGTTCAGAATTTCACCATCTTACAGTGGCAGCACTAAAATTTGGTTCAAACTAGGACAAGATTTTTAACAGTGTAAAACGTGCCCTACTGTTATTTTGAAGCGAATATATATTGATATTTTTTACTTACCCAACCATCATATGTAGTATAGGGTAAGTCTTGCAATCGTTTTGAAAATCGAAAAATTTTTTTTGATGGATTTACACGTTTTAGATAGTGGATATTCCGAAAAACATATTTTTAGAAAAAAAAATTGCCGTCCGTCTGTCTGTCTGTCTGTCAGTCTGTAAACGCTTTATCTCCCGAACAAATTGAGATAGAGACTTGAAATTTTGTATGTAGTTAGTATGTAAGAATGGGACGAAGCCTATTTAATATCAGCAACCTCGATTTCCCGGAACTATTTTTTTCGGACTGTCGAAAATTTCGTTCTGATGAAAGGTGTATAAAAATTTTCGAATTTTTTTGTTCTAAGGAATGAAAGTAAAAGGCCATAAAATAACACACATTTTGCATATAGAACGAAGTCGATCGGATTATTAGTTGCCAAGATATTTGTAATCCTGTTTTCCACATTCTTCGATTTTTCATGACCCTGTATTTCATTCAAATTTCAATTCAGAGGTATATTTTAATTGGAAATGAGACGCTTAATCCGACGCAGTTAATTGTTAGTTAATAGAATTATTATTTTTGGAGTTATAAGGATGTTTCTTTTACGGAGTTCGGTACTACTTGAGTAGTTTGGCCCTTTATAAAATTTGTTGTAATTGGTACATCAGCAGTTCTTTAATATAGTATTACTATGTATATTAACAAAATTTAAATTTTGTTTATGAATTGCAATACATTGTATAAATAGTTTTCACATGTTTTATTTTCATATACATATCCATGATGGGTAAGTATTACGGTGGCCCCCAGCGACTAGTTTTAATTTGTAGCTTTCATTTTTTCCTCCGATAATTCAATAATTAAAATGTATGGGAGTTATTCTCTAGGGGCCAGTGTTGAATTCAGATACTTTTCTCCGGGAGGGACATTATAGAGTTCCAGGGGGTAAATTGCACTTTTTGGCTATTGAAAATCCAAATTCTCAAATTTTCCGGGGGGGGGACGTTTCAATGCTCCGGGGGGATGTTCCCCCGGGCCACCCCTGAACTCAACACTGCTAGGGGCTATTTTAATTTTATTTTTATTTTGACCGACTGTACTTGTTATTGGCGATTTATTGTGCAACATTTCCCGACTCCCACCCCTCATCGAAACCAGCTGTGTGAATTTATTACTATTATTATTATTTTTATTCTAGAAACATTGCACAGCCATTTGGTTCATGCACCGAGTATTCCTTAATTCAGTAATACATCAACTTTACAGCTTTACACCACCCAACTATCATTTATTAAACCCCCCTGAGCACCCCTACCTGCAATCCATTACACGATGGCTATCTGAAAAACCTGTAAGAATACAACCTGTTAGAGGTGAAAAAGAGAAAGAAAAAGTCCATAATAAGATCGCGTGATAGTCGGCTATATTTTCTATAGACGTCATGCGTGTGTATGCATATATATATATATATATATATATATATATGTGTAGTATATATATATATATATGTGTAGTATATATACATGCAGAACTAGAAAATGACTTTTCCAAGAATAAAAGCAGAGATTCGTATTTCTACACCCTAACATCTCTCAAGGGGGTATTTATTTCAAGGCCAGATGAATTTAGCTCAAGAAACTGCTTTGATGGTTTTAATATATCCTCCCCCCCCCCCCTCCTTTGAATTTAGTTATTTGTTTTAGGAGAATTGTAATTAGCTCCTTTTTTTTATCCGCACTGTTAATTACCTATTTATTTTCTTTGTCGAAATTATTAAATCTATAATGTATGATTTTTTTATTTTTTCTTTAAAAAAGTATATTTGATTCCTCAAGGGTGTATTCGAAAATATAATTTTCCACTTCCAACAGCTTGAAATTTTCAGATTCATTTTTAAAAGTATAGAAGCAGGAAACTTGCTCGGGTGATTTTTGAAAAGATGTATAAGATGCCGTGTGATGTAATTTTTCGCTGAATTAATTAGAACTTGATTTATAAACAATTATTTTCTCAGTTCGATTATTTTTTCGTTCCCAGATCTCCAGTTTCGGAAATTTCTGTTCAAATTGGCAACTTTCACAGCATTTTTTGCAATATTTTCTACACATTTACCAAAAAAATCGACAAACACGGCACATTATGTAGTTTCTAAATAAGAGATTTTGAAAGTTTGGTGCATTTGAGAGGAAAATTGAATTTAAAAATAAATCTGAAAATAAGCAGTTATGATCGGAAAACACCCTTAATGGGTATATATTAAAGGAAAAATCTTTAAAAAAATTATCACTCACGTATTTTACAATATTTTAGATTTTTTTAAAATGGTTGGCAAATGGCGACACCATGCATTAAGTATATGTTACGATACTAGGGGGGGGGTCCGCCCCCCTGCTCGCTACGCTCGCCAACCCCCCGCGTAATCGCTTCGCGATTCCAAGTTGTAGGCTACCCCTGCTTGCTGCGCTCGCCAATACCCCATGGAATCGCTTCGCGATACCTTATTTTCCATACACTATTAAAAATCTGCTACATTTTGTTGCAACGCACTGCCCTGCTTGTATAGAAAACGGTTACTTGGCCGTGGAAAGGAACTTTCTCATTGGTTGGAATAGAGATATTATATACAAGCGGTGGAGTGCGTTGCAGCAAAATGCAGCAGATTTTTAACAGTGTACACTCAATTTTGGAATTTATCCCTCTCCTCATTGGTCGAATCATTGACGGAGCCCTTTCCTGATTGGTCTATTCGACTCATGGAAGGTGTGGTCCACCCGGACGCGTTATTTCCAGAAACCTTACACATCAGCATCATTCCAGGAGATTTGTTAAGGCTAGATATTTTTTACTATAGAAGGATTTCTCTCGTCTTTTTTCAATTAATTATGATTTTAAAATTGTCCACGCTACTCAAGATACAAATTTTTAGATACATTTTTTTTTTTTTTTTTTTTTTTTTTTTTTTTTTTTTTTTTAATCAGTGGAGCATATATTTGGTGACTTTGGGGTATGTTTTAGAGAACATACAGGCTTGTTTGTTCAAAAATATGCTCGAAAAGTATGGGTGGAGAAATACAAAAAAAAAAAAATAATTATATGGTGTTTTTAATGATAAAACATTTTCAGGCACAGAAACATCTCCAATAATCTTTATCCAAGAAGAATCTGACAACAGAGCAAGATTGCAAGTAATATATATTTTTTTAATTTTTAATTTATTTTAACCGGTGGGGTACGGTAGAATGGGGGAGTCTCATCTCCTTAGCAACGTTAAGTTTGCCCATCAGTTCGGCCCAAAATTAATGACGGTGCAAATTGTCTATTTGCAGAATCCCTTCTTTTGTTTTTTCTCCCCCCTCCCCACTAAATTATCTATCTTTATTAATAAATTAACAAGTATGCATCAACTATTAGGTGTCAAACTCCAGACTATCCCCAATAGGTCGGGCAACGGTGTTCAAGCAGGCAGGACATATTACTCATAGCTTTTCATCTGTTAGACCTTTTTATGTAATTAGGGGCCAACCATAAATGATATTATGCTTGAAGGGGGGGGGGAGGAAGGGGTTTATGAGATTGTGACAAGGGTGTGGGAGGGGGTAAGAAGAAATGTGACATCACACGTTTTGGTTAAAATAAATGTATTAAAATTCAGCAGATTAAAATATTAAATAAAGTTATCTTAAAATTAAAATATTTTACTTTAGTAAAGATACGATTCAAAGCCAAATATGTTAAATTCTATTTCAACTTCCAAAATACTACTTTTTTCAATTGCTCTTTTATATTAATATTTTATTACTATTCTATATTAATTATGTGTTTTGTTGTAAAACTTATTTCATACAAATATATATGAATAATTTTTATTGTTCAGCTCACAAATTTCATCAAAACAGTTAAAGTTTTAAAATAAAATTTGAAATGTGATCCAAAACGTAATTCTTTGTTCTTAAACTGCAAGTATATGTTTATATAATGTAGCATGACATGTCACAAGTGGAGGGGGGGGGGATAAAGTAAAGTGTGACACTTTGTGACAAAGAGGGGGAGGGGAGTAAAAAATATGGAACAAACTTGTGGCATCATTTATAGATGGCTCCTTAGAGTTTCGTTAAACTGACATTCATTATATTTTTTGGAATTCTATTCTCTTTCTATTTTAAAAAACTTTTGCGATTTATTATTGAATCAGAATTTTAAACAATTTTTTTTTCATTTTTAGACATTTAAAATCTTATTTATATCTCCACTATTATTTTTTTTAATTTCGGATTTTCAAAAAATCTAGAATTTTGGATTTTATTTAAATAATTTAATTTGAACATTTTTAATTTGATTAAAATAAATGACTTACTTTTATAATTATTGGTACTAACTACTCTGTTATCCCGTCGACCGATTTCACCAAATTAATAGCCAAATTATACATATTGACGTAATTTTAATTTTAAATAACAAACAAACAAATAATTAGTAGAATATTAATAAAAATCACTCAATGACGTTTTAAACACGTGTATCGTATTTAATGTCATTGAATGTGACATTCACGATCATCCATTAATGGCATTTAATCTTATAGTTTGGCTATAGAATTTTGGTCGACGGGATAACCTAGTAGTACCTAATTATTTTACAGTTAAATTTATTGGGTATTATCTTCTATCAAAAAATTTACTAATTATAAATTAACAGTTTGGATTTATTAATTAAAGAATAAGTTGGATTGAAAGAAATTTCAAACGAAAACCTCTGTGCAATTTTGCGATAACTTTTATCCACTTGTTTTTAAATTAAAGAAATCACGCAATGAAATGTGAAACAAGAAATATAAAAATATGAAGGCCAAACTAATTTTCTTGATTCAGCATGCTTTGAAATACCTTATTTCTGGAATTCTAAGAAAATTAACTTGTCAGACCCCAGAGATAAGTATCTGCATTTGAGGCAAATACAATAAAGGATTTTTATCTCAATCCAATCGTATTTTGACAAGTTGATTAGAGGCCCTTTCTTTTACGATTATTTGCGTATTTCTTTATCTCGTTTTCATAGAGAAAATTTAATTAATTTAAAGTTAATTTAGGCATCAGAAAAGGAAAATTCCTTGAAAATTTAATCAGTCAGAAAAATCAACCAAATAACTTAATTTTGAGAAATAAATAATCAAACTTTCAGTTTGGTTAAAAAATTCAAATTTTTTTTGTTATCATGCAATATTAAAACTTCAGGAATAAATTTCTGAATTTTTAAAGGAAAAAAAAAATATGCTTACAGAGTGAGATTTCATTCCAGATAAAATGCATCAGCTGTAGGTATAGTACATTTATTTTGAGACAAAAGAAAACATTGAAAGTTAAACTAATTATTTTTCTTGCTGATCTGCCACATGAATGCTTGCTGCGTTTCACTGATAAAAACTTCTCGCTTCATTTTAAATCGTCTAAAGCAGAGTTTCTCAAACTATGGTACGCGTACCAGTACTGGTACGTGAAGCCCTGTTTACTAGTATGCGAAACCAATTACTGGTACTTAAAATAAAATAAAATTGCAGCTTATGAAAGGAAAAAATGGTTCAATCGTTCAATCCCTCCTCTTTCTTTATTTGTCAGTTCATCTGCTCTAAAGTTTCTGCTCTCTGATAATAATGTTTTGACAGCATTTTGCTTTCTCATATTTCAACGTAATTTAAAAATAGTTTCCAGTAAATAATTAATAATAATTTTTAAGTTTCTCTTAAAAAGAAAATAGGCTTTTACAGTATGTAAAACATGTTATTGTAACTACCATAAAAATATAAATTTCTATCTTTCATCATATATGAGCAAAAGGTACATATAGCTGGTAAATTTAACATGGTAGATCATATTGTATATTTATCAATTTACGCTTTTATGTCATTAAATATTGTATCTTTTTTCTACTAAAATACTGTATTTTAAAAGCGTGCATATTATTAAAACGTATCCTTTTTATTATTTGAATGTTAATATAAAGCAGGTTATCTATGCACCAGTTTCATAATATAATTATATAATTAAATTCAGTGAAATCTGCTCAGATGAAATCACAAAAGATTGGAAAAATGAATTATTTTGATACATTCCATTTGCACAAAAATTTTTGTATTAGCTTCGAGTTTTTCACCAGCTGGTACGCGGAAGTATTAATTTCTATTTAGTGGTACGCCAGCTTGAAAGTTTGAGAACCCCTAGTCTAAAGAATCGTCATAAATTGCCAAAAATATTTTACATTCCTTCCAAAAAATATCAATAGTTCCACATCGATCTGACACGTTCTGTTTTATTCCGTCCTTATTTTTTTTTTTTTTCTTTCACCAATTGATCTTGGCCTCTATAACTCGTCAGCTATGCCTCCACGCATTCAGGCAGTCTGTAGAGAGTCTTTATTAGAGAGTAGTATCGCCTGTTGTAAAACAAGCTGCGCTTGACCCAATGGAGAAGAATGACGCCTCCCCACGTGTATAATTTCCAATAAACATTATAGGTGAATTCCATTTTGTGACAGACATGACTGAGAGAACTTTTTTGTTCATCTTTAAGTACTAAATATTAATTCATAGTTTAAAAATTGCATGGGGTGATGTAAATATAGGCCTTATGCTATAAAAAAACACTAAAATTTTAATTCAAGGAAAAACTTAATTTAATTGAGGGTTAAAATCTGCCGTGACAGACATGACAAAATTTAGACATAGATTTTGACTAGACACATATTATTATCATTTGCTCTTAATTGGCATGCATACCAAGACCAGAATTTTTTAGGAAACAAAATAAGACTTGGATATGTGAAGGAGAAAGAAAAATATTGAAAAATTTGTAAATAGAAAAATATAAAAAAATATTTATCACTGTGACAGACATGACAAAGTTTTGTGACAGACATGACACGTGTACAATTTTCTATGAATTTAAGTATTTTTTTCTTAAATATTAATTTCTTTACTTTTATCACAACTTGGAGATTACATTATGATATAACATTGGTTTATTATGTTAAAAAAAATCTCAAAAAAAAAATATTTAAAATTTATAAAATCCCTTGGAAGTTTTCACTGAAATGAGTTTGTACCAGAAATTTTCTATTTGTCAGATTTTCTTTTAAACAGTAGAAAACTTTAGATTGTGTACGTTTCACATCAAGAAATACCATAGCCATCAATTACAAGTTAAATAATAATAACTTTCAAATCACAAGATTAAAGCAAAACTGTTTGAAAAAATAATTGTGACAGATAATATATCTGAAACAAAGAAATTGGTATCAACATAATTATCTGGTAACTATTACATGCATTCTAAATTTAAGCATGTTGTTGAGTTGAGTTTTAAAGAAATATTATTGGCATCAACACTAAGTTAAACAAGTTGGAAATTGCACGTGTGGCGTAGCAAATGAGGTGCGTTCGTACGATAACGAAGTTTTAAAAATATTACTCTCATATATCAATCTCATAAAATTGTAAATAGTGAATTACAATTAAAACGCTCATCAAACGATGTTCTCTCTATACCATTATGTAATGGAATACCTTTGTGTGGCCTTGTAAATAAATAACAATTGTTCTTTGCACCACAAATTATGTAAAATGTATATTATAATAGGTACTTTATAGTTTCAAATAAGTTTTATTAAGTTCGAATGAGTGTAACACCATTAAAACGCATTTGAAACATTTTTCCCCATTGACCGTAATGTAACGGAATACTTTTGATTTCCCTGTAAGTGATCTATGCATCCGATTTTCATAAAATTTGAAATGACTCGACAAAATAATGTAACATTTATGTATTTTAATTTTCAAACGATTCGGTTGGGTAGTTTTTGCGTTGTTATATGCGGACAGACAGACGGACGGACAGACACACGGACTGAACGACCACTATAGGTGCTACGTATTTACATAATTACGAACGCACCTAAAAATTACAAAAATAACTTTCTAGGAAAGAGATTAAGGTAAAGTTGCTTGAAAAACAAATTGTGACAGACATGACTAGCGGGACAGACATGACAAATGTGACAGACATGACAAAATGTGAAGCTTTATATTTCACTCAAATTTTAATTTTATCTTTCAATTTTTTTATGAACTGTTCCTTTTGACATATAAAAAGAGAAAATAAAGTGTTAATAATTTTTATCAAGTAGATTTTCTTGAAAATAAAAAAATCGACATTTTCTGTGACAGACATGACATGAAGACTAATATAAAGTTTGGGGGCAATAGCAAAATAACTAAAATGTTTCAGGTGGAAATTTTGGTGTTTTTAAACATACTATTAGCCAGTTTTTTAAAAGATATATTTGTTTCAAAAATCTATGTGATATTTAAATGCTTCAAGGGACATTAAACTAGAGATAAAAATAGCAGATTTTTTATTTCAAAGTTAGTCTTGATAATAATTAACTATAAAAATTTATTTTTACAATTATCTTATTATATCTTGTTATTTTCATGAAATTTGACTTATTTTCTATCAATTGGAACAAAAAAATACTAATTTAGTTCAAATTTAAAAAATGATGTCCATGTCGCATTTTCATGGAATTCACCTATACATAAATTTAAGCATAACGATATTAAAAACGTTGTGCAGTTTTAATGCAAGATTTAAAACCTTCATTACACCGTTTGGATAGAGCTTGACCTGAAGCTTGGGCAACAATTATTATTATTTTGATAAGATATAAACAAATAAGTTCAACAAGATGCAACAATCTCAATTAATGACAGTTTTGTAATTCATGATCGAACTTCAATAAGTTTCGGTCATCGCACAAATATGATCCCGTAAAAATACTGGTACATCGAATAGATTTTTTAATAAATAAGATTGATATAGGGTACAGTGGGGATGAATGGGACAACCGAAATTTACATATGTTCCCCAAACATAAATAATGATAATTTATCTGACTGATGGCAGTACTGAGGTCATTCAACAGACATAGTTTTAAAGTAATATCGATAACAGAAGATTAGCTATTGTACAAAGTGTATTTTTCAAGAACCAAAGTAAGTTTTTCTGTTTAAACTTTTTAGTATTTAATTGAGAGTTAACCTTCTCAAAACCTTATAATTTTTTTTATGTTAAAATGACATAATTGCTTGTTATACTTATGATGCAAATTAACAATATTGACAGTGCTTACTAAGCTTAATCACTGTTTTATATAACCATGTGCCTATGGGGATGAATGGGACAGTTCTATTCATCCCCAGGGCTATTCCATAATAGATAAAATTACATTTCGTCATTACCTAGAAATCAGATGTTAAGAGGAGAATAGGAGGCTACTGTCATGTCCTTACCGATACACCAGAAAAACAATATTTGAGAAAAAAAAAAAAGAAAAAAAAAATGTAAAAAAATAGAAACCAAGAAAAATGAATTGCCTACCTTCAAGAAATATTTTTAGTTAATAATTTATCCCTTCATGATGATGATGAAAGTGATTTGAACATGATTTCAAGTGATATGGATCACCAAGTTAGCAGCTTGGATAATATAATAGAACACGACTTTTTCCTAACAAAGATATGAAGAAAAAACATATTTATCATTATGTTGCTAGGGTTTTAAAAAACAATAATGATAACCTTCAAGTACAATTCTTGAGAAAAAAAAGGATAACAATTCCTTATTTTACTATACCAATCCACAAGAAGTTTATTTTATTAATCTGGAGGATATTGTTATGAAACTACCAAAGCCCAGACCTCTGGGAACTGCCACAACCAAAGGAGTGTTGCCATTTGATAATAGCTTCAGTCAATATGTAGTAAAAAAAATGTATCATTCAGTTTTCAAATAAAATATGTTTAGAATATTTTTTTGCCTGTTCCACTCATCCCCAAAGTTGTCCCATTCATCCCCACCATGGCGATGAATGGGATAGTATGCATGCATGATAAAAAATATTATTAAAAATTTAAAAAACCAATTGTTTATTGAAATTAGTATGTCAATAAATTGCTAAATGCTGAAGTATTCTTTAAGTAATATTTTTTAAATTAACAACTCTATATAGCTTAAGTTATGAATAAAAATGTAACAATTGTCCCATTCATCCCCACTCTCCCCTACACTTTGTACAATAGCTAATCTTCTGTTATGGATAATGCTTTGAAACTATGTCTGTTGAATGACCTCAGTACTGCCATCAGTCTGGTAAATTATCAAATTATTTATGTTTGGGGAACATATATAAATTTCTGTTCTCCCATTCATCCCCTGTCCCATTCATCCCCACTCTCCCCTATGTCATAATGTTGCCCTTTTTGATTTAAGAACACCCTTAAGCGCTAGTTTTTTCATTATATATGCAGTACACACATAGAGATACTTCTTTTATGTACGTAGATAAAAAATAAATTAGAATGACATTGTGTATTTATTAATGTAAAGCATGAAATAAACTTTAAACAATTAAGACAAAAATTTAGATTTAGATCAACCTCTAAAACTTTATAAAAACCAATATGCATTACAAAAAATTAAAAAAAAAAAAAAAAAAGAAAGAAAAAAGAAAAAGAAAAAAAAAGAAAAAAAGAAAAGAAAAAAAACTGGCATAACAACAAGGCGGATCTGCTTGTGAGGGAAAAAATGCTTCAAAATATGCGGTAGCTTTAAAAAGTACAGACAAACTTTTTTGCACTGACTTTGTTGGATTTTGCTGCAGAGATAGGCAAACGGAAAAACAGATAAATGCCTACGAGTCCGTCAATCAATCTATTTATCTGACTGTTTACTTGGTCTATTATCTATCACCCGCTCTCTATTTCGATACCTTCTTTTTGCAATGCATGGCATAATCTATTTATGGTACACAATTTGTGTTCTCAAATGCTCCGCTCAACAAGCGCAAAACGTTTTGACACATTTATAAATTCATTTTTTTTTTACAGAAAAATATAAAATTGGAAAGCTTGTCTAATTTCAATCGAACTGCGTTTCCCATTTTATGATAATTAAATTATCTACCGAGTTATGAGCTATTTTGATCACGTAATCACGCGATTTTTCTCCCTTTCGTTGTGTGTCTTTCTGCTGTCGTCGGAAAATGCGTAAAAACGTCAACTTTGACGACGTCTTTTGAAATGTCTATTGCGTTTACGAAAAAACTGAAAAATTAGTGCAATTCGATAAGTATCACAACAACAATACCTGCTAGTTTCATGCATTTCCGAACAAAAATAAATTAAAACTTATGTCACAAAGTTGCCCGTTTTGATTTAAGAGGGTGTTCGGAAATGCATGAAAAGAACAGGTGTTGTTATTCAGAAACTGTCTAATTGCACTCAATTTTCTGTTTTTTTAAAAAACACAATAGATTTTTCATAACAAGCCTTCAAAGTTGACGTTTTTGAACACATTTCCAGACGAAAGGAGAAAAACCGGTCGAAAAGCAGGAGAAAAACGGGTGGTAAGGTGATCGAAATAGCTTATAACTCGATAGGTAATTTAATTATCATAAAATGAAAAATCATAAAAATGATATTAAAGTTAGATTTGAAATCGCTTCCATAGTCAGGCATCCCAATTTTATTTCTTTCTTTTAAAAAATGAATTTGTAAATGTGTCAAAACATTCTGCGCTTGTTGAGCGGAGCACTTGAGAGTAGTAGGAAAATAACAGTTTAAGCTCAGCCGCAGAAAAAAAGGAACATTCTATTATAACAGGATAGGTGAACAACCTTCCCTAATTAAAAATATTATCAATCACATCTCAACTCGGAATCATACTATATGATGAAGATTAAATTTATATTTGAATTTTGAACAACCATAATTTTAATGAGTATTATTAATTAAACGAAACACTGGAAAAATCTCAGTTTTTAACCATTTTATTTAGATTTCTTCAACTACAAGATGAGATTATCAATTTAACTCAAGAAAGTTAAACATATATTTGAATTTTGTTTCATAGACATCTTAATGAGTTGTATTAATTAAGTAAAAACAATAGAAAATATCCAGTTTGATAGAAAAAGACTGATTTCTTACGATTTTTATCAACTATATGATCAATGTAACGACTTAAAAGTTGAAAGTTAAACGTACATCCTAGTTTTTCAACTGCTATAACCTTAATGAGTATCGTTAATTAAGTAAAAAACAATGGAAAATATAAAGTTTTATAGAAAAAGACTGATTTCTTACGATTTTTATCAACTTAAGAGAGAAAACTTAAACATACATTTCAGTTTTTCAACAGCTATAACCTTAATGAGCATTCATAATTAAGTAAAAAACAATGGAAAATATCGATTTTTATAGAAAAAGACTGATTTCTTACGATTTTTATCAACTGCAACATCAGTGTATCGACTTACAAGTTGAAAGTTAAACATGCATTCTAGTTTTTCAACAGCTATAATCTTAATGAGTATCGTTAATTAAGTAAAAAACAATGGAAAATATCAAGTTTTATAGAAAAAGACTGATTTCTTACGATTTTTTCAACTCAAACTTCAGATTATCAATTTGATAGAAAGAAATTTAAGCATGCATTCGAGTTTTGGACAACCATTTCCTTCACGAACATTAATAATTAAGCAAAACAACGGAAAATATTAAATTTTTAACTGATTTCTTCATATTTATTTATTTATTTATTTATTTTTATATATATAAAATCAGAATACACAACTTAAAAATAGAAATTTAAACATATTTTTAAATTTTTGAACAGTCGTTACCTCAAAGAATTTCAATAATTGAACAATTAACAAAGGAAACTAATGATTTTTTAACGAAAAAAGACGAATTAAACGAATTTGGTTAACTTTTACTCTAAATGGAAATTTCATCATACTTTTATATACTAACTAAGTAGAATTTTAATGCATAAACGAACACATTTCAATAAATACTCAACACACACACACACACACAAATTTGAAAACAACACCTGCTTCTTGTGTCATATTGAAACCAAAACTTATTCCTCCGAAGTCCCTCACCATACCTTTTCTCCCCCATCTCCCCCAATTTTTTACCTTAGGTAGGGAAATGGACAATGCAATGACCTCTCATTCTTGTATATTTAGAAGTCTGGGAGAAAAAAAGAGACATTTTATACACTCCAATTTCATAACAGTTACCGCAATATCCCAAAATTTGAATTTTGGAAGACATAATCAGTATAATTAATTAAACAAAATAATAAAAATATTATTTTTTAAGGGGAAAAGGTGAATTTAAGCGAATTTGATTAGTTTTACAATAGTCTTTTGAACAACAACTTGGAAATATAGATTTCTAACAGAAGAATTAAACGTATATTTTAATTTTAACAACAAAAACTTAACAAGTATCATTAATTTAACAAAAATAAATATCAATTTTAAAGAAAAGACGAATTTGAATAATTTTACACTAGTATTTTCAAAAGCAACATAGAAATATCAATACTTATTCACATATTTCACTTATTCACTGTATTCAATACTATATTTAAGAAATATGGATACAATTTAAGAATTTTCTAATCTATAATTAAATATTAGCTGTATATTTAATGTTACCCATGTTTTCAACATTAGTTCATAATCGTGAATTTTGTATTTTAAATACCATGTATTCAGGTTCAGATTATTTTCACTTGAAATCATACAGAATTTTTTAACAGAGTTTGTTTTTGAAATCATTGAAGCAACTGTATTTAATATTTTTAACACCAATTTTCTAAGATTTTCTAACATTTTCCGATTATACATTCTTCAAAAGTACATTTCTAAATGTTACAATCACTTTACATATCGAAAAGATATCATTGAAGCAACTGTATTTAATATTTTTAATACCAATTTTCAAAGATTTTTTAACATTTTCCGGTTATACATTCCTCAAAAGTTATTATTACGTATTCTAAACAATAGAAAATATTAATTTTAAGAATGAAAAGACGAATTTAAACAAATTTTATTAGTTTTACACTATTTTTTCTCACCTCCAACACGGATATATCAATTTTAACATAAGAATTAAACGTATATTTTAGTTTTTAACAACAAAAATGTAATAAGTATCATTAATTAAACAAAAATAAATATCAATTTTCAAGAAAAGACAATTTTTTACCCAAATTTTCAACTTTGAAATACATTTGCTTACATATATTGTTACAGTATATTACTAAACTTAAACTTTTTAAAAAGTCTGAATGTCTTTACAAAGGGTTCATACTTATATTTTTCACGTCTTGACTGCATTCGAAATCTTACAACAAAAGTATACTTTTATTATTATTATTATTATTATTCTAGAAAACCTAAAAAATCGTTTCTTGCTGCTTTAGACACTTGACATATTAAAACTACTCTACCCATATAATTAATCAAATTAGGACATGATTCATCTTACACTTCAAAATTTCTGAATTTTTACAATACTTATTTTCATCAAACTTTATTCTTGATCCTATGTATTTTAATAGCACAGAATTTTAACATCTGTTTTTATCTACTTATCAAAAAATTATTAAAACACCCAACAACATTTTCCAAATATGAATATTATCTTTACAATTTAATAATGCAAAACATACACGAATACAAAGTTTAATTTTTACAAACATTTCATATTTCAAACCAAACTATTCGAAATTTTCACAACATAAGAGCAAACATTAGACGAACTTTTTAACATTAATATTGCTTACATCTTTTCATCATAACTTTTAACTATGATAATTATCCATTTTTAGGTTGATTATCGAAAAACTGTAACTGAAATTACATAAACTTAATGTAAAAAACCATGTTCTCACACAATTTCTTGAAATTCAACAAAGAATTGACTATTACTCCAATACTTATCTACTTCAATCTCGACTCTCGATAGTATATAGATATTGCATCATTAGATACTTACAACTCTTTTCAAACGTTTATCAGAAAATCAAGTCAATCAAAGTCTAGTAGTTATCACACCTGTTCCTCAGAAATATTACTATCATATGAAACAGTAAAGAAAATTAATAGATATTTAATATTTAATAACTTCATACGTGAAATTACTGCCGAATAAGAATACTAATAATCAATAAAATCAACTGTTGGACAAAAAAATAGTACAGATTACCGAAAATTCAAATTATTTTTTCTACAAAAATTACAAAAATTAACAAATGAATGACAAGTTAGAGAAATAACTAAAAAAAAAATAATGAACATATTTACAAATTTATTAAAATCACACCTTTTTCTGGATTACAAACCACAATTTCTTGAAAAATTTAACACCGAATTTGTAAGATTTTAATCCTAGTATTACATACACTCAATAAATATTCAAAATTAACAAAAAATAATTTTTTAGTCTCATCAATAAGCAGAAATTCTATATTAAAAGAATATTTTCATAGTAGTAAGGTACCCTGGGGTAATAACGCCAGACGGGGTAATAACGCCAAGTGCTAATATTTCGCATAATTATGAAATAATCTGGTAAATGACACCCATGTGTTCTGCGCAGAAGGGTTTTGAGTCATATAAATCGCAAAAAACAGCTTCAAGTTAATTTGTTTCATTTTTAGCTCTTATTGTTTTTACAAGCAGCTAAAATTAACGCTTGATCTAAAATTTTCGAGATACATTTTGTGATGTGAAGACTATTTTTTTTATCCGGAAATACTTTGTTAATTACATAAATTTGTAGTACATTTCATGGCCTTTCAAAATGTTGTTGAAGATTTTGGATATCTTCTCGAGATAATTTGTAATTTAAAATGTACAGCGCAATAACTATAACGGGGTAATAACGCCAATCCTTGCAATTTTTATCCCGGTTGATTCCTTACAGTGGCAGAGCTACATTTTAAATACTGATTCAAATAAACACAGTTAAAACTGTGCAATGTTTCCAATAATTCTATTTAAACGCTCCTTTTTAAGCAAAAAGAAGCCCACGGTCTGATATTCTTTTGCCTCATCCCCCCTCCCCACACCACACCTTTATTTTTCTTACACTTTCACGAAAAAAGGAACATTTTCAATAGCTTAGGATGCAATTTGTCAATTTCTAGAGCTGAGAGTTTGTATTTTTAGAATTGGGCAATCTACATGCCATTATTCCATCTTATTTTATAGTTTTGTTTGCATGGCGTTATTACCCATATAGGTGGGTATTAACGCCAAATAGCATTGGTCAAGAAAAAACGCCATTACATTTTATGAATACATATCTGTTAAATTATTTTATTTTATATAGATAGTCAATGAGTTGCTGTATCAGATCCTATATTTGTTTGAAAAATACAATCTAAAACTAAGCCGTGAAAATTGGTAGAACCTTAACGTGGCGTTATTACCCCAGGGTACCTTACTTATAAAAATGAGAGTTTACAAACTGATTTTCATAATTTTATCACATTTAAACTTAATATTTTACATAAAACATTATTTAATCAAATTTTATGCTTTCTAATTCAGTAAAATTCAATACTTTTTTAGTTTTTAAACCAATACCACAATATTTATTTACATCAAACTTGATTCTTCACCTTTTATATTTCCACATTACACACGTGAGATAAATACTAACTTGGATCAGGAGTTGAAGTCAATTGATTCCATTCGATTTTCATCATGTACGCATTGCTCCTACACGAAATTTCTTACTGCTATAATCATCTAATGTATTAAAACTAATCTACTCATATTTTTAATCAATTCATCAGATGTTTCATCTCGCACTTCTGAATTATCGTGCATCAAGTTGCTTAAAATATAAATACTATCTTTATAGTTTTAATGATATATAGTATACATGGTTTATCTTGAGTTAGCACTTCCATAGTATTAATCAAATTATATGTTTCATCTTGCACTTGATCTTAATGTTTTCATCTTGCATCTGAATTATCGTCCATCGAGTTTTTTAAATAATAATATATTTATAGTTTTTGATTATACATAGCATGTACAAATACAATCTTTAATTTTAACATTTCATATTTCAAATAACCTATTTCCGAAACCAAGCTATGTGAATTTTACCACAATGCTTATTATCAAAGAATAATTTGTGTTTCACACTTTTCTAAAAATTATCAGATATGTACCCCTCAGAGAAATTACTATCATATGAATAAATGAAGAAAATTTAATTTATATTAAATGTACACGAAATTGATTGCAATATACATGTATTTAATAAAAATAAATAAATAAGCGATTATTTATACATTAAACCTTTACTAAATATATATTTCTTTCATTATACAGATGTTTCAACAAGATGAACCAAAACAGCAGCAAACTTTAGAAATTAATGACCCGAATGATTCATCCCTAGCACATGTAGCGTTAACGAATAACACATATGTGAGTACTTATATGAGAAACACTAGAATTCGTATATGAAACGTAATTAGAGTAAATACAAAATGATTTGTCTTACTACCTACACTTTAACAAGTGCTTTTTACCTATATTATTGAAGAGAATCCTAACTGTGTCCATTTATTTCTACTACAGATGTGCTCTATTTGCTACAAACACTTCTTAAGTAAATGGAATTTAACAGAACATACAAAAATCTATACAGGTGAAAAACCTTACATTTGGAAAGATTACCATAAATGCTGTTTTCAAGGAGACGTGAATCAAAAATGCACACATCATCATATAAAGCATCATCAGACATATGTAAACTTAGCGAAGATATTCAAAAATTAGTCAGACTTTTGAAGAATTTAGAAATAAAGGAAGATATTTAGGCTATTTATCCATCATATTTTCACAACACTTACCACAATATCTCAAACTTAAAATTTGGAAGACATACACACTGCTGAAAAGTAATTTTGTGATTCTTCTAACCAGTATGAATGTATAGATGTTATTTTGCAGTGTATTCTTTAAATGCTCACATAAAATATTCTTTTATATGCATATATCGTTGTGTTTATTTTTCTAATACCTATTACATTAATGAAATACATAACATTTTAAGTGAAATAACACTCTCACAACTTAAAAGATGCATAAGAACATACAAAAATAAACAGATGTATGAAAAAATATGCAAGTTTACAAAATATTTTCATTGTTTTCTAGAAATATTAACAAAAAATATTTACAATATGAAAAAATTGTAAAAGTGAAAAGAAAAAACATAAATGTAAAAACAAAAACCACAAAGTGAAAAACTCATAACAAAGTTTTTGAAAAAAAAAATATTTACAACAAAATTTTTTTTTACAAAAACCAAAACTTCCAAAAATATTTTTTTCAAAAAAATTTTTTTTCTAAAAATTATTTTTTACAAAAATTTTTTTTTTCAAAATAAGTTTTTACAAAAGTAAAAAAAAGAAAATCACAACGTTAAAAAAATGAAAAATTTTTGTTAAAAAAAGTGTAAAAAAATTGCAAAAAAATGTTGCAAAAATTTCAAAAAAGTTATGAAAAAAGCTTCAAAAATTTCGTTGGTTTTAATGCAGTATGCAATGGCGAAACCATTGCATTTGCTATTAAAAACAACAAAATTTTTGAGACTTTTTTCCATTTTTTTTACATTTATGTTTTTTCTTTTCACTTTTACAATTTTTTCATATTGTAAATATTTTTTGTTAATATTTCTAGAAAACAATGAAAATATTTTGTAAACTTGCATATTTTTTCATACATCTGTTTATTTTTGTATGTTCTTATGCATTTTTTAAGTTGTGAGAGTGTTATTTCACTTAAAATGTTATGTATTTCATTAATGTAATAGGTATTAGAAAAATAAACACAACGATATATGCATATAAAAGAATATTTTATATGAGCATTTAAAGAATACACTGCAAAATAACATCTATACATTCATACTGGTTAGAAGAATCACAAAATTACTTTTCAGCAGTGTGTATGTCTTCCAAATTTTAAGTTTGAGATATTTTGGTAAGTGTTGTGAAAATATGATGGATAAATAGCCTAAATATCTTCCTTTATTTCTAAATTCTTCAAAAGTCTGACTAATTTTTGAATATCTTCGCTAAGTTTACATATATCTGATGATGCTTTATATGATGATGTGTGCATTTTTGATTCACGTCTCCTTGAAAACAGCATTTATGGTAATCTTTCCAAATGTAAGGTTTTTCACCTGTATAGATTTTTGTATGTTCTGTTAAATTCCATTTACTTAAGAAGTGTTTGTAGCAAATAGAGCACATCTGTAGTAGAAATAAATGGACACAGTTAGGATTCTCTTCAATAATATAGGTAAAAAGCACTTGTTAAAGTGTAGGTAGTAAGACAAATCATTTTGTATTTACTCTAATTACGTTTCATATACGAATTCTAGTGTTTCTCATATAAGTACTCACATATGTGTTATTCGTTAACGCTACATGTGCTAGGGATGAATCATTCGGGTCATTAATTTCTGAAGTTTGCTGCTGTTTTCGTTCATCTTGTTGAAACATCTGTATAATGAAAGAAATATATATTTAGTAAAGGTTTAATGTATAAATAATCGCTTATTTATTTATTTTTATTAAATACATGTATATTGCAATCAATTTCGTGTACATTTAATATAAATTAAATTTTCTTCATTTATTCATATGATAGTAATTTCTCTGAGGGGTACATATCTGATAATTTTTAGAAAAGTGTGAAACACAAATTATTCTATGATAATAAGCATTGTGGTAAAATTCACATAGCTTGGTTTCGGAAATAGGTTATTTGAAATATGAAATGTTAAAATTAAAGATTGTATTTGTACATGCTATGTATAATCAAAAACTATAAATATATTATTATTTAAAAAACTCGATGGACGATAATTCAGATGCAAGATGAAAACATTAAGATCAAGTGCAAGATGAAACATATAATTTGATTAATACTATGGAAGTGCTAACTCAAGATAAACCATGTATACTATATATCATTAAAACTATAAAGATAGTATTTATATTTTAAGCAACTTGATGCACGATAATTCAGAAGTGCGAGATGAAACATCTGATGAATTGATTAAAAATATGAGTAGATTAGTTTTAATACATTAGATGATTATAGCAGTAAGAAATTTCGTGTAGGAGCAATGCGTACATGATGAAAATCGAATGGAATCAATTGACTTCAACTCCTGATCCAAGTTAGTATTTATCTCACGTGTGTAATGTGGAAATATAAAAGGTGAAGAATCAAGTTTGATGTAAATAAATATTGTGGTATTGGTTTAAAAACTAAAAAAGTATTGAATTTTACTGAATTAGAAAGCATAAAATTTGATTAAATAATGTTTTATGTAAAATATTAAGTTTAAATGTGATAAAATTATGAAAATCAGTTTGTAAACTCTCATTTTTATAAGTACTACTATGAAAATATTCTTTTAATATAGAATTTCTGCTTATTGATGAGACTAAAAAATTATTTTTTGTTAATTTTGAATATTTATTGAGTGTATGTAATACTAGGATTAAAATCTTACAAATTCGGTGTTAAATTTTTCAAGAAATTGTGGTTTGTAATCCAGAAAAAGGTGTGATTTTAATAAATTTGTAAATATGTTCATTATTTTTTTTTTTTTTAGTTATTTCTCTAACTTGTCATTCATTTGTTAATTTTTGTAATTTTTGTAGAAAAAATGATATGAATTTTCGGTAATCTGTACTATTTTTTTGTCCAACAGTTGATTTTATTGATTATTAGTATTCTTATTCGGCAGTAATTTCACGTATGAAGTTATTAAATATTAAATATCTATTAATTTTCTTTACTGTTTCATATGATAGTAATATTTCTGAGGAACAGGTGTGATAACTACTAGACTTTGATTGACTTGATTTTCTGATAAACGTTTGAAAAGAGTTGAAAGTATCTAATGATGCAATATCTATATACTATCGAGAGTCGAGACTGAAGTAGATAAGTATTGGAGTAATAGTCAATTCTTTGTTGAATTTCAAGAAATTGTGTGAGAACATGGTTTTTTACATTAAGTTTATGTAATTTCAGTTACAGTTTTTCGACAATCAACCTAAAAATGGATAATTATCATAGTTAAAAGTTATGATGAAAAGATGTAAGCAATATTAATGTTAAAAAGTTCGTCTAATGTTTGCTCTTATGTTGTGAAAATTTCGAATAGTTTGGTTTGAAATATGAAATGTTTGCAAAAATTAAACTTTGTATTCGTGTATGTTTTGCATTATTAAATTGTAAAGATAATATTCATATTTGGAAAATGTTGTTGGGTCTTTTAATAATTTTTTGATAAGTAGATAAAAACAGATGTTAAAATTCTGTGCTATTAAAATACATAGGATCAAGAATAAAGTTTGATGAAAATAAGTATTGTAAAAATTCAGAAATTTTGAAGTGTAAGATGAATCATGTCCTAATTTGATTAATTATATGGGTAGAGTAGTTTTAATATGTCAAGTGTCTAAAGTAGCAAGAAACGATTTTTTAGGTTTTCTAGAATAATAATAATAATAATAATAAAAGTATACTTTTGTTGTAAGATTTCGAATGCAGTCAAGACGTGAAAAATATAAGTATGAACCCTTTGTAAAGACATTCAGACTTTTTAAAAAGTTTAAGTTTAGTAATATACTGTAACAATATATGTAAGCAAATGTATTTCAAAGTTGAAAATTTGGGTTAAAAAAATCTTTTCTTGAAAATTGATATTTATTTTTGTTTAATTAATGATACTTATTACATTTTTGTTGTTAAAAACTAAAATATACGTTTAATTCTTATGTTAAAATTGATATATCCGTGTTGGAGGTGAGAAAAAATAGTGTAAAACTAATAAAATTTGTTTAAATTCGTCTTTTTATTCTTAAAATTAATATATTCTATTGTTTAGAATACGTAATAATAACTTTTGAGGAATGTATAAGCGGAAAATGTTAAAAAATCTTTGAAAATTGGTATTAAAAATATTAAATACAGTTGCTTCAATGATATCTTTTCGATATGTAAAGTGATTGTAACATTTAGAAATGTACTTCTGAAGAATGTATAATCGGAAAATGTTAGAAAATCTTAGAAAATTGGTGTTAAAAATATTAAATACAGTTGCTTCAATGATTTCAAAAACAAACTCTGTTAAAAAATTCTGTATGATTTCAAGTGAAAATAATCTGAACCTGAATACATGGTATTTAAAATACAAAATTCACGATTATGAACTAATGTTGAAAACATGGGTAACATTAAATATACAGCTAATATTTAATTATAGATTAGAAAATTCTTAAATTGTATCCATATTTCTTAAATATAGTATTGAATACAGTGAATAAGTGAAATATGTGAATAAGTATTGATATTTCTATGTTGCTTTTGAAAATACTAGTGTAAAATTATTCAAATTCGTCTTTTCTTTAAAATTGATATTTATTTTTGTTAAATTAATGATACTTGTTAAGTTTTTGTTGTTAAAATTAAAATATGCGTTTAATTCTTCTGTTAGAAATCTATATTTCCAAGTTGTTGTTCAAAAGACTATTTTAAAACTAATCAAATTCGCTTAAATTCACCTTTTCCCCTTAAAAAATAATATTTTTATTATTTTGTTTAATTAATTATACTGATTATGTCTTCCAAAATTCAAATTTTGGGATATTGCGGTAACTGTTATGAAATTGGAGTGTATAAAATGTCTCTTTTTTTCTCCCAGACTTCTAAATATACAAGAATGAGAGGTCATTGCATTGTCCATTTCCCTACCTAAGGTAAAAAATTGGGGGAGATGGGGGAGAAAAGGTATGGTGAGGGACTTCGGAGGAATAAGTTTTGATTTCAATATGACGTCACAAGAAGCAGGTGTTGTTTTCAAATTTGTGTGTGTGTGTGTGTGTTGAGTATTTATTGAAATGTGTTCGTTTATGCATTAAAATTCTACTTAGTTAGCATATAAAAGTATGATGAAATTTCCATTTAGAGTAAAAGTTAACCAAATTCGTTTAATTCGTCTTTTTTTGTTAAAAAATCATTAGTTTCCTGTGTTAATTGTTCAATTATTGAAATTCTTTGAGGTAACGACTGTTCAAAAATTTAAAAATATGTTTAAATTTCTATTTTTAAGTTGTGTATTCTGATTTTATATATATAAAAATAAATAAATAAATAAATAAATATGAAGAAATCAGTTAAAAATTTAATATTTTCCGTTGTTTTGCTTAATTATTAATGTTCGTGAAGGAAATGGTTGTCCAAAACTCGAATGCATGCTTAAATTTCTTTCTATCAAATTGATATTCTGAAGTTTGAGTTGAAAAAATCGTAAGAAATCAGTCTTTTTCTATAAAACTTGATATTTTCCATTGTTTTTTACTTAATTAACGACACTCATTAAGATTATAGCTGTTGAAAAACTAGAATGCATGTTTAACTTTCAACTTGTAAGTCGATACACTGATGTTGCAGTTGATAAAAATCGTAAGAAATCAGTCTTTTTCTATAAAAATCGATATTTTCCATTGTTTTTTACTTAATTATGAATGCTCATTAAGGTTATAGCTGTTGAAAAACTGAAATGTATGTTTAAGTTTTCTCTCTTAAGTTGATAAAAATCGTAAGAAATCAGTCTTTTTCTATAAAACTTTATATTTTCCATTGTTTTTTACTTAATTAACGATACTCATTAAGGTTATAGCAGTTGAAAAACTAGGATGTACGTTTAACTTTCAACTTTTAAGTCGTTACATTGATCATATAGTTGATAAAAATCGTAAGAAATCAGTCTTTTTCTATCAAACTGGATATTTTCTATTGTTTTTACTTAATTAATACTATTCATTAAGATGTCTATGAAGCAAAATTCAAATATATGTTTAACTTTCTTGAGTTAAATTGATAATCTCATCTTGTAGTTGAAGAAATCTAAATAAAATGGTTAAAAACTGAGATTTTTCCAGTGTTTCGTTTAATTAATAATACTCATTAAAATTATGGTTGTTCAAAATTCAAATATAAATTTAATCTTCATCATATAGTATGATTCCGAGTTGAGATGTGATTGATAATATTTTTAATTAGGGAAGGTTGTTCACCTATCCTGTTATAATAGAATGTTCCTTTTTTCCACTAGGGGGCGTTCGGGGAGGGAAATGCACGGTAGGCGCAGGAGGGCGGCGGTGGGATGGTGGTGGTGGGACAGCCGCAGGAGGGACAGCCGCAGGAGGGACAGCCGCAGGGACAGCCGGAGGCACCGCAGGCGGCACGGATCCTTGTTCCTGCGGCTGAGCTTAAACTGTTATTTTCCTACTACTCTTGAGAACGACGAGAGTTGACCGTTTATGTGAAAAAAATCTGACATATTCGGTAAATTTACTGGATAATTCACGGTAAAGTACCGTAAATTTGCAATCTTTTTTTACAGTATATGACATAATCTATATCTACCTGTGACACACGGTTTTTTGTTCTTGTTAATCTTTAAGGATGTTCTTAAGGGTGTTCTTAAATCAAAAAGGGCAACTTTGTGACACATGCATTAATTTATTTTTGTTCGGAAATGCATGAAAATAGCAGGTGTTGTTATTAAGAAACGGTTTAATTGCACTCATTTTTATGCTTTTTAAAAAACACAATAGATCTTTCATAACAAGCCTTCAAAGTCGACACTTTTGAGCCTATTTCCCAACGAAAGCAGAAAAACTGGTCGAAAAGGAGGAGAAAAACGGGTGATGTCGTCATCGAAATAGCTTATAACTCGATAAGTAATTTAATTATCATAAAATGGAAAAATAAGTTCAATTCGAAATCGCTTTCATAGTCAGGCATTAAAATTTTATAACTTTCTGTTAAAAAATGAATACGTGATCGAAACCGCATATAATTCAACAGGTAATTTAATGATCACAAAATGGAAAACTAAGTGCGATTCGAAATCGCTTCCATAGTCAAGCCGTCCAGTTTTGTATTGTTGTGTCAAAAAATGTATTTGTAGATGTGTCAAAACGTTTTGCGCTTGTTGATCAAAGTAGTTGAGAACAAACCTTAAAGACAAATATATTTTCTATCCCTATTTTGACTCAAATTTGTTTTTCTCAATGTGTGGTTAAAATCCAACAAAATAATCGATTTCTGCAGTCTCTTTTGTTTCAGTACGTGACATAATCTATATCTGTTTATGACGCACCATTTGTCGTTCTTGTTTCTTCAAGATAAACTACATTCCATACTTAAATTTTGACTCAAACACATTTTTGTCAATGAGCGGATTGACAAAATTATATTGGCAAAATATGAAAATTCACTTTAGATTGTAAAAAGCATTTGAAAAATCTATGCTTCATCAACAACAATAAATAAATCAAGCTTTTACACTGGAAAAAAGCTGCAGCAGAGATTCCAGACAATGTCCGTAAAAAAACGGACTTTATCCTTATATCAACGGACTTTGCCATTACATTAACGAATTTTGCCCGTAAAATGCAAAATATTACGGACGTTGACAATTAATCTGAAAAAAGGGACATCTTCTGTAAATTTACTGGCGCATTCACGGTAAAGTACCGTAAATTTATAAACATTTTTTTACTGTGTATCACTATTTTCAAGAATTAACCCTTCGGACTCCGGTGCCTCTTACACATATTTTATTCGATTAGCACCACTTTTTAATAAAGAACTTTCCTTGAAGTAGACAATTTCAAAAATTCTCAGATTAGATAAGGAAAATTTTATTTCCCTTTATTACTGATGCCAAAAACAAATGTTGGAAGGAAAGATGACGTCTCCGCAGCGGAGACAACGGAGTGCCGAGGGTTAAGAATTATTATATTCGTTAATTTCGGATGCATTCACGAAATCGTTCCAACGGAGAAAAAAATTTCGTTAAAATACAAAAATTGTACTGGTAAAATACGGAAGTTATTTTTAGAATGCGGCGAAAAAAAAAAGGTTAAGAAAAATTCCAAAGGTCTCAACGACAAGACAAATTATTTAAGCTTTTAGCATTATCCGTCAGGGATTAATAATAAGCATCTATATACGTTAATTTCTGACACATCCATAAAAACATTTGGCTTGAGAAAAAAAAATGCAGTAGAAGTACTAAAATTGTACTGGCAATAATAAAAAAAAAAAAATTAGCACGCAAAATCTTTTTAAAATCTCAAAGCTTCAAGCCAGTTGCGCAACCAGAATTCGCTTCTAAGGGGGGGGGGGGGGTTGAGTTTCTAATAAAGGGTTATTTGAATCACCTGTTAATAGATTCAGTACTAATTATAATATTTACTGTATAGTAGTTAAACTCAAAGAGCATCTGTGTGGCTGGAAATCATCATTCTTTTAGCATAATACGTCTCAGGAAAATGATTTCTAGGTCAAATAGCCAATTTTTACTAAACTAATCCATGTAATATGTGCCTTCACAGTTTTAAGTAGATTTTCACCTTTAATTGAATCACTTTATTAAATAAAACCTAATTCATTAATTAGCAGCATTATTTATCAAGGACTGCAAACAGTTACATTTGGTAATTTCTAACATATACATAAAATCGTTCCAACGAAGAAAAAAAAAATCAAAAAAATACAAAAATTGTACTAGTAAAACACGGAAGTTCTTCTCCAAATGTAAAAAATCATGCGAAAAATTCCAAAGGCGTCAGCAAAAAGGACAAAATAAATAAGACTTTTAGCAACTGTTGTTCGTCAGGGATTAAGAAAATCAATGTTCGTTGATTTCTGACGCATTCATGCAAACAGACCATTGGAGAAAAAAATTCCGTATAGAAAAGAGAAAATTATACTGGCAATATACAAAAAATTCTTTTTTGTGTGCAAAAATATTGTTAAAATCTCAAAGTGTCGTCGACGACGACAAATTAAGGGTGTATTCGGAAAAATGCTTTTCCACCTTCAACAGTTCGAAACTTTCGGATGTAATTTCAGAAACATTTTTTAAAAGTAGAAACATGAAAGTGTCTGAGGGGATTTTTGAAGAGGCGTATAAGGTGCGGTGTGATGTCTTTTTACGCCCAAGTCATCAGAATTTGATTTATAAACAATTATCTTCTCAATAAGACCCTTTTTTTAGTTCCCAGATCTCCCGCTTCGAAAAAATCGGTTCAAAATGCAGTTTTTGATTGCTTGTTTTGCAATATTTTCTGCATTTATCAAAGAATCGACATCCACGGCACCTTTTGTACTTTCTAAATAAGACAATTTGCCAGTTTGATGCATTTAAGAGCAAAAAGTAATTTTAAAATAAATCGGTAAATAAGCAATTTGAATTGAAATACATCCTTAAGTAGATTTTTAGCAGTATTTTTTGTCAAAGATTGCTAATATCTGTTATTCTCAAATTTCTGACTTATCGTAAAATCATTTCATCGGAGAAAAAAATTCTGTAAAAATACAAAAATTGTGGTGGCAAAATACGGAAATTCTTTATAGAATGTAAAAATATTACAAAAATTCCAAAGCGTCAGTGGAAGGACAAATTAACAAGACTTTCAAGCAATATTATTCATCAAGGATTAACCCCTTCGCGACGGGAGTCTTTGACGAATTTTTTTATGTTTTGTCACCAGTTTAAAAAAAAGAAAGAAAGAAAGAAAGAAAAAAGAAAGAAATTTGTGCCTTAATCAAGGAAGTACTCCAATTAAATAAGGCGAATTTTACTGGTGGGGATAAACGCGTTTTTATGGCACGTATATGTGTCGCTCGTCCCCAAGGAGTTAAGAATATCAATATTCGATCATTTCTGACGTATTCACGAAATCAAGCTATTGGAGGAAAAAAAATCCATAAAAACACGAAAATTGCAATGCACGAAAATTTTTTTCACTGTGCAAAAATATTTTTAAAATCTCAAAGTTTTAACGATGACGACGAATAAGTAGACTTTTACCAGTATTATTTGTTGAACATAGCAAATATAGATTATTCATTAATTTATGATACATTCGTAAAATCATTTAATTGCAGGAAATTTTCTTGTAAAAATATGGAAATTGCACTGGCAACTTCTTTATAAAATGTAAAAATATTGCAAAATTTCCAAAGCGTCAGTGGAAATGACAAATTAACAAGACTTTCAAGCACTATTTTTCATCACGGATTAAAAATTTCCAAATTCGTTAATTTCTGACATATTCACAAAATCATGGCATTGTAGAAAAAATCCCGCAAAAGTATACGGATAATGTACAGACAAACAAAGTTTTTAAAGTGAAAAAAGATGTTAAGTCTATTCATCTCTCTCAACATAATGATGATGTTATTATATCGATGATACTATTTTTATGAATATTTAAAGCCATAATTCTCATTCCCAATTTTGAAAGATAGTTGTATTATTATAATACATAATAAAAAAGAAAAACCTTGAAATACCTGCAAAATGATTTTTTTGTAATTTACTAGTGCTTTTTTTATTGTTTTTTATACATTGTAACAAAAAAAGAGTATTTTGTGAAAGAATATTTTGTTTGCCCGAACTCGGCTAGAACAAAATTATAGTTCTAACAGAATTGTCGCAGTTTCGTACGCCTCCTGGAATTTTTCAGACAAGGAAATTCTTCGGCACTAGTATTTTCTCATAGGAAATCTCGCCTTTTTTAAATATAGCAAATTTTTCAATTAAAAAAATGGCCTCCCTCCTCCCCCGACCGAGGGGAAAGCGGATTTAGTTCTCGAGCCCGGTCCGGTCACCTCCCCCACTGAAGGGGTCGGGTCGAAACCACCGATGTGGCAAAAGGCATGGCGCTTTAACCACTCGGCCACGGAGGCCACGCATATATTACTACAAAGAACATATAAAAACTTTACTTACAATATAAAAGTATTTAATATTTTATTCATTGTTTAATCAATGTTTCATTGTTCATTAATTCATTGTTTAATTAATTGTAATTTAATCATTGTTGCATAATGTATTGAACAATAATATGGTTTGCTTGCCATCGCCCTTTAACCTGGAAGGGTAAAAACAGAACTCATCTGTAAAACAGTGGACAACAATATTTCTTCTTTAAAATGACAAAAGATGTTTATCATAGATTATAAAAAGAAATGCCTAGTTAAATTGATGGCATTGAGCTCACAGGCTACGCATACTAATTGTACATTACAGCCTTATATTTTCAAGGGTTAATTCCGTTCGAAAAAAAATATTAAGGAGGGGGGATCAGCTCCCCATTTCCCTATTTTATACTTAATCATTGAACCCCGTAAACTAATCAGAGACATGATTTATCATATAAAAAATTTATATCCAAAATTCAAAGCAAATCGGAAAATTCTTAATAAAAACCCATTTATATAATTTAAAAGGAGTTAGCCCCATCTTTTATACTTAACCATTATACTTCCAAAACTATTCAGAAAATTGAACGAAATGTGATGATTCTGCATAAAAAACCCATTTATATCAATTAAGGGAAGGGGCATGAACCACCGGTTTCCCTTCTTATACTTATCGAATGAACTCCATAAACTAATCAGGGAAGTGCCTTATCAGGATATACCTATATATGAAATTTCAAGTGGATCGAATATTTTTATCATGAGTTATGTTAGGTTATGCATACATATTATTATTACATAGTCAGGCTATGATAGCCTGTGAGCTAAAAAACAGTTACAAAAAATACAGACAGTTTAATTTAGCAGTTAGAAAACACATAAAAATTATTTTCAAAATGAAGCATTAAATGGCCCTCGTCAGTAATATAAATGACACAAAAAACACGAGATACAACATAATTTAACCTATAGTTGAAGCCAGAAACAATTAAACACGGAAATAGGTAATCGAGTAAGATTAATATGGTATATTCTGGTGGGAGGGAACTAGATTTATTCAGTGAGAATTTGGCTATTTCGGTATATACATAGGAGGCATGGTACATCAAAATTGCCAAATTCCCAAGTTGTTTAAGACTTAGAAATGTTCTATTCTCCAGAGGATGTGAATAGCGTCATTTTATATAAAATAAAAGCGCGTCTTTTAAATCTTAAAACTAAAATATTTTTACATCCCCTATAATTAATTAATTAATTTTTTTTATTTATTTATTTTTTATTATTATTAACGAAGTTTTTTACCCTTTTTACTTATGCATTTATTTTTAATATAGAATTTATTTATAAATCTAATATTTATTTATAATCAGTCTTTAAAAATATTACTTTTTTTTATTATAGTTTTATTTTTTCTTCTATACTATTCAACATCTTCTAGCCGCAAATTTATTTACGTATTTATTTATTTATTTAACAGCAATAGATACTTTTATTTCAACTCTTAATTATTTTGCATACATTTATCTACATTGTCTGAAGGTGGTGTTTGGAACTTTTCTAAAAAACAGTCCTTGCCACCTGCGAATGTGTTTTGGGATCGTAATGGCGAGGAATGAAATACGCCCCTGCAACACCGGTAACGCCCAGGTGAGGCGAGTTAATAGCATCTCCGCACGAAGAAAATAACCAAGGATGAAGTGCCACATTCGTCTTTTTAGGTGCGTTCGTAATTATGTAAATACGTAGCACCTATTGTTGTCGCTCAGTCCGTCCGTCTGTCTGTCTGTCCGTCTGTCTGTCTGTCCGTCCGCATATAACAACGCAAAAACTACCCAACCGAATCGTTTGAAATTTAAAATACATAATTATTACATAATTTTGTCGAGTCATTTCAAATTTTATGAAAATCGGATGGATAGATCAATTACAGGGACAATCAAAAGGTTTCCGTTACATTACGGTCAATGGGGAAAAAAGTTTCAAATGCATTTTAATCGTTTGAAATTTAAAACGTATATTTATTGCATAATTTTGTCGAGTCATTTCAAATTTTATGAAAATCGTATGGATAGATCAATTACAGGGACAATCAAAAGGATTCCGTTACATTACGGTCAATGGGGAAAAAAGTTTTAAATGCATTTTAATCGTTTGAAATTTAAAACGTATATTTATTGCATAATTTTGTCGAGTCATTTCAAATGTTATGAAAATCGGATGCATTGATCAATTACAGGGACAATCAAAAGTATTCCGTTACATTACGGTCAATGGGGAAAAAAGTTTCAAATGCATTTTAATGATGTTACACTCATTTCAATATAATAGAATCGACATGAATCTATGAAATATGTACTAAAAATACATTGTGTATAATCTGTGATGCAAAGAATATTTATTATTAAATTACAGGGCCACATAAATGTATTCCACTAAATAATGTTATACGGGGAAACATTTGTTTGGGGGGTGTTTTAATTATATTAAACTACTTCACATTTTATGAATAAGATATAAGTTAATGAAGTATAATAAGAATTACTCCCTGCATATTTACAGGAACACAAAGATTTCGACCACTATACTGTATCCAAAGTACGCTCTACTATATCAGCAAGATCTGAATATTTTAAAACTTCGTTATCAACGAACGCACCTCATTTGCTACGCTTTACGTGCAATTTCCAACTTGTTTTATTTATTATTATTATTACTATCATTATTTTAGAATCAACCAAGACGTGCTTTATAGACATGAAATCATGTACTGGTAGATTACAGTACCCCACCCCCCCCACTCTCATTCTAAGAAAGAATAATGGATATAAGCATTGGTGCAGCCACGGGGGTGCCAAGGGGGCTGAAGCGCAATATTAAACTATTTAAAGCTTTCTAAAATTATGAAAGTTTACTTTTATTATTTTTTATAGATTCTGTAAAATAGAAATTTTGAAAAATAGTAATTTTTTTACAATTTTTTCTTACGTAGAAATTTTTTTATGAAATTTGAAATATCAGCATTTTTAATATTCATTACTTAAAATAATATTTTCTTTTTTATTTATCAAGGAGGTTTAACCCTTTCCGGCACATTGTATCCAGTCTGGGATACCTAATTTTAATTCCAAACTTGCAAACGGCACCAGTGATATTTTAGTAAAGTTTTGCTTTTACAATAAAAGCTGAAATTAAAGAATTCAAAATATTTAAAAAATTCGTTTGTAAATTCCGGTGTCAGTCGATAATTTCTCATTTTAGTACAGATTTTGCCCGTGCCGGAAAGGGTTAATTTAGAATTAGCCCCATCAAAAAATTTCAGAGCCCCTTCCAAAGGTTTCGCTGATTACTCCCGACTTCCACACTGTAAAAAAAACCGTTAATATACAGAAATTGTTCCGTAAAATTCTACGGAATAATTCCGTTTTTCCGATAAAACAGCAGAATTTCCGTTATTGATATTTTGAGATTATAAAAACAGTAAGTTTTCCGTAAAATTTTCTGAAAACAGAGGAGTTCCGTATTAAAACAGCATAAATTTCATAAATAACTCCAGTGTCGCCATCTATATCTGGGATAGAAAAACATTATAAAGTTGTACACTCATATAGAAAGTAATTCTCAACAAAAATTAATGCCGCATTCAACATAAGGCCTTTGCTTTATAAAATCATTCGAAATAAGTAAAGATATTTGCAAGATTTGTATGCGTAACTATGGCGTAATGGTATTACACTACTGCAAGCTGCCATGGGACAGGTGCTAGGTTCGATCCTCATTGAGGGTAAGTGACATTTATTCACTGTTGTTTAAATTAAATGTATGTGTTCTAATCTGGTGTGTCTTTGTCTAAAGAATAAAAAAGCCAGTTTGTCCTTGAAAATTCTTTTTTGGCTTTCAAGCAAAAATTTTTATATAAAAAAATATGAAAAAAAAAACGGAAATATTTTGTAAAAAAACGGAATTTTTTCCCGTTAAATAACGGAAATAGTACTGGCGTCTAGATTACCAGCATTATTTCCGTTATTTAACGGAATTTTTTTTTTACACTACCCAGTCTTCGTTCTGTATCAAGTCAATAGAAAAAAAATGTAAGTCCGGGAACCTCACATCTCGTCCATTTTTAATAAAAATTAAAAAAAAAAAAAAAAAAAAAAAAAAAAAAAAAATTGGACCGAGCTTGTCTGAGCTTCATGGCTAGATAAGGAAAATATCGATTGCTAAAATATGCTAGCCCCCTCCAAAGTTTATAATCCTGGGCGCGTCAATGTGTATGAGATAGTTTAAAGGGTCTCAAAACTCTCAAAATTGAGGAAAACGGGAAAAAAAAAATCATTTTCAGCATTTAATATCTTAAAAAATGTATGATTTAAAATTACAATTTGTATTGAGATGGAAGATATAAATATACATCCTTTCATTTTGTGTATTAAAAAGAAATTGCAAGGTGCATAATTACTATTTATAGAGGGCTCAGAACTGTCAGACATTTGATGAACATACAATTTGTATAACAATTTATGCGCATGATTGTATTAAAAAAAAAAAAAATGTTTTGAAACTATGAATGAAATTTTCAGCCTGGTTCATACTTCAGATTGTTTTAATTACCTTGAACCCAAACAAATTTGTATTTAACGCATTTTAACACTTTTAATACAAAATTCTATTTAGCTAATGCAAAAACTTGAAAATTTCAACAATATAATTCCCTCCCCCCTCCCCCCCCCAATTAAAAGAAAAAATATATTTTTGGAAAAAAAATTAATTTTTGGGTTCTTTGTTGCCGAGAGGCGGTAGCAAAGACAATAATCACATAAAGTTCACGACTCAAATTCCAGAATTATTTCAAACTCAATTCGCATGTTAAAATGCAACTGGTCTGGCAAGTCTTATCTAGGTGGAAAACACCTGAAAACATTTTAAGGGTTGACTCGTGGCTTACCATTATGTTTTCCTGCACCCAAAGTTATGAAAACATGGAGGAGTGGAAGCAGGAAAACACAATGGTAAACCTACCAGTCAACCGCTAGAATCCGGTTTTCACCAAAATATGATTTGGCAAACCGATTATGCGGACAGAGTTTTGCTTAATTTTTGAATTTGAGCCATAAACTCGATGAGGTGATTATCTGTGATACCGCCTCCCGGTCGTAACTAACATAAAACACGTGCTTTGAAAAATTCATGAAGAAATATTCAAAAGCTATCTTGCGCGTTATACACACACACAGACACACACAAAAAAAATCATTTGTAGGAAAATTACTTCAAAGTTTCGGAAACGCCAGTCGCTTCAGCAATTGAGCGGGTATAATTGAAAAAGCCATAAATTCTGTTCTAAGGGGAATTTCAAGGAAACAATCATATCAAATAATGTTCACAAATAACAGAAGTTTAACATCTTAAGGGTGTATTTTGATTCAAACTACTTATTTTCCGATTTATTTTTAAATTCATTTTTGCTCTTAAATGCACCAAACTTGCAAATTGTCTTATTTAGAAAGTACACAAGGTGCCGTAGATGTCGATTCTTTGATTAATGCAGAAAATATTGCAAAAAAAGAAATCAAAAACGGCATTTGGAACCAATTTTTTCGAAGCGGGAAATCTGGGAACGAAAAAAAGGTCACACTGAGAAGATAATTGTTTATAAATCAAATTCTGATGAATGGAGCGTAAAAACTAAAAAGACATCACACGGTACCTTATATGTTTCTTCAAAAATCCCCTCAGCAAGTTTCATGTTTCTACTTTTAAAAATATGTCTGAAATTGTATCGGAAAATTTCGAGTTGTTGGAGGTGGAAAAGCGTTTTTTCGAATACACCCTTAAAAAGATTAAAGTTAGAATATTTTAAAACTTCACTGTAAAACATTTGTGTACGTCACTCCATAAAGTTGGTAGCAGCCAAGCTTCCACCAAGTTTATGGTGGATACCGGTTTAGCCAAAATAATCAGTGTAACATTACACTAATATGTAATGTTACACCAGTAACTTATGTTTAAATTACACTATTATATAAGTGAAAAAAAATCACACCATAACACTGGTGGCTACTTCGCTGCCACCAGATTTATGGAGTAATGTTAAACAAATGTTTTACAGTGTTAGTCCTAAAACTCCTTAAAGAAGAAAAAAAAAAAAAAAAAAGATTCGCGAAACACATAAGTTTAATAAAATTAAAGGGGGCGATAATAATAGATATGGTAAAACATGTAAAACAGTTCATGAAGCACTAAAAGCCAGGCCAGTATTATTTTAATAGTTTTGTCAGTAGCTGAACTATAAATTGATCGTTCAACAAACAATAAAAATAAATATGAAAAAAAAATGCAAATTAAAAGAATAAACGAAAACTACATAGTATTATGCGCAAAGCTGATTTTTTGAAAAACTATTTTTCACGAACGATTAATTGACTTAAAGCTACAGACAGATGTACAGATAGACAAACCAAATTGGAATTCAAAATGAAAAAAAGGATATTAAGTCTACTCATAATACATCAAAATCAATTTAAAAAATTACAATAAGTTAATAGTTAGAAAACACATAAAAATTATTTAACCCTTTTAGCGCCAAGGAGCGCTGTCGCGCTGCTCTGAAAAGTGCCAAGGAGAGCCGTCGCGCTGCTCTGTCGTCGTGCTGCATCTGAAAATTCACTTGTGTCCGACATTTTGAAATCAAAATTAGAAATATTAAAAAAATAATAATCACGATGTTTATTTAAAAAATATGCGATCGAAGATAGTTAGAATGCAATAAAATGAATAAAAATACGAACACGGTAACACGGCCGTCTCTATATTTATCGACTGTTTGAAATTATATCACTAGAACAAAAACAAAGATATTTTTTTCACAGCTTTGAAAAAACTGCTGAAATAAAATGATAATGTCTTTCACAGTTTATCATTTGCAGTTAGAAAACTTCTTACATTTTGGTATTTCTGTTGCAAGGCGACAATAAATCAAACAAGTAAATCTACAGATCAAGAGCCTCAACGTCAGCTTTGCATATATTTTTTTTTTAAACACACTTTGGGTAATATTCAACTTCCTGGAAACTGTAATTTAAAATTTTCAAATTACGTAATTATTTATAAGAATAAAATAAGAATTAGAAGATTTCAGCCATCAAAAGCGGTAAATTAAAAATTTAGTTATGTTAGGATATTCTGAAATTTTCATGATCTATTATTTTTATTTTAACTACAACATAGTAGATTTCTTCAGGGGGCTCCGCCCCCCCTGAACCCCCCGTAGCCTCACTTAATTTAAATTTGCCACTTTCTAATAATTGTGCTAATGGTTATTGTATATCTTGCATTTCCTTATACATTTGAATTTATAAGGATAAGTAACAGTTTGGACAAATATTTTTCATTATTTTCATACTTCTACATACCTGCCAACCACAAACACCTAAATCTGATGTAGCAGGAACTTTTGTAAGCGTAAACTCAGTAATCTAGAGTTTTACACTTTTGTTCCCCCCCCCCCCCCCCCCCAAAAAAAAAAAATGTTTTGATTGCATTTTGTAGCAGTTATAGCGGGACAGACAAACATACAGAAGAACAGACTAACAGATGAAAAACAATAAATTTCGTGTCTTCAAAGTAAGCCTTCACTGAAGCTTCGGCAATGGCGTTTTTTTTCATGAGTTATTGATATCCATGTTTCTTGTATTTTTAACGACTATTATAAAATACCTGTTTTTGTTCAATTATGACGTCAAATTTTACCAATTGAAATATTTGTTAAAAATATAATTATTTTTTATTTCTTTTACTTCTAATTATGCCCCCATTTTTGTCAGAAAAATTCTTATTAACGAAACAAATTTCCGTGTTTAATATTTAACAAAGTACTATTTTTATTTTTATTTTAATTCTGACGTCATATTTGTTTTTTCTTAGTTGGTTTTTCGAATGGAAATTGCTCAATTGAAACTTATTGCCGTTAAAAAATTATTCCAGATTTTTTTTTTTTTTTTGGCAACGATAAAGGAAATTGGTTAAATTTTATCAAAAAAATCGCTCTTGATTCTGCATGAAAAAGAAGGAAATTTTGAATTATTAAGGAAAATATTTGAATAAAATTAATAAAACATAGCCTATATTCTTTTTTGGGCTATGTTATATTTATCCGCAAAGATAAAAAGTCATTAATTAATTCATCAGTTTTGACGTTGACTTCATTTAAATTTTCGTCCACGCTTTCAAATTTATAGCTTTAAAATATAATGAGGATTAGGATGAATGGTTGCTTAGCAACCATTAAGAGAAAATAAAGAAAATGAAATAAATACATTTTAAATAAGCAAATCTCTAAACCAAATTAGTTTATATTATTGGAACACATTTATAAAAAATCTCCAAAATTTGCAGTAATAACTTTAAAAATCTGACAAATGCATACACAAAATTTCAAAACAATACGAATAATTTAACTGGTAAATTTCAGTATCCATTTATCATTGAATTCCATTAATGAAATATGTCATTTTCTCTCAAGGAAAAAAAAATTGAAAATCATTGGATTTGCCATAGAAAAGCATTATTGCGCAAAATAAAATATTCTATATTTTCTGAACGAATGAATCAAATCTAACAAAAAACTATGCAGCTTAATTCCAGTGCCTCACTAACATACCCACTTAATTTCAAGCCAATCGGATGTTTTTTTGCGTTAGTTATCGCAGAACAGACAGACTGACTAACAGACAGACACAAAAAAAAAATTCGTGTCTCCAAAGTAAGCCTTCACTGACGTTTCGGCAATATATTTAAATAGCACTTTATCAAACACTCCGCGGGCCTCAAGAGGAGCGCTAGCATTTTTCACAGCTAGCAAGAGCAGCGCGGCGGCGTTCTATCCGCTATCTTCATCTAATATCCGCTTTCTTCATGCCCCATCTGCACTGTAAAAAAAAAAAAAAAAAAAAAAAAAAAAAAATCAAGAGGTTACTACTAATTTCTTAAAAAAATTTGTATTCCACAGAATTTTTTAGTAACCATTACAAACTTTTTTTTGCAAGTGAAACAAACATTTCTTTTGTAAACTGAACAAAAGAATTTTTTGTATAACCAACTTAAAACTTTTTAGTATGAGCCACCAATCAAATTTTAGCAATAGCTCCAAAATTATTTTTAGAAACCATTACGTGTGCCCGAAGGGCAGGAGCTTCCTTCGAGCTGCATCCAGTGGGTAAAAAGAGAGACTTCTGAAACGGAAGATTTTTGGTAAAACCGTAATAGATGACAGCACCAAACATTGCTACCTACTCTATTTTGGCATGTTTCTAAAGGGGAGGGAAAGTTCAGAGATCATTACCCATTGTAACTGCTACGACAGGATTTTCATAATCCCTTTATTTACATTCGGTGCATATTTGGCGGCGGCCAGCATCGAACCCAGGTACTTTCAGCCTGGAGTTCGGTGCTATGACCACTCGGCTATCAGGGCCACGCCAAGTGAGTTTTAGTAATAGCTATTAAAAATTTAAAACTATTAACTCTATTCGTTGCTAGCTTTTATCTAGTAATTCTAACAGATTCCTTGTAACCGAGTAAGATTACTAAAATTTTTTTAGTAATTACAAGGATTACTAAAATTTTTTTAGTAGATCGACCCTTTTTTTTTACAGTGCATCCGTCGATGACAATCATTCTTCCATTGTGCTTGTTCCTAATCCTTTCATTATTTTATGTATTTATATCGTTTAATTTAATATTAAGTTATATTCTAGTGATAACAGTCGAAATACATTTAAAAAATACTATGACATTAATTTCTTTGTAGTAGTACCCCTTTAAACATGTTTTCCTCTAATACTTTCCATAATTCGAACTCCAGGTAATTCGAAAATTTCTTGTAGTCCTGACGAATTCGAATTAACGAGAGCCAACGGTATTTTAATATCCTTAGATAAAGATGCATAAAATCTGACGTTTCCGTTAGACATTTCGAAGATACTGGTAAATTACAGCATTCGTAAAAGTCTCTTTAGGAAATGTATGTTATCAAGTTTCAAATGACTTTTGACCTAAATATTATAAGTCAAGAACGGAAAATCCGAAGCCCTTTGTCGAAACTGGCTTCCTCCTATCTTTTGTCATCAGTTAAATTGCAGAGATTAAACTACTTTATTTGTTTAATTTTTTGCTTTGTTTTTTGCTTTCCTTCTTTTTCTAGCTCTTCTTTTTAGAGCAAATTGTTTTTATTGGTCTCACGTAAATCTGCATTTGAAATAAAACTTATTAAAGGCTTGTTCCCGTTTGACCTTGCTGTCTATTAAAAGTAACCACTAACGATATCGATTACATTCAATAGAGTATATCGATAGTTAGAGATTTTTAGATAGTCCATTACCGAAATATTGAATTCATGGGGGGGGGCATCCCCGAAGATCCAGATACCTTCCCCCCCCCCCCGGAATATTTGAGAGTTTGTGTTTTCAACGGCCAAGATTAGAGATTTTCACAATAATTCTATCTCAGAAATTATTCCACGAATTTTCATGAAACTTTAGATTCAGTTAGAAGTTGATATAAATTGTTGCTTATTATAGGCTTTGGTGTAAATCACCTGTTAGGTGATTTACACCAAACCAATGCAATTGACCATTATATTGCATTTTTATGTAAGCATTAATATGTGTGAGACAGGAGAAAGTTTTGCGATTGTCATATCCGACTTGTTCCTTAATGTTGTGGCAATCTTTTTGAGATACCCTATATTTATATATACGAATAGTACCTAGTACGAGATTAATGCACACACAGTATATATGAAGTTTGATACCAGGAATGTAGTAGAGGGTCTGTGAGAGTATACGTTGTACCGTCTGGATTTTTTTAAGAAACACCTTACACCCTCTGTTTCTCCAGAAAGCTATAGTATGTAGGCTCTAACACAAGGCTGGCGAACATTTTCACATCCGCGTGCCAATTTTCCCTCAAAATGTACTTTACGTGATTTTGGCGTGCCAACAAACAAAAAAGTTCATTAATAAAACGCCTTAACTTTTTATTTAAAAATACGTGTAATATTTGTGTTATATTTTATAAGGTAAGTTAAAAGTACTATTTCTGTTATTCCAAGTACTATTTCTGTTATTTCAAGTAGAGGTCTGCACGGGCCGGGCCTCGGCCCGAAGCCCGAGCCCGGCCCGGCCCGCGGGCCGGGCTCGAGCCGATTTCCAATAATGGCATTCAGGCCGGGCCGGGCTCAGGCCTTACTTCTGAAGACTCGGGCCGGGCCGGGCCTAGTCACTAATCCTTTCGGGCCGGGCCTAGTCAGTAATCTTTTCGGGCCGGGATGGGCTCGGGCCGTAATTTTTTTAGCTAAAGTATCGGGCCGGGCATAACTTTTTTTTTCCGTACGAAGCCGAGACTGATTCCATTCTTCCTAGTTTTCATGGACCAAAATAATCAGTTCCTATTGAATCTTCCAATATGAAAATCCTTTTCTCGACTTTTTATAAATCAGTAATATTTGGCTTTGTCCAAAAATTTCTGCAAAAAAAGCATATATTTTTAAGCCGTCATTATTCTACAATTAAACATTAGAATTTATTCCTTTTAAAGAATCGTAGATTACTAGGCGTTTTAAAATAGAATTAAACACACACACACACAAACACACACACACACACACACACAAAAAAAAAAAAAAAAAAAAAAAAACATGTTTATGACGGAATTTTTTTTAAAACTGAAAACTGAAAGTTTTTTTTTTTAAATGTTCATCCATGCAAAATGAATACAACAATACGGGAGGAAAAAATATATTAAACATTTACATCTGTTAAGAAAGGAATGCATTTTTTTTCGTTCCAAAGCGATTTCGCCTTTGAAAATTTTACCATATACCGCTTTTTCGATTTGTTTTGTCTCCATCACAGGGAATATGGATTATTAATATTAGTGATAACTGAAACATTTACACACAACAAACAAAGATTCCTTTAAAAGCATAAATATCGCAACCTATGGAACTTCTGCATAAATGGAGATTATAAACATGGAATAAAAAAGACTAATATAATTTTTTTTTGGCCAGAACTCTTCCATAAGATTAAAGATCAATGTTCTGTAGAAAATCACTCGAGCCGGGCCGGGTTCGGGCCGAATTTTAAACTTTTTTCCGGACCGGGCCGAGCTCGGGCCGAAATTTTAACTTTCGGGCCGGGCCGGGTCGGGCCATTATTTTTTTCGTTCGGGCCGGGCCGGGCCCGGGCCGAAATTTTAACTTTCGGACCGGGCCCAGGCCTAGAAATGTCGGCCCGTGCAGACCTCTAATTCCAAGTACTATTTCTGTTATTAAGTGATGCAATCCGACTTTTAGCGTCGCTTGCAAGGGACTCTGGGTAATCGAATGGTTTTTTAAAACGTAAACAAATGAAAGAATAAAAATAATGGATGGAATTTTCTGGAAAGAGTTGCTTCGACAGATTAATGATTTTTAGAATAAAATAAAATAAAGAAAGCATAGATTAAAGATAAGGAATAAAAATAATACGTTAAATATTATAAAAAGAATGAGGGAAAGTTAAATATTAAAAGAATTTGTAAGTAATTAATTTAGAATTAAAGTAAAAAAAAATTATTACACACACACAGTGGCGCCAACTTATATGGGCTCATGGAGCCCGAGCCCACCCAGTATTTTTTAACCCTAGCATGCCAAATGTTCACTGTTCTTCTTAGTTATTTAATTCATTATTTTTTTTATTTTTATTTGTCTTCCTAGAACAAAGTTTATTTTGTCAATGACCATGTGTTTTAATTCTATAACTGACTCCCATAAATCCCAAATAACTGAAGTAGGGGAGACTGGGGTACAATGGTCCACTTTTGTAAATTTTGACTGTTTACTCTTAAAGTATTGATTTTTTTTTTCTTTTGATCAAGTACATGCATGTTACCTATACGTTAAAGTTTATACTGCATCCACTCAAAAATAATAATTATGCATGCTTTTTTTATATATATTTTTTTAAATAGCAAGTGACAAAGTGGACCATTGTACCCCAATGCCGGGGTACAATGGTCCACAGCATGGGGCTCTATGGACCATTTGTAATTTGAATAAAAATATATCAGTGTAGTTCATTTTTTAACAATAAGAAAGATAAACTATATCATAATTTGTTTATTCACATTTTATTATTCATTTTTATTTATTTATTCACACTCTCTTAAAAAAAATCATCGATTTTCGCTCAAAGGGAGTGAATTTTCACTCCTTTCCAGTGTCGAAGATGCACTTATCCTATAGGAGTGAATTTCATCCTTAGTGCGGAGTGAATATTTTCACTCCTTTTTGATAAGCCCTTCCACTCCTTTCTGAAAAGCAATTTTCACTCCTTTTTTGACTAAATTAGTATATGTAAAGAGTGACGGTACTCCTTTTTGATAAATTGTTTTTTCACTCCTATTTTGACTAAATTAGTATGTAAAAAGAGTGACTGCACTCCTTTTTGATAAGCAGTTTTTTCACTCCTATTTTGACTAAATTGGTATGTAAAAAGAGTGATGGTACTCCTTTTTGATAAGTTACTTTTTCACTCCTAATTTGACTAAATTAGTGTGTAAAAAGAGTGACTGCACTCTTTTTTAATAAATCCATTTTTTTCACTTTTTGTTTTTCGATTGAATTTGTTTATATTGATTGAATATATAGACAAAATGGACGATTTCACTTTTACTTTGAGAATCTTTTTTGCTTTGCTTTTTAGTATATTTATAGTTTATTATGTTTGTAATAGAGGGTTTTTTTCTTTGTTTTCAAAAGTAATTTTTATTTATGTCTGAAATAATTTTAAAAATTTAATTTTTTTATGATTTAATATTATAATTAACTTTAGTTCTATATTTTAATACAGATAAATAACAGAATTAAAGAGAAATTTTATAAGAGATTTAATAAATTTCTATGTCTTACTTTCTACAGTTGATGAACTATTTATGTAACATATGTCTCTATTTTAGAAGTAACATAAAATGCAGTTGTTGATATTTTCCAAAAACAGGTTTATAGTACAATACTGGTATTGTAGATTCAATATTCATTCTAATCATGGTTTGAAATTTGCAATTCCAATTAATAATTTCAGGTATTGTGTCCAAGATTATTATTGATATGACACCACTACTTCCAATCAGTAACTTTAAAATATATTTGTTAGGAAAGACATATTTGTAAAGTTCAATAATGATGAGGAACTTATAAAATAAATAAATTATAACTAAAATCTCTAAATCGAGATGGGATTTCCAACTTTTTACATACCTGCATAATCACAGAGAAAATGTTATTTTATTTAATCAGAACATTTTGGCGATTTAATACAACAAAATTTTGTTTAAGATTATGATGGTATTAAAAAAACTGAAAATCTCATCTCATCTCTGATATTATAGAATCAATCATTATTTGTAACCTTTTTTTTGGGGGGGGGGGGGGGGGGGGGCTTGTAATGATGCAAAGGTTATGTTCTACAGTGAATGATTTGTTTTTAAACAAAATGGATAAGAGTTTGAAGTTTATTAAAAGACTAATTTAATTCGCATCAAAACACTAACTCACTAATGTTAATGACAGGATTTCTTTTAAAATACCATTTGCATTTCAATGTTTTTAAATACTTTTTTCTTCTTGATACTGGATAGCTAAGGCTGATCTCTACAAAGTTCATTCTTTACTTCATCGATTTTTTTGCAGGTTTATTAAGAGGCTACTTTAATTTTCAAAACTCATTTTGAAAATGAAAACATCCTCATGCAAAATAAATTGAAAAAAATATATATATTTGAGATTTAGGTCAGTTATCTTAAATTTGGAAGAAGAAAAAAAAAAAAAAAAAAAAAAAAGGTTTTTAAAAATATGGAAATGCAAACAATATATTTAAAAGGAATTTTCTCATAGAACAAACACGAGTAAGTGAATGTTTTTGCATAAGTGAAGTAGACTCGTAAGTTTATGATATTGCATATAAACATATGAGAGGACTGTATAGACATATTTTTTTTTTTTCCATAACAAAATTCTGTCTTTGCATTTTTTTTAATTACTACTTTAAGTCATTGCACTGTGTATTTAAACATGTAAACAAAAATAAATCTTTGTAAAACTGCAACTGCACTTTAGTAAAACATATATCAGAAACTGAAGAAAAATGATTAAATGTAGTTGACAGCTGACTTTTTTTTTTCTTTTTAATTACTAACTTACTTATTCTAATTTTTCAAGAAAACATTGGATAAAATAATAATGGAAAAGTGCATTTTCCCTCCCCAATAATTGAAAAAAAAAAAAAAAATGTTTAATATTTACCTTTAGAGAGAATTAATGTGATAAACCCTCAGGATTGAAAGAACACACATTAGCTAAAATAAAATTTATTACTTAAGTACATGTTGTTGGAAATGAAACCCAAGCCTACCAATAGAGGTTATAATAGAATGCAGTAAAAGATATGTTTGATTTAAAGTATTGATTTGTTTGTTTTTCTTTTTAGTGTCTTTAATAACAAACAGTCAAACACAAGAAACATAGTATATTTCATCAAGTTTAATTTGAAAAAAATTATTGAGTATGTTAGAAGATGTTTCACACAAGAGAAAAACTCCTGTCAAACTATCATCCTAAGGTTAGGTGTTCAAAAGAATCACTGCACTGCACTTCTGTGTGCTTCTTAAAATAAATCGTAAATAAAATTTATTTATATTCATTTTACTTTAATAATTAAAAACCTTCAATTTTAAATGAAATCAGCATATTAACAGAACACCCATTTCACCATAACAAATATATTTCAGTGTTTGCCTTCCATTATTCATGGTATGATTAGTCTTTCAGTTTGGTACATTCCATCAATCCAAAAAGCTTGTTGCATCACCTCAAAAAAGTTCTGTATATAGAAGTAAATTCATATTAACTTCACATCTAGTAACAACCTTCTTTTTACTCTGCTAGTGCTATGATATTAATCTTTTGACATTTGTATGTCCATTTCATAAGTTTATGCACACCATTTTATCGTGTGTTAACACATTGGTACTATATTAGGCAGTTCTAGTGAGACTAGGGTTCATTGTCATTGATCTAGTGTCCTACTAACTTAGTCACTGTGTAACACATAAAACATGCAATTATTTCAATGATTTTTAACGAATTTGACAAATGCAAGTCAGTCATCTCCAGGAGGCAAAGTATTAAGCATCACAGCCAATACTTTAAAACTTTCAGTGCAAAGCAAATCGAAAAATTTATACTTACACATTTGAATATACAGTACTAAAAGAAAAAAAAAATTTATTGCACAATAAATATATTTAAAATGAATCACATAAGAATTAAAACAGTATTTTATTTTCTATACATATTATAAAACATTTAAGTGCTTGCATCCATGGCTTTCAAAATAATGTTCAGATTCTCCACTGAGCTGCAGGGCCATTAATAACTCTGTAAATCATAAAATTAAAAAACTCGACAACCTGATAAACTTGACAGTAAATATATAATGGTCAAAAAGTCTTTAAGCTGCATTTCTCTACTTCAACTGATTCTTGATCAAGGATCAGGAAAACATTCATCACCCGTACACAAGAAGTACACCAGCTTTTCTTCAATTTCTTGAATTGCTTCTTCCAAAGAGCCATTTGTCTTCTGCAAATATAAAAATAAAATTAATAATCATTTATATTTTAACAAAAAATTAAAATACAAGAATAAAATATTTTTTAAATATTGACTATGGTGTATTGGAAAAATATTACTTCATCATAACAGGAAATCTCATGTATAAAAGTATATTTTTAATTTGGTTAGCTTAGTTTTTACAGTAAAACAGTTTATATGTTATTTTTCAATATAATACTTCAATATTAATTCATAGAAAAGACCTACTTTTTACCTGAACCATTCCTTTATAAATCAATCAGATATCGGAAAAATCTTACTTTCAGTAACATTATTCTATTAATTTTTTTAATAACTGACTTTGATAACTTTAATAAAAATATCTATCTACCATATTAAAATAGTTTTTTTTTCTTTTTTCTTTGTAAAGGAAGACCTTGCTGTACTCCTATAAAAAGATGGGTTTAGGTGAAACTGCCTGATTTTTATGTGTTTTTGCTGTGAATACAGAATGTCCCCCATTTCTCTTTTTTAAGATACTGTTATAGGAAGAAAATTTAGATGAAAATATCTGAAATTAACAATGTTGTAAATTTTGATATCCTGAGCAATTCAAATTTTACAGTCCATAGCATTTTCACATATATCAATTTCAGACCATTTTCAGGTGAACCTATTTTTCCTGGAGTACTTCTGGCAGGATGGTCATAAATATTGTATTTAAAAATTCCCTAATTATTCCAGGTTAACTTTAAAATAATGAAATTTTCATAGATAAATATATTTTAAAAAATACATGTTGTCAATTTTTAAAAAATATTCATAAACTTTTAATAAGTTTATACATAAAATTATTTACACAAGTTTTTACATAGCTAATCAAAAATACGTTATACTGTACAATGTAAGAATACTGTGTTAACAAAATGATATCTAGTGAGGAGCTGAATGAAAATTTACTGTGTAATAATGGTAATGACAATAAGGGCAAACTTCAGTTAAGAATAATTGATATTTGCTTATTACCTCATCGCAGAACTGCTGGCTCTGAAAACCAGTTCATTTTAAACTGCTTATCTTTTTTGGGTTTAAACTGATAAATAGTGGTGGAGAAATGCGAAAAATTGTGATAAAAGAATATCTATTAAAAAAGAAAACTGGTTGGATGACTCCAAATTAGCATTTTTAACTGCAATGTTCATGTATAGCAAGTCTGATAAATTAGCATCAGTAAAATGAGAGAAAAGACAATTGAATGAAAGTTATTGATTGAAGTGATTGTCTCAGAAGTTTGTCTATCTATAAGTTTATAACAGATTGAGCACCCCCTTCTTGAAAAAAAAAAGTTGCAAAGATTGGTGAAAGTTTCTTTTGAACCCTTAAAGGGAAGTGATCCCACTTAATGTTTATTCTAAAATGCCACATTCACATTAAAATTTTAAAATAAAAGCTTGCTTTGATAAATCACATGAAAAAAAAAAAAAGCATTTATTTGCAAATAAATTAGTTTGTAAATCCTGGTGCCATTTGTAATAAAAGTACTTTGCACCTAAAAGGGTTAAAAATTAAAAAGCCAGTCAAATTCTTTCTCAGAAATGGTTGCTTGGAGGATTATTCCAAGAAGCTAATGAATGGTTTATACTAAAAGTTCTTGACAGAACAGATGGGTAAAATAAAAGACAGAGAATATCACTATCATTATTTTAGATTCATGGCAGGCTTATAAAACAGACTAAATTAAATAATAATGCAGGATTTGAAATATCAATATAATTTTGCAGATACAGATTACAAGTCATCAAACACTTTTGGGGTCAGCTAAATTGGGAAATAAGAAATACCGCCAAATAAAAGGTTAGGACATAGATTAAGTAATGTTTAACTGAGTTTTTATGGTAAGAAATTTACAGAAAGGATGTTTATTTCATCACTACTTTGAATGACATTAGAGATGTTTGTCCTCCAGAATAATTGCTGAAAATTTTGACTTTTTTTTCTTTTTGTAATTTCAAGGTTTAATATAATATTTATAATGTGATCGTTAACATTTATTCTAATACGAATGGTTTTGGGATACAAGCGGATATAACTGTACTGCAAAGTTAAAGTTTGAAATTTGGATGAAAGGAATCTATATCTGCCACTTTTCATGTTATAATTAAATTTGGTGATATTAAAGACAAGTTTAGAGATTAAAACTTTGACTATTCTGTAAAACATAATTTAAATTGGATGATGATTTTAACCAAATCTTTTGTCATAAAATTTATTTATTTATTTTAACTAGATATTCTTATGTAGCTTTTTATTCTGTTCTTGATCAGGATAATGTTTGCTGTTAGATAAAAGGTTTTTTTTTCTACTATATTTCCAATAGCATAAAAGCATTAAAATTCCAAAGTATAATACATACAGTAAATATATTAGATATTGATTAATAATTGCTCATAATAATTTTTATAAAACCCTTCCTTTTATTACCTTCTTGAATTTGTGAAATACTTTTGTGTAAGAAAATATGTACAAAATAATTATAAAAATATCAAATCTTTATAACAGAATCTTTGGCACTGAGAATCATCCGAAAAATATGTTAAAAAACAGAATAATAATTTAATTTGCTTAAGAAACTTAGGCTACATTCTTGTTTCATAATTAGAGATCTTTGTTTTTGAATTTTTGTATAAACAAAATTTTACCATCAGTCTGAGCCCCTGAGCCCGAAAGCTGATATAAAGAGAGAGTCCAAGTTGGTTTCAGGCACGGACTGAGCCCAAAAGCTGAGATAATTTTTTTCTTCCCAGATTATTGCAATCATATTGGAAATTAACATATTTTTCAATGAATTTCCAAGTTAACTAATATTTTCCTGATGTTTCCATGTTAGATTTATGACTACCCTGTTCTGCGGTCTTTTTGCAGAAAGCTTTAAAAATGTCTAGTTTTGCTCTGTGAAATACATTTTTGTGATAGATCAAATATGCAACAAATCAAAGCTTCTTTTTTTTTCTTAAAAAATAAAAAAATAAGATCAAATCTTTTAAAAAGGAAATATGAAAACTAAGCTTCGTTTGCATGTATATTTTGTAAAAAATAAAGTTTGTGAATGTTAGAAAAGCTGCTCTTGGGTATACTTTACTATCTTCAAGATTCTCACAAGTTAACAAAATATAAAACTTTTTTTTTTTTTTTTTTTTTAATCAAATGGCAATTTTGCATTTTATAACCTATTTAAGACACTTTTCAAGAATTTTAATTATGTAAATTATTATACTAAAATAAACTAAAGAAAACATACTCCAATAAATCTGACCAGAGCATCAGAAGAAAATAAAGTATCCAAGCTTTGATTACCAGAAATCTGTAGAAAAAAACATTTTTAGCAATAAATAGATATCAATTAAACAAACCAGAAAAGCATATTAAAAAACTGTTACAAGAAAAACATACATTAAGAAAACTGTACATAGTAAAAGCTGGATATGTAACAAACATCTGGCCCTTTAGACAAATACTGTATGTCCCATTTTATTATTGCACACTCATTAATAAAACAAATGCTTATTATTCAGTCTAATTTTAAGTCTTTAAATATTTTGTATAAATTTATATGAATTTTGCAAATGTAAAGCCATTGTTTCGAAAGTTATTGGAATAAAATCTTTGCTGAGTTAATTAATCAATCACCCTACAGCTTATAGAACAACAGCAAGAAAAAAAAAAAAAAATGCTGTTTTATTCGACACATTTTATCATTTCTAAAAAATAAAGGAATTCTTCTGACATGTGTAAAAATGGTTGAAATAGTATTGAATTATTTTAAAATTGTTCAATATTACACCTTATTATACATATTACATGCTTGAAAAGCTCATAGCTTAACTGTCAAATTATTTTTTTTACCATTTCTTCCAAACTTATTTTTTAAACAAAAATGCAATATTTCTAATATAAGGAATATTATTTAATACTATTAAAACAGAAGACTAACTTAAACAGATTTCTTTTCAATCATATGCAGTTTTGTTTATGCAGAATTTATTGCAATATTTCTGAGTTTAATTTATGTCTATAATTAGATCCCCCCCCCGCACACACACACAATCTCTCATATCCGCATACATTATAAACATCTTTTTCTACTTTAGCAAAATAAAAATTTTAAATATATCAATCTGCATACATTTAACTATAAAATATTCCATTTTTTAGTATTTTGTTCCTTCCAGATAAAAATCTTTGCCTATTAATGTTAGTCGCAGAATTGTGCAACTAAATGAGATAGGAATTATGATTCAGAAATAGTGTCAACACACAAAAAAGGACTATTTACAGATATGCATACATACATAATATAATATAATGAATGTATAACTAACAAAAACATTTATAAGAAAAATTTTCAGAAAATCTTACATGTCATTTCTTATGTGTGCAACACACGTCACATATATATGTTTTGATAGAAAAGAATGCAGAAACCTGGAGATGACAGGGAAAGGAAAGGGTAAATTAGGCTTCAGTTTTCTGAATCACTATTATTCTGGGCTTCGGAGACCTGTATTTATGAGTTCTGGTGAATTCCAACCAATATTTAAATATGTACAAAAAACAGAAATACGTAAGCTGAGCTCTGGTGCAAATTAAGCCCTGCAAATGATCATTGTTTTATTTTTTTATTTTATTTTACAATCTCAAAATGTTTACAAGTTTACTTAGAAAATCCTCTTTGCAAAGAAGGTATTTCTGGTTCAAGTAGTGTTAAATAAATTATTCCTACAGAATGATACATAAAATTGGACCTGCAAATACAGAAACATCAACTCTTTGAAGTTTCATCACAGTTTTAATACAAGAAGAAAATTGTTAAACATAAAGTCATATGTAAGTGCATTACAAAAATCTTTAGGTCCGCAAGGAGTTTTCCCATACTGTAACTCACTCAGAGTCTTTTGGAAACATTACTAGTATTATTGCGTGTAGCTTGGCGAAATGTTTACTTTTGTATAGTGTTTTAATTTTTTTTGGGTACTACTCTGTTATCCCGTCGACCAATTTCGCCAAATTATACAAATCGCCAAACTAATAGCCAAATTATACCTATTGACATAATTTTTATTTTTAATTACAAAAAAACAAATAATTAGTAGAATATTAATAAAAATATTATTAAAAAGTCGAAATAAAAATCACTTAATGACATTTTAAACACGAGAATCGCATTGAATGTGACATTCACGATCATCCATTATTGGCATTTAATCTTATAGTTTGGTGATAATTTTTTGGTCGACGGGATAACCTAGTACTATCATTTTTTGTATATAAATTTTATTTATTTTTTAAAAATGTATTCAGGTCTATCTTGATTTATATTATTCAATCTTTTAATAATTTTATTTTGTTTTTAAAAAAGCAATACCTACCATATATTTTTATTATTTAAATTTATTATTATTTTTTAACAAAAAAGGAAAAAAAAGTTGATACACAGTTTAAAATATGTCTGAATAACTAGTGTTCAAGCAAATAACTGTTTGTTTCATCCCTGATATTTTTGTCCTTCACAATGGCTAAAAAGACTGATCAGTAAATCAGATTATATATATGCAAAGAATAATTTACTGACAGTTTGAGATAAAAAAAAATACCTTTCTTTTCTTTCTGAAGCCTGCAATTGGTAATAAATCTGTTAACATTTATAAGGCACAGAAGTTTTCTAATTGAATATAAAAAGAGAGAAAAAGAATAAATATAAATAAATGACATAACACAAATAAGACATAAAAGATGCAACATTTTTGTATTATCTTGAAGAAGATTTTTGTGTATTTAAAAAATTGGCCCTGGATGGTATTAACAAGTAATATCCATTATCATTTTTTTTTAATGAAGATGAGAGTTTAAAAACTCACTTTATCCAGAAAATATATACAGGGTGTATCTAAACTACTGGGCAAAACTTTAAGGGGTGATAGTACACATCAAGACAAATAATATTAAATGGGAAAGTAAGGGTCCCAAACTTCTTCCGAAGGAGATAGACGCCATCATAGTTTAGGGTCCAAAATTTGAAATGATTATAAAAAACGGAAAAATTGGTCGATTCGTTTGCGGTTTTCACGAAAACTATTCTTTATGTCAGTATTGTCTTGAAAATAAATTATAAAGATAAATTTCAAAAAATGCCGATAGAGGACGTTTTAGACTTTGGAGTAATGAACAACTATTTTTTACCGTTATTTTTTGCATTTCATTAATTTTTTTTAGAAGTTTAGACATAAACTTAAATTTTGAGCTCAAAATCTGTGGTTAAGTAGCGCAAACTGAACTGTGTTCAATGGGAGTGGGTAGGTTCGAATTTCAAATGATTATAAAAAACAGAATAATTCGTCAATTGATTTGCAGTTTTCACTAAAACTATTCTTTATGTCAGTAATGTCTTGAAAATAAATTATAAAGATAACTTAAAAAAATTGTCGATAGAGGGTGCTTTAGACTTTGAAGTAGCGTACAACTATTTTTTACTGTCATTTTTTGCATATCATTAAATTTTTTTAGAAGCTTAGACATAAACTTAAATTTTGTGCTGAAAATCTGAATCGTTCAGAGTGGTTAAGTAGCGCAAACTGAATTGTGTTCAATGGGGTTGGAAAGGTTCAAATTTCAAGTGATTATACAAAAGGAAAGATTGGTAGATTTGTTTGCGGTTTTTTCTAAAACCATTCTTTATGTCAGTATTTCCTTGAAAATAAATTTTAAAGATAAATTTCAAAAAATTCCGTTAGAGAGCGCCATAAACTTTAGAGTACTAAACAACAATTTTTAACTGTTATTTTTTGTATCTAAATAAATACTTTCAAAAACGCAAAAACTTAGACTTAAATTTTGAGCTCAAATTCTGAATCGTTGGGAGGGGTTAAAAAACGTAAACTGAACTGTGTGTTCAGGAGTTGAAATGTTACCCTGCCCACTCTACGAAGACAAATTTTTCGCTACTTAATTACTCACAACGATTCAGATTTTGAGCTCAAAATTTAAGTCTAAGCTTTTAAAACATTTATTTAGATTAAAAAAAAAAAAAACAATAATAATTAAAAAAAAAATAACGGTTAAAATAGTTTAAGATGCCCTCTAACGGAATTTTTTAAAATTTATCTTTAAAATTTATTTTCAAGGAAATACAGACATAGAGAATGGTATTTGGGAAATACGCAAACGAATCGACCAATTTTTCCGTTTTTATAATCATTTGAAATTTGAATCTCCCCACCCCCATTGAACACAGTTCAGTTTTCGCTACTTAACCACTCTCAACAATTCAGATTTTCAGCTAAAAATTTAAGTTTATGTTTAAGCTTCTAAAAAAATTTAGTGGGATGCAAGAAATAACGTTAAAATATAGTTATGTTACTCCAAAATCTAAAGCGTCCTCTATCGACATTTTTTGAAATTTATTTGTATAATTTATTTTCAAGACAATACTGACATAAAGAATAATTTTAATGAAAACTTCAAATCAATTGACCAGTTTTTCTGTTTTTTATAATCATTTGAAATTTGAACCTACACACTCCCATTGAACACAGTTCAGTTTGCGCTTCTTAACGACGGATTTTGAGCTCAAAATTTAAGTTTATGTCTAAACTTCTAAAAAATTTTAATGAGATACAAAAAATAATGGTAAAAAATAGTTGTTCGTTACTCCAAAGTCTAAAGCACTCTCTATCGGCCTTTTTGAAATTTCTCTTTATAATTTATTTTCAAGACAATACTGACATAAAGAATAGTTTTGGTGAAAACCGCAAAGGAATCGATCAATTTTCCCGTTTTTTATAATCATTTCAAATTTTGGACCCTAAAATTTAATGGCGCCTATCTCCTTCAGAAGACGTTTGGGATCCTTAGTTTCCCATTTAATATTATTTGTCTTGATGTTTACTATCATCCCTTAAAGTTTTGCCCAGTAGTTTAGATACACCCTGTATATATATTTTTAAATTGCCAAAAAACTTTAGTTCTGGTCATTGGTTTTCATTATAAATCTTGATTTTGCAGTGCCAAAAATGCAAAATAGAGGTAATCCCCCAATCCCTTACACAAACACAATTTATGTACATATATATATATATTTTTCCAGTGTAAATTTAAAAAAAAAAAAAAAAAAAAAAAGATTGATAGAGAAACTTTTTTTTTTTTTTTTTTAACTTTTGGATAAGACAAGTTTTGAAATTAACGTCCTCAATATATACATTTGAGATATTAAATTTTAAATTTTATTTAGAAAAATGAATTGACGGTTCCTTTCTTTATTATATATACATATATATGCATACATATATATATATATATACCGTATATACTCGCATATAAGTCGAGAAATTTTAGACGAAAAAAGAACTTCAAAGTAGGGGGGTCGACTTATACGCGAGACCTAAAAAAAAGTCTATAAATAAAATATCGGAAAATAGTTTGCTACAGAATCGTGCTGCAGCAACCCATTGTTTGTAGATCATAAAATCCAAAACAGTTCCAACCTCGACGATTCTGTATTTAAGATCATTTTTAGTTTATTTTTCAAAAAAACAATCTACCCTACCCTGCTGCAAAAAACAAAAAAAATGTGTATGATTTATGTCAAGAACACATTTTCAATACTAAAAAATGGAGATGGGCAAAATCGTCCATTTTAAAGAATCGTTCATCGAAAGGAACGAGTCATTCGAAGTCGTTTTGATAAAAGGCCAAATCTGAGGAAAATGAAACATATCCAAGAAAAAAGGAACGGTTCAAGAAAAAAAGGAACAAATCCGAGAAAACAGAGCAAATTTGAGAAAAAAGGAACGAGTCCAAGAAAAAACGGAATGAATCCGATTTTTCTTCGCCATTCTCCGATTGCGATTTATGACATTAAGCAGACCATACATTTTGGAATGATTTCGAGGAATCGTTCCTTTTCGGAGTCGTTTCATTTCGGAATGATTCAGAGGAGTCGATCTCTTTCGGACGATTCCGAGGGATCGATTCTTTTCAGAGTCGTTTCATTTCAGAACGAGTCCTAAGAATCATTCCTTTTTGGAGTATGAACGAATCCGAGGAATCGATCATTTACGGGGAAAGTCAATTGGTTTTCCCTTTTGGAGGAGGGTCGACTTATACGCAGGTTTTGAATTTTTTCTTATTTTTAACAACATAAGTTAAGGGGTCGACTTATACGCGAGTATATACGGTGTATATATATATATATATATGTGTGTGTGTAAAAAAAGATTTAGAAAAATTGTTAATCTTTTAACCTATATACTCCACGATTATATTAGTTATAGAAACATATGATAAAGAAAAAGTAGGTGATGAAATCTTATTCACATTTTAATGTACAAGGATTCTATTATTTACCTTACACTTCTTGTTTTCACTATTTGTAAACTTGTTTTAAAATAGATTTGAAATTTCCAAATTATTAGCAGCCAAATCTCATGCAGATGATTTATTATTCAACATGCAAAAAATCCCTATATATATGTATTTTTAATTTTAACAATAGTTTATTATTTAACACAGATTTTATAATTCCATATAGTATGACAAATGAACTTTTTGATTTTCCTCGACTTCAATATAATTTCTTTACATTTTACCATGTGACAATTTTGGATCAAAATTATGTAGGTTAAGTGATATTTTATGACTGTGTTAGGTTATTGTAAAAATTGCTTGACTTTTCCAGTACTTCAAAATATCCCCCCCCCCTCTCTGATTTCTAATTTTTTCATGACTTCTAAATAAGGTACCCTGGGGTAATAACGCCAGGCGGGGTAATAACGCCAAGTGCTCATATTTTGCATAATTATGAAATAATCAGGTAAATGACACCCATGTGTTCTGCGCAGAAGGGTTTTGAGTCATATAAATCGCAAAAAACAGCTTCAAGTTAATGTGTTTCATTTTTAGGTCTTATTGTTTTTACAAGCAACTAAAATTAACGCTTGATCTAAAATTTGCGAGATAAGGTTTTTGATCTGAAGACTATATTTTTTATCCAGAAATACTTTGTTTATTACATAAATTTGTAGTGTATTTCATGTACTTTCAAATTGTTGTAGAAGATTTTTGATATCTTCTCGAGATAATTTGTAGTTTAGGATTTACTGCGCAATAAGTATCCCGGGGTAATAACGCCAGGGATTGGCGTTATTACCCCGGTTGATTCCCAACAGTGGCCGAACTATATCCGAAGGGGGTTTATATATTAATATGAGACAGCATTACCATCATTGTTGAAATGGTAAGATTAAGGGGGGGGGGGGTGCCCAATACTTAAAAATAATCTCTCTATTTTATTTTTTATTATTATTATTTTTTTTTTTTTTACTAATGTAAAAAATAATTTTTAACTCTTGTAAATAAAACTATATCAAAATTTTTTCGAGATTCAAATTCGAACATCTTCAAAATCAGGTTTCTATTAAATTTAAACTGGATTGTTCAATTGAGTTCGAAATTTTAACTGTAAGCTTTCTCAGCGTTCGGTTTTTCAAAACTTTATAAATTTAACCTTTAACAGATGTGACAGAAATTCTAACGTATGAATGTGATGCGGTTTATGAGACCACAAAATTGAAAGATGAATAAAAGGCGGGAATAACTCATAGGATTGTGTTTTTGTACTAAACTTTTTATACAAGAGTATTATACTTAATATTCACCTATTTAGTCTCTGGTGATAGTACTAAAATTCCAAATGAAAGAAAATTTCGGTAGTGTTTGCAGTTAAAGTGAAAATTACAAGTTAAACTGAAAAATAGTGGTCTACGAGACCGGTAACATTAGTTAAAGGTTAAAATGCGATCAATGATTAAAAATCATAGAATACTGTTCCTGCGCTAAACTTTTGGTACAGAATTAATTCTAATTAAATTTAATCTATTCAAATATTTCTAACAATATTACGAGAACTCCAAACTAAAGAGAATTTCAGTTGTAACTATAGTTAAACTGGAAAATACAAGTTAAAAGCTATTTTTTTTTTGGGGGGGGGGGGGGGTACAGTGTTCAGTCAGATTGCTAACAGCAGTTAAAGGTTAATTTTGTTGTTAATATAGAGATAATGATATATAACCATATGAATTATGTATAAAATTGAATAAGAGGTCTCTTTGGAATAATATTTTTTAATCAAAAATTTTATTCAATTTATTAAAAATATATTAATGCATGCTCTTTAAAACGTCGACAATATAACTGTAGGTTTGGAGAATCCGCATTAGTGTGGAGTTATGGGTTAAAAACTATTTACTAGATTACTTTAATAGTACTAACCCTTAACTGCTGTGACAAAAATTGTCGCATAACTTACTGTGAGCGGCCTGTCAGACCGCTTAATCTAACGATGAATAAAATGTTAAATTAACTTTTAGAATATTATTTTTGTATTGAACCTTATACACAGGACTATTATAAATAAAATTTAGCTATTCAAAAGTTTCTAGCGATAGTAATAGGACTCCAAATGAAACAAAAATTTCCCGGTATCTATAGTTAAACTAAAAATTGCAAATTAAACTCTGAAACTTGAGAAACTCAGCGGTATGTGAGACGCTAACAGCAGTTAAGGTTTAACAAAAATATTTATTACATATAACTCTAGTTATTATAAAACTTCAAATGATTAAAGTATTACATTATGAATGGTTAAAACCATGCAATTTTTCTTATAATCATATTTAAGCGGGACTTTTTAAGCAAAGAGAGACACAGGGTGTTATATTCTGTTGAAGCTCCCCCCTCGCTCCTTTTTCTTTCACTTTCACAAAAAAAATCAATAATTTCTATCGCATAGAATGCATACATGGGAATATAAATGCTGATTCAAATAATCCGTGCAATGTTTCTAATAATTCTATTTAAATGATCATTTTTAAGCAAAACGTAGCTTAGAATCTAATATTCTTTTGCCTCCTCCCCCCGCCACCACCACAGCTTTTTTTTTTCTTTCAGAGTCACAAAACAATTGTACATTTTCAATAGCTTAGATTGCAATTTGTCAATTTCTATAGAGCTGTAGAGTTAGTATTTTTAAAATTGGGCAATCTATATGCCATTATTCCATCTTATTGTATAGTTTTGTTTTCATGGCGTTATTACCCATATAGGTGGGTAATAACGCCAAATAGCATTGGTCAAGAAAAAACGCCATTACATTTTATGAATACATATCTGTTTAATTATTTTATTTTATATAGATAGTCAATGAGTTGCTGTATCAGATCCTATATTTGTTTGAAAAATACAATCTAAAACTAAGCCGTGAAAATTGGTAGAACCTTAACGTGGCGTTATTACCCCAGGGTACCTTACATTGAATAACATAATCACTATGGTATCTAAATTTGCTGTGACAAATATTGGATACTTTGATGTAACTGAATTCTTTTATTATTCCCAGTTGTTGTTGTTAAATAAATAAAGAACAATTTTAAACATTTTACCATCTGCATCGAGAGATATTCTTTCATAAATACCGAGTCCTGTTTTGTCTGGTGTATTTCATAATCCGCTGCGTATAATGTGTTGAAAAAATGGCTAGAAAATCCCCAGCTGCTGAATACAATTTTTTGAATTCAGCATCAATCTGTAATAAAACAAGGGAGGAAAATATGTTAAGCATGGATTATCATACAATTTTCAAAGCTAAAATAATTATTATTTAGAAAGGTTGGCAAAAAACCTGGGTTTTTTTCGGGGGGGGGGGGGGGACACTTTTTTTGGTTTATACCAGTTTTTTTAAAACATCCTTTCTTATTACATATTTGTGCACATTTATTGATAAAAATAAACATTGCTGGAATATGCAGGGCTAGGTTTTTGCCGGCAGAAATTAGTTTCTGCCATGCCAGTGGTAGAAAGTGGTTATAACTGGCAGAAACTGGCAACAAATGGCATAAACTAATTTCATGACATAATCTGAGACTTTTTTAGTAGTATTAAATTGCTTATATACATTTTATTAAGAATAAATTGCGAATAAAATATTGTAAATAGTTCAAATTAAAATATAAATGAATTTGTAATAAAATTTGATGGTTTTGAATCTTTCAAGATAGAATCAACCATATTATATGCAGAAAATTGAAAATTATGAAAATGAGATTAAGGACACTGCAGTTGTTAAAATTGTAAATAAATATCATGATTTATAAAAAAGTTAAATATTTGTTACAAATGCTAAAATTTATTGCTATTGCTTTAGATAAAAGTAAAAAACATGACTGTTCTATTGCAGCCAGGGTTTGAAAAAACCCGGGTTTTTTTGAAAAAGCCCAACCCACTGGGCCCAGTAGTCTAAAACCCGGGTTTTTTCGGGCTTTTTTGAAAAAACCCGGGTTTTTTCGGGTTTTATCAAAATTTTTTAGAGAACTCTTCACATTTCTAATTTTCACATGCATAGTACCTAAATTTTTCATTTATCAGTGAAACAAAGGTATAATTTTCCATTAAGTATCCATTAACAATAAAAATAAATATATAAAAAGAAAATATAAATATATTTAAAAAGATTATTTTGTATCTCATAGACTAGATTACTGGAAGAATGATATATTAAATCAAGTGCAACTGAATTTCTTTATATAAATCTTAAGTTAAACAGACTAATTTATGCAATTTCTTTCATTTACTTCGATAGAAATCAGTTTAAAGCAGCAACATTTATGTAAATATTTTTATTTTTGTGAAGAAAAAAATAGAATTCACACATATATATGCATATATATGTATACTACAATTTAAGCAACATTTATATTGCAATAGTATTAAATTGGATTATCTAAAAGTCAATGTCAGTCATATCTATAAAGTTAGATCGTAAATGGCAATACACTTTTACTAGTTTAGTTTTGCTTTTGTATGCCATCTGTAAGAAATCTTTTAAAGTTTCTGGATACATTTTAGATTGGATTTTATTAGGGTTTTTTGGATATTATCAAGGTTATTTATGTTAAAGAAATATGATTCAGAATGTTTGAAAACAAGGTACTTATGCTACTAAATATAATTTAAAATAACTAATTGATTACAAAAGGTTTATGAGGTTAAAGGTTAAAAGTTTATGACAATAATAAACATTATTTGCTTTTACAAAAATTAATCATTAGTAATAATTTTAACAATGAAATTATTAAAGTACAATACTAAAACTTTTTCACTGTTATAACAGGATTCCCAGCAAAACATGACTGGCAAATTCCTTGACTTTCTATGACCAAATCTCAAAAAATTCCCTGACTTTCCCAAACCAAATCTAGAAAAATTCTTTGACCAAACGAGCATACAGCAAAATTTGATACTTATTTTCACAATCTTTTACCAAAATTAGCAATTTTTTTCTGCAACCTTTTTTTTTTTTTTTTTTCCCCAACTGTTTAATGAATTTTGTGTCATTTTCCATTTTTTCAATCAAATGTTTTCCATGACTTTTTTAGAAATTATTTGTAAATTCCCTGACTTTTCCTGTATATTTTGAGATTTTCCTGACTTTCCATGATGCTGGGAACCCTGTATAATCTGTCACCATTTTTGTGTTGAAAATTACTGTATAAACTTTCATTGAACATTGAAGCAGGATAATAAATGTTGCGATTAATCTTAAAAGCTATAACAATACAAGCAAACAGGATGGGGATCACATTTCAAGCGCCATCATTAGGTATACATTAAGATTAAAAGCACTTGAATGCATTTTAAAATACAGCCATGAAAATCTTCTTTATTTACAAACTAATTTATTTTATGGTCATTTTATCAATACTTAGAAATTCTTTTAAATATGGTTAGTTTGAAATATATTTAAATTGGCATTTATCTTTCCATTCTCATATCTTAGATTAAATAATGATACAGTTGTGAAAACACGAGAAAATTTGAAAAAACCCACAAATGGGTTTTTGATGGGTTTTTTCAAGTGGGCCCGCCCGAAAAAACCCGGGCGGGTTTTTTCGGGCTGGGCCCACTTTGGCGAACCCTGATTGCAGCTGCTCATAAAATTTGCTTAACCTTATTTAATGATGGAAATATCATGGAAATTTACAAATGCAAGATTCAATTCACATTTATTGCATCGTTAGCTTTTATGCTAGCTTATTTACTTCATCCTAAATATTTGGGATAAAAATTGATATTTAAGTCTAAAAGATGGGCAAGAAAATACTTTTTTTTTTTCTTTCAGAAACATATTTCGTCAAGGAAGACCTAGAAAATGTTTTGCCTTCTATGGGTAGCTGCTTCTAGAAACAAATAACGGTGAAAATGAGAATTTTTCAAAATTTACATCATCAATAAATACATTACCCGCCAGTAATGCTGGTCTTGAAAGAATATTTTCAAACTTTTTTTTTTTCATTCAGAACAAATTAAAAAGCTGTCTAGGTTAAGAAAAATTAGCAAAATTAATACTATAATATGGAATGTTCTAATATATTAATTTTTCCAGAAAAACAAATTTGTTCTTTCAATATTTTAAAATAACAGTATAAAATATTTAATCCATTTTTTATCTTTTATTTTTGCACTACAATTATTTACTTATATGTTTTTACAAAAACTATTTCTCTTTGTAGTAGATAATTTTTAAGTTATAATGTTAAAAGATTATAGAATTTTTCGTAAATTTCTCTTTTTTTTTAAATTTAATTAGAAATTCAACCATAAACAGTAATCGGATTACCATTATGAAAATTTCTGTTTTTCAAGTGGCAAAAAATTATTATATTAACAAAATATGTTTGTATGATCCATTTGAAAATTTTTTCTACTTTGAATAACATTCAAAATATTTATTTTAATTTTTTAACTAAATTCTCTACATATTAAATACATATGTTATTTATGAATAATTGCATTTATTAGTATTATCTCTAAACTAGTTTCTGCCATGCCGGTTTTTACCGGTTATAACCACTGGTTTTAACCACCCTGGCAGAAACTTGCCAGCCTTGAATATAAGTATTGTAACTTCATTTTAAAATAATTTACGTTAAATAATTACAGTGAATTTATGTAGAAAATTTTTAAAAAATCATATTTTAATTTAAACAGTATTAGCAAAGTATTATTTAAAAAAAAAAAATAAAAATAAACTGCACTACATAATGAAGCATTGACACTCTGAAAATATTTATAACAATCTTTTGATTACTAATAATAAACATTTGGATGCAATTTGATAAATATAATAAATACAATTTTATTCCAGAATAAGTTAGAACAAATATTTAGATTCGCTTAAAAAAAAATGTGCTAAGGTTTTACCTGTCCCTCATCTTGATATTGCATTTTTAGAAAATCATGTTTCTTTTAAAAAAATTTTAGATTAATAATAAATTATTATTTTTTAGGGGTCCAAAATAAATATATTCAGTTCTCTAGTATTTTTTTTCTGTGTTTATCATACTTTTGTTGGTAAGTGAGTAAATTTTGAAAATAATTAAAAGATTAGGCAGCCCAATATAATCTTTTTTTGCAATCAAGTGCAGCTTGTTTAGCGCTTTTCCGGTGCATGCAAAAGTGTGAATAATAAAAAAAAAAAAATTGAACGACTCTAAATAAAGATATATTGATATTAGAGATTAAAAAAATTAGGGGGCTATTTGATATCATATTTTTATTGAATACACCAAGTTTCATCAAAATCGGAGTTCATGGGTGTACCAGTGTGGTTGAATTGACATGGAATGACCCTGCCCAAAAATGATAATTTTTTTCATTTCTTTAAGAAAAAGAACATGAAACTATTCAATCATGTTTTAATTTAATTGTATTTCTAATTTTAGTATCATAAAATGATTCGAAATTAATGTTACTTGATTTATTATATTTAAAAATTATGTATTTTGCTGCTTTCTTTTTTCCCTTTCTAAAGGCAATAACAATTTTTTTTTTTTTTTTTTTTTTTTTTTTTTTTGGCAAAAGTGCCCTTTTATGATGCAGTAGTGCCCTTTTTAATGAATAGCACCATGCCCTTTTTATATCTATAGAGAACACTAATTTTGTCATAATTCCATTAAATATAATTCTTAAGAATGTGTAATATAAGTAGAACTATGAAATGTAGAAGTTTAAAACACATTTTTTGAGTATATTTTCTGTTTTCGAAGATTTATATTTTTCAGACATAATGCCTTCACAGTTGACTCCTAGCAGTTATAAAGACTTATTTATTTGAAAAATTAAATAAAAATTTATAACTTTTTTAGTAGTAAATTATTAAAAATATATTAAAAATAAATTAATTTAAATTTAATATGGATTCAATACAAATTAACACTTTAAAAATAAAAGCCGTCTTTTTTCAATTTTAGCCCGCTCTTTTTAAGTGGATAAAACCAAAAAAAGCCGGCCGGCTTTTTTTGGCCCGGCTAAAAGCCGGCAACCCTGCTTTAAAGCGTAATGAAATATGTAAAAAAATATGAAGTACGTAAAAAATTAGTTAAGAAATAAATATTTTTTAAACATGTCCATTTTTATTATTAAATTAAATTATTATTATTCTGAGAACACATTCAAAACTGAAAATCAAAATAGATAGATTGGTTGGTAGGCAGTGTTCTCACTGACATTTGACCAATGTCAGTAATTTGGCTAATTAAAAATAAAAAACATTCGCCAAATGAGAAAAGTATTAGCAAAAAAAAAAAAAATTCGCCGTGTAGGGGAAAAAAAAAAAAAAAAAAAAAAAACTTTAATCTTTTAATTTTTTTTTCAATATGTTCTAATGTAACCAAAACTTTTATAAATGCGACAATGATTGTTGTTAATCTAATTTCAACTATCCACTAAAAATATAATAAAAATAAGTATTCAGGGTTGTTTGGTTTAAACCACGCTGGTTTAAACCGTGGTTTAAACCATGGTTTAAACCAAGTGGTTTTTTTAAAAAAACCATGCTGGTTTTTTTTAATTTGGTTTTTTTCCCTTTTCCCTAATGTTTTCATTTATTTTACACATTATTAAAATGTGCAAAATTAAAGTTATGGAGTAGCTACAAGCAAAGCTTAAGACAAATTAAATTTTTATAGTGACAAACATCTTTAATCAATCTAATTTTTCTTACTAGCTATAAATTGACATGGCAAAATATTTTTCTACAGTGAACTGTGGAGGATAAAAAAAGGTAGTTAGTTTTAATTATTTTTTAAACCTTTTATTTTTAAAAAAATGTAAAAGTGGCATATGCCAGCCAAAAATGCAATTTTACTGCTTAGATAGCTTGATTATGATTTACTAAGGATTGTATCATGTATCAAAGCATCAATAATGACATAATCACAAGTCATTCTTTCCATTGGTTACTCTTGTTCTGTATCCTAATGAATGATTGGCTATGAATTTTCTCTGTTCCATAGCTATTGGTTTTAGTAAGCTTTGGTTTTTCTTAGATTGGATTTGCAGTTTTTACATTATTTTTTTCTGTTTCTAGTTACTTTGTATTGTATTTTATTTTAAGAAAGCTACTTATATATATTGAAATAAAAGAATGTCTAAAACTAGAAGAAAGAAAAATATAATCTGGTTTTCATTTGAGGGAATAAGAAATGCATCAAAAACATGTTTAAGAGCCAAATATAAAAATTGCATGCAATGTAAATGCTGTCAAATTAGCTCTTCCTTATAATACTAGGTGTGATTCATTTTCAGATGCTTTATATGTTTACCTTAAAAATTGCCCCACTTTACTTAAAATTTGTGTAGAAAATAGGAATGTATTGATAAAAATATTCAAAAGCTTGTATCTGTCTAATTTTTACTTTAAAAGAAATGTTGAAGATAGGTTTAAACTGTTAAATTCTATTGCAGTTGCCCTGGATAATATCTAAAGTAATAAGTTCCATTTCTAGTGTAGTTTATAATTGGACAGGTCTTCAAAAAATATTAAGAGAAAAAAATGTAAATAAAGAAGTCTCATAGTCCAGGTATAAAATAGCCCTAACACCCATGCCCTTTTAGGTATACATGCTTGAACCACAATACAGTCAAAGTGAACTATGTGAACAAGAAAAAAAGGATACATTAAATTTTAGAAAACAAAAATATCCATGTAACTCGATGCTTGCACAGATAATAAAATTTAATGCTAAATCTTCACCTTTTGATGAACAAAGAAATGGAAAAAATAAAGTTTGTACTTAAAAAAAAAAAGTAATTTTTCTAAGCCTATGTCTCAATTTGTGTAAGCATTACATTCGTTGATGTATCAAGTAAGTCAATACACATGTATTTTTCAGCATTAATAAAATGCATATTGATATTTTTTAAGTAAATATATGTTGTAAGAGATTAATAATCATTTGTTGATGTTAATACTGTAAATAATTTCTAAATTATGCACAAGAAAATGGTTTCTATTTCAGCTTATTTCTGTTAATTTAGTAAAATATGTTCGTTTGCCCTTTACTATGTTCTTCATTATCAACCTGCATATAATTATTTCTTAAATTATTATCTAAAAGGTTTATATAAGTATACTAATAAATTAATAGTTTTTTTTTCACACAATGAATATTTCCCTACAGAAACCTAAACTTATAAGATAATTTAATTATAAATTTTTATGCTTTAGTTATTTAATTATCAAAAAAATAAATACTAATGTGAATGTTTAACATTAATTAACTATTAATTACAAAAAATCCTCATGACTTTCTAAAACTCACATTATTTTTCTTGCAAATGCTATTTAAACAATGATTTGAAAAAAACCTGGTTTAAACCAAAAAAACCAGGTTTAAACCAAAAAAACCCGGTTTTTTGGTTTTTTTAAAAAAAACCGGTTTTTATACCAACCCTGTATATTAAAAATATGTTTTACATACATATGCATAATGCATATGTATTTAAAACAAAAAAAGAAAAGAAAAAAGAGAAAGCAAAACTGAGCACTAGCAATTTGGCGAATCTAATCGCTTATTTACTCGCCAAATGAAGAATTTAGTAGCAATTTGGTGCAATGGCGAGCGACAGCGAGAACACTGTTGATAGGTAGCATACTTTTATAACTCTGAGGACAGAAAAGCAAATTTAAACAATTAGAATTTAAAAGGAACTGAAAGTAGATAAGTTTTTTTTTTCATTTCAGTTTATTTTCATTAATGAATTATTAAAAAGGAAAGACTATTAAAAAAAATTTAAATTAATGCTGATTTTTTTTTTTTTTTTTTTATATGAATATTTTAAACTGAAGTCATTATAATTTTAATAAAGAAAGAAAAAAAAATCTTTTTTAACTACTAAATAAATATCTATAAAGTATTATAGCATTACCTATTGATGGTAGAATGTATTATTTATAGTATATTAAGAAGGCATTTAGCTCACATTTTTTTACTCAATATTATGTTCTCTGTGCACCAACCAAATTTATTCAGAAAAAAAGAGAAATAGATCTCTCAAAATATACAAATAAATTAATTATTATTTACCTTAGATCTTTCGGATGCCCTCACATCCAATTTGAAAGGAGTATAAAAGAAGATAATTCATTAGAAATGGAAAACATTAAAATAATAACAAAAATAGTCTGCGTGTACAAAGTCGCGATGAATTCATCAAAACACCAAGGATACCTGGTGTACCAGAGTGCCGAATATTATAAGAAATGACGTCATTACAAACAGTTTCATTGTTAAGCAAAATTTCAAGGGATTCACGGATAACTGAAGAGTAATGTTTTGATGTTGAAAAGATTATGTTAGCTTTGTCAAAATATTTTCTTTTCGTTGCATTCTAGATAAGGCTGTAGGCTGTACTAGGCTTGTTGTATTGTATATCCGAAAAATACTCTCTCAGTCTTACTTTTAATCTTCGAAAATTAATATATTATAGAATTTTGATATTATATATAAAATCATAATTGAAATATTTAAAGAAATAAATTATGTATTTTCAATTTTAGAAGAAATAAATTTACTTTAAATACTTAATTAAAATTAAATAACCAATTTATAATTTTAATAAAATTTGAATGTCTTTTAGTACATACAGCTAATTAGAAATTTTTAATATAATTTTATTTCATAAATTTTATTTTGTGACATTATTAGCAATAATCATGTCTTAAACATTGTTTTAAATGTAATGTTTTAAACAGTTGTTTTAAACATAACAACCCTGACAAAAATGCAAATTATTTACAACAATTAATAACATAACATGATAATCTTTAAAATTTTAGTCAAACTGTTAAATATATATATGTATAATGATTAAGGAGATTACTTTTGAGAATTAAAATCAAAACATGAAGTTGAATAAGAGACTATTAAAAAATTGGGTTCTAGTTATAGCATTTTAATAATACTAATCTTTTTTTTTTTTTTTTTTTTTTTTTCTTTTCTGTTGTTTGCAGAATTTAATGATAAAAAATTTTGACTTTGTATTATCACTCAAAAAACAAAACCTTGAGCAGTATGTGAAATTTATTTTTGAATAACTCCAGGGGAAAAAAATCATCAAATATTTATAATTAGAAATTAAATGTTTGTTTATAAAGGTTTTCAAAGTTATAATCAATGTTTCACATTGTAGAGCAATTTATTCTTTGAACATAAAATAATTACTAATGCTGTTTAAATTAAGATAACAATATTTTCAATTTTTTACATAAATTGACAATAATTATTTAATTAATTTTTTTTTTTCAAATGAAGTTATGCTACTTATATATCCAACAATGTCTATTTTCATCAATAAATATGCATGTATTTGAGATAAAATTAAAAAAAAAAAAATCTGGTTTAAACAAACTAAAAAAAACAGGTATTTTTCCAACCCTAATTTAAAATACTTAAAAACGGATAAATAAATAAAACTAAAAATAAAATTAGAACTGATGTTTGAGGTTACTGATATGCAGATTTACTAGATTCACAATTATGATTTTCATTATATTATTATTATTTTGCCTGAGATTAAATAAGGAAGCATTTAAGACAGAAAATACATTTTTAATCACACTGCTATAATGTCAGACAAAATTTGAGAGCTGAAAATGGAGAGGGGGGGGGGTGCAACTTATGCAAAAATCGGTTTAGTTATAAGTATATACTGCAATTGTTTTTATTGAAATGGAGAGGAATAAAGCCCTATAAGCCCCTATTTAGCTTTGCCCTTAATAAATGTTTTCGGCTTCCTGACTGGTTTGATTGCCAGATTATAAAATTTACAAGGCAGTGTTAAAGTTATAATAATAATAATAATAAAATGAATTAAACATTGAAATTTTATTAACCATATTAAAATAATTTAAAAGCAGCTATTTGTAAAATGTTGGTGTTATTACATTTTGTTAAAAAATTTAGTTTGAATATTTAGATTTTCAATAAGTCAAAATATTTTTCGCACTATAAACATTTTTGAAATCACATTTTTGGAAATATCTACATGGGGTGTCCATTATTGGAAAATGATTTTTTTTAATATGACATAAAAAATGCATTAACTGATACAAAACAAATCGATATTATTAATTACACAAAATAATGTGAGTGGGGCCGGGTCTTTTAATAATAAAAAGGCAAAAGGACATGATTTTCAGAATCTAGATGTCTTTCAAGAGGGTCGGACAAAAACCAGTCACAAATTTCCGATCCGTGTAGATCTAAGGTAATTTTCTTACATGTGAGATTACATACTACATTGAGAATAAGAAAGTTATTAAAGAGACCGAAAACAAGTACTTACCATATAGTTTTGGGGTATCCTCATTCGCAATTCTATTCAGTATCAGGATCTGTTGGATTATGAAATTAAATCTCGGGTATAGCGTAACCCTTAGCGTAAACAAGCGCCATGTCAGTCTTCATTAGCAGAAGATAGCCCGCCAAACCAGCCGAACGTCATGTGACCAGATTACAACCAATGAACATTCATCTCAGATAGTTCCGTTTAACTACGTCAAAAAACTTCCGGTTTTCATTTAAAAAGGAGCGTTTTATAGAACGCTACTATAAACATGATTTAAAAGACCGGTTTTTTCCGAAAAGCGTTCTTTTTCGATAAAACTGCCGCTCTGAAGGAATGATTGTCCTGCCAAGAGATTTCGCTCCTTTGTTGACTGAGGAATTCACTCTTTTGATTTAAGAGTGCATTTTATTATTCATTTTTATTTATTTATTCACATTTTATTATTCATTTTTATTTGTTTATTCACATTTTATTATTCATTTTTATTTGTTTATTCGCTCTTTAAGCTCTAACTAAAGTAACATTTTTTTTTCTATATATATTTTTTTATCATTAAGTCATTATACCGGTCGCAGATTGAACAATTAGGTTTACTATCTTCCACAATATATTTTACAGCCTGTTCCATAACTTCATGTGGCACAGAACCTCTATTGGTTTTCCTAGGCTTGTTTCTTGACATTTCTAAAAGAAATATGAAAAATAATATATATCCTTTTTGTCCAATGATGCCACTTAATTTAAATATAAACCTTTATAATAAGAAATATATATATCTAAATATATGACTATAAAAAAAATATAATAAATTTTTCCTGTCTACTTTACATCATCTGTATTTTTTTAATGAATTTTACCTTATTTAATTATTATATCCAGATACAAACTAATAGGTAGATATATTTTTGTTTTTCTCATTCTACTATTTTATTTAAATCAAACTTATTATGGATGCATGTATGCATAAGTGCAGGAATATTGGATTAACAAATTATATACAATTAAAAAAAACCCTCAAATGCACAAAATATTTTGTTTGCTAATTTTTGGTGTTCAATTTGGGTAATTTTTAAATTTGAAAGCTTATATTATATAGATAAATGTTTCAAAAATGCATTTCACAACATGAATCATTAATTAATTCACACACAGAAATAAAATAATTTATTAATTCTGAATTTCACATATAATATTTAACTTTTAAAAACATGGGATACAAAACTGGGGTACAATGAACCATGGTCCATTGTACCCATATGGAAGTTTGACAAAAACTTGATGATAAAAAAAGAAATTTAGACTTCTATTATTTTAGCTATAATAAATATAATAATGTATTGTCTTACCTTTTTATTTTGCCACACAATATCTTTCAAATTACAAATCTGTAATAAATAAATGAAGATATGTTTCACTGAAAATATTTACTTTTGCCTTACTCCTCCTGTGTCAAATCAATTATCAAGCATAAAATGGCTAAAATGTCAGCTATGCACATGTTTCAAACTTCTTTTTACTACTTCATGACTGCCATCTATATACTAAAATATGAAGCTTTCAAAAACAGAATTAATATCAAAAATAGGGGGTGGACCATTGTACTCCGTGGTCCATTGTACCCCAGTCTCCCCTATCCATGTTTAAGGTGCTGTTATTTTAATTTGTAATCATGTTCATGACATGATGATATTGCAATAAATATTAGTGTCTTTGTAAGGAAAAACGTATGAGAATACAATTTAATAAAATTGCAACTTTATTGAAACATAATAGCTTGACTTGAAATTCTCATCTTTCACCATCTGCCCCCCCCCCCCCCCTCCTTCAAAGAAGAACAACCTGGTTGTACCATTTTACCAAAATATTTTTGAGCCCATCTAACATTTTTGATCCAACCCAATATTTTTCAAAAGTTGGCGCTACTGTGCACACACACATAATTCTTAGATACCCACAAACATTTAGAAGAAACGCGTAAAGAAGAAAAGAAAAATGCCAATACAATCTTTCAAAAAATACATATTATGAAGTTCCAAATGACTTCTGACCTAAATATTAAAAGTCAACAACAGTAAATCCGAAACTCCCTGTCAAATATGTCCTCTTCCTATCTTTTGTTGGAAGTTAATTTGCAGAGATAGAACTTCTTTATTTTTTTTTATTAGTCATTTATTGTATTCCTTTTTTTTTTAACTTTTTTCCCCGTTCTTCTTTATAGAACAAATTGTTTTTATTGGCCTCACGTAAAATGACATTTAAAATAAAAACTGTTGCAGGCCATATCCCAGTTTGGCCTTGGTGGCTACTGAATGTAACAAAGTCGATTATTTATTTAGGATCATCCATTTACGATCATTCATGCACGAAGTAAGAAGAAAATAGCATTCGTGCAGTAAACAAAATAATATTTTATGCTCTTTTTTTTTTTTCCTTTTCAGTCACACATTTATAGTTTCATTATTTTGTTTTGCTAAATGGCATCGTGATTTATTTTTTGGGAGGAGGAAGATGAGAATTGTGTATTATGTTTCTTCTGATTGCGATGTCCTCTGTTTTTTTCTGTTAGGTAATAAATTTTCATGACGCTATTTAACGCTGAGAAAGTTTACAGTACGATGAAATCTCAAAGTAAACATAAAATTTATGTTTACTCTGAGGATGAAATGCTTGAAATGTGAAAAATACACAAAAACGTTGACACAGTGGGTTCTCGTTAATTCGAAATCGGATAAATCAAATACAGTCGAGTCTCTATATAACGAAATCCATCGTTCCAATAAAAAATTCGTTATATAGAGAAATTCGATGTATAGAAAATGATGTTAAAAATCGTACGTAATGTGTAAATTTTGAATAAATGTTAATTTTTATCTTTTTAATTAAGAATTTGAAATGTTTAAAAGTAAATATTAACCTAACATTTTATTTCTTAATTATTTAAGTTGTTTCAAAAAAGAGAATAGACATTTATTTGAAAACTTAATGAAAATCAAATAAGGAAGACTTGCATTAATTTCAGACGAAGATATCTGTAACTTTTTGTTGTTTTGATTTTAAAATTATTATGCTCTCTCTCAAAAAAAAAAAAAAAAAAAAAAGGCTCAAATTTTAGCAAGGAATGAAAAGTTGCAGTCAACATTTTCCTCCAAGTGAAGGCCTCTCTTATGTGCCTCTCATTGATTCCTCTCTTATATTTGTAACAATCCAATTGACTCTGTTTTGAGAAGGATGTGGAATGGTGTGTGGGATGTGGGATGAATTCGTTGGATTTAAAGAACAAGGAGAAAAGTAATATAAAAAAAAACTCAGCACTGAACGACAAATCAAAAATAACTGATGGAAAATTGATTCCATATGATTTCGAAGCTTTTTAAAAACTGAATAAATTAAGACCAATTAATGAAAAAATTCGTTATATGGAGATAGTTATTTCGCTATGTAGAGACTGTTTTTAATGTAATCATGCGAAATGGGGACCGTTCCTAGTAAAAATTCGTTATATAGAGAAATTCGACGTATGGAGTTTCGTTATAGAGAGACTCAACTGTATTTGCAAGGGTGTTCTTAAATCAAAAAGGACAACTTTGTGACATAAGTATTAATTTATTTTTGTTCGGAAATGCATGAAACTAGCAGGTGTTGTTGTTCAGAAACTGTCTAATTTTACTAAATTTTCTGTCTTTTAAAAAACACAATAGATCTTTCATAACAAGCCTTCAAATTTGACGTTTTTGAGCACATTTCCCGACGAAAGCAGAAAAACTGGTCGAAAAGCAGGAGAAAAACGGGTTAACATGTGATCAAAATAGCTTAGAACTGGATTGATTGATAATTTAATTATCATAAAATGGAAAACTAAGTTCGATTCGAAACCGCTTCTAGTCAGGCATCCCAATTTCATATTTTTCCGTTAAAAAATGAATTTGTAAATGTGTCAGAACTTTTTACCCTTGTTGAGCGGAGCAGTTGACAACGCCCTTAATTCGAACTAAACATGAAGTCCCGAATTTTTTAATAGTAGAATAACGTTAAAAATTTTCATTTATTCTTCGCTTCGTTTAATTTGAACTAACGAAAATCCGATTTTTTATTTTTATTTTTATTTTTTTTTTTTTTTTCTCTGCCGTACTTCAGATCCTGGAAGTAATTTTCTTTCTTTCATTTTTGTTAGAATTATTCTGAAGAAGTTTACATATGTTCCCATGCATTTGATATCCGCTTTTTTAATGCCCGTTCTGTCTATCAATGATATCGTCATCCAATTTTCGTTTGTGCTTGTTTCTAATCACTTAATTAGTTTATGTATTTATATCTTTTATTTTAACAAGGTAGAACCCGTCAACTTTTGACGAAAGAAAATGTTTAAGAAGGAACTGTTTCATTAACTTATAATAAACCCACAAAATTAGTTATTGTAAAAAATGCATTTTATATTGGTACGTCTAAACTCTTAAACAAACGATATTTATCGTCAAATTAACAAAATACTATTTCTATAAAACGCAGCTGCAGAAATTGTTAATATTAAACTTTAATCGTATATGTAAGCAGTAAAAAATAATAAAGATCTGTTATTATGATAAAGTTATCAATTAAGGTTCTTATGCTAGTATTCCAAAATGATAAAAAGCAAAACTTATTCAACTTTGACTCAATCATAGATTTTTTTTTTTTTTTTTTTTTTTTTTTTTTCCGTGAAATCTAAACCCGGCATCATTTTCACCATATCTAAATTTACAAATGTACATTTCGCATCTGTATTCAAGTTTTAAAAAAAATTGGCATTTTAATTTGATAATTTTGATTCAAAACTTGAAGTCTCAATGCTATTAGCTGAAATAGATATTAAACTGTTGATATTCTTTTACGTGTAAATCAAATTTTGTAAATGAAATCAAAATTCACCGGGCTTTATAACAGAAGATATTTAATTTTCTATTTTCTCCCTTTTAATGAGAAAATGGCAACATAAAGATACGGCACTCAATTTTTTCCCTTTTTTCCTTTACTTTAAATAAAAATGGAGTACTCAAGTTGCCACGGTATTAAAAGCTACAAAAAAATTAATATTTCAAAAACAAATTAAATACAGTTTTCAAACAAATTTCATTTAAAAGTAAATTTTTTTTCATACACGATGGTGTAAAAATTGAAAGTATGTGACATTAAGAAGTTTAAAAACTTTTAGTAGAAAAAATTGCAATACCGAAATTCATTTAAAATTTGAAAGTGTTGCCATGCGCAAAATGACGTATGCGTTACGCACAGATACGTTTGGCCTTTATAATATAGATATTAAGTCATATTCTAATGATAACAGCCAAAATATATTTAAAAAATACTATAACATTAATTTCTTTGTAACAATACCCCTTTAAACATGTTTTCCTGTCATACTTCGCATAATTCAAATATTTCTTGTGGTCTCGACAAGTTCGAATTAACGAGAGCCGACTGTATTTAAATATATTATAAAGAATGATGAGAGATTTTAGAGATTAATAATAGAAAATGGTGATCATATTTATTATTTATTTTATTTATTTATTTATTTATTTATTTTTCAGGAAATACAGATTCCCAAATGATTTTTAATCTATTATCAAAATCAACAACACATATCCAAACACTTTTGCCGATTCTTTCTTTGACATCTTATTTAGAATTTTATTTCGAAAGGATATTAGATTCATGACAGGCCTATTAAAAATTTTACGCATTTAGCGATTATTTTCAATGCAAATTAAATTAAGTCTATTCAAAATACATTTATCATTCTTTTATTTTCTGTATTCTGAAATACGTGCTCTATCAAAATAGTTTTTTTTTTTTTTTTTTTTTTTTTTTTTTTTTTGCGGACAGACCACAAAATTCCATGCTATTCTCTAAATATCTACATCTAAAGAAAGATTTGAGAAAAGTTTTTGTTGAAATTAAATTGTAAGGCATACTACTTAAATGTAGTAGCAAGGCAGAGTAATAAACGCAGTTTGAATAGGAAATAAACATTTAATAGAAATACGATATAAAATGAACAACCTATATATCAGACATTAAAATATAGACTACTTAAAACAGAATTTGTAGAAGTTGCCAAATAATAAAATTATAATAAACACTTAACGGCAGATTGCTCGTGAACACATAGTTCAACAGTTTTCGGATATGCTGTTGTTAATTTTGAAGGTTTAAATTCAAAAGTAATATCTGTTGATAATCATCAACATTATATAGGACATCTAAATATCCTCTATAAGATTTAAAATACTTTTCGAAAATTCTCTTATTGATTTTTAATATTTAGATTCATATGTGATGTCTAAGGTGTCTAAATATATATTTACATCTATCAACATCTGTAGGGTATGATATATTGGAATCGTTTAAAAAAGGGCCGTAGCTAATTGGGTGCTCCGGGAAGCTCACCCCCCCCCCTTCTCCTAAAATACTTCGAACCCTCCCTGGAAAGAATTCCACGGCCACTCAATGAGCAAGGTCACTCAATTTTGAGCCTCCACCCCTGGAAAAGATTCCAAAGTCATCAAATGAATTTCCGTTACGAAAATCCAAATGAAATTCTGTTCAAAAATCTAATTTAGTTTTGAGGCCCTTTCACAGTTCTGTAAAATTACTAAATTGTAACCGTTTTCACTGTTTCAACATTTGCTCATCCTATATGCACATATGAAGCTAACACAATGTTTAATATTGCACTAGTTACATACTCGAATTTTTCATCATCCTATTCTTTTCTTAGCATAAAATGAAGCTATTACAAACAGTTTAATAAGAAACATAGTAACTACAGTGTGAATAGGCACTAATTTATCTTTCTGTGTCAAAGAGAAAGAGAGAGAGAGAAAATGTGACACCCCTCCCCCTTATTATTCACTTCTAGCTACGGCCCTGGTTTCCTAGTTTTATAGAACATAAATCTTTTTTTTTAACCGGAGTATCAGTTTATTGGATGATATCCATCTTCAAGCAAAAATTTTCTTTGCAACAAACATGTATCTCAAACAATGAAAAATTAATCCCTTTTTGGCGAGGAATAAATTTGCTTGGAAAATGATAAAATGGTGGATTGATACCAAAATTAACAGACGAGTTTATTTGAAAATACAAACTTGTTGATTTTCCCGTTCTTTATGAAATGAGAATTTTAATTAAACATTATTTGGTACAAATACACTTAAAATTAGGTTTTTTTTTTTTTTTTTTTTTTTTTTTTTGTGGACGTCGTCCACTAAAGGGTTAACAACATCAATATTTACCTTAAAATTAACACTAGAACTGCCGTAAATTTGAGTCAAATGTCATAAAAATATTACACACCAGAAATTTGATTTAAAAAAGTTTAACTTTAATATTTAACGGGTTTTTTTCCTTCCTTGTATCTTTTAAAGTTATTTCATAATCAAATTTCTGGTTTGAACTGAAATATATTCATAAATAGCTGTTCTAGTGTTAATATTGTTTTGTTATATTATTATGTTGTAACTATTGCGGTAAAGCTATTGATTTTAAACATTTGCATCATTTATTACTTACCCATCATACGTTACGTAGTATAGGGTAAGTCTTGCAATCGTTTTGAAAATCGAAAATAAAATTTTGACGGATTTACACGTTTTAGATAGTGGAGATTCCGAAAAATATATTTTTAGAAAAAAAAAATTGCCGTCTGTCTGTCTGTAACAAATTGAGATAGAGACTTGAAATTTTGTATGTAGTTAGTATGTAAGAATGGGACGAAACCTATTTAATATCAGTAACCTCGATTATCGGGAACTATTTTTTTCGGACTCTCGAAAAATTCGTTCTGATGAAAGGTACATAAAAATTTTCGATTTTTTTTTTTTTTTTTTTTTTTTTTTTTTTTTTTTTTTTTTTTTGTTCTAAGGAATGGACGTAAAAGGCAATAAAATAACACACATTTTGCATATAGAACGAAGTCGATCGGATTATTAGTTGCCGAGATATTTGTAATCCTGTTTTCCACATTCTTCGATTTTTCATGACCCTGTATTTCATTCAAATTTCAGAGGTATATTTTAATTGGAAATGAAAAGCTTAATCCGACGCAGTTAATTGTTAGTTAATAGAATTATTATTTTTGGAGTTATAAGGATGTTTCTTTTACGCAGTTCGGTACTACTTGAGTAGTTTGGCGTTTTATATAATTTGTCGAAATTGGTACATCAGCAGTTCTTTGATAGAGCATTACTATGTATATTAACAATATTTAAATTTTGTTTATGAATTGCAATGCATTGTATAAATAGTTTTCACATGTTTTATTTTCATATCCATATCCATGATGGGTAAGTATTACGGTGGCCCACAACGACTAGTTAATATATTTTAAAACTTTACTTTTATTTTACCATTCTTTTCGGTGTATTTTTCACCCATCACTGCTTCCTTCCCCCATCCTATGCCCGGGGCACTTTGATGGAGTCTCCCGGGACTTAGGGTAGAGAATTGCCCCAAGAAAAGAGGACTAAAAGCTTTTTGAAATCATCGGTGATTTTTCCATGTTTCTACTCTTTCAATAAATCTCGTATGAGCTGATCCGTAAATGAAAATATTTTTATCTGAGGTTTTAGTTTATTTTTAATGATTCACGTTACATGGGGGACGTAATCATTATGATTTCAAAAATCGATAGTAACATTTCCCTGTCTTTCGATCTAATTATAGAATATGTTTTAAGATTTTTAGTTATTCTGTCTTTACAATTATTATTGTTATTATTTGTAGTAATTTAAGTTTTTATATAATATAAGGTATCTTTGGAGTAATAATGTCAGGGTGGGTAATAATACCAAATGCTAATATTACGCGTAGTTATGAAGGATTCCGAAAAAAATTACCCTACGGGGCTGTGCGCTGAAAGGATCTGAGTAATCTGAGTCACAAATAACCATTAGACGTTAATTTGTTACATTTATAGGCCTAATCGCTGGGATAAGCACTTAAGAGTCAATGTGCGATCTAAAATTTGCTAGGTTTTTTTTAACCTAAATTTGTAAGTGCATGTACTTTCAAAACTTTGAGGCAGATTTTGGATATGTTTGTGAGGTAGCTTCTAGTTTAAAATATACCGTGCAAAATGTATGAAAAGTCTGACAGGATAATTTATCTGTGCTGCCTTTTTCGAATATTTAAAGAAAATTTTCGGCTTGCTAATGAAATCGGTTGTGGAACGAAATGATGATAGCTTTGTGAATCGCCGAAAATCGACTTCTCGTGAATTCCTGAAGCTTGATATTTTTGGTCATAATGATAAATTTTTGAGAGCTGGTGATTTCGAATTGGATTTAATAAGGAATAGAAGCGCCACGGACTGACATCCATCTTGTTGCGGCCCAAATATGCGATCATTGACTTTAAGTATTACTGGTAGTGATGACAAGAAAAAGAGAAAAAAAAAAAAACACTTACAGGGATAACTGAACGCCGGTTGCTAATTGCCTGGATAATTTTCGGGGTTCTTGTCTCCCCTAGGATCCTTTTGAGAATTTCTTCTTATTAGTGAGTTATTTTTAGATGTATTTAATTATTTTGTGTATCCTTTTATTGTATTTGTGTAGATTATTTATTCTCTGTTTGTCAGGTTTATTTATTTGATTATTTATCTGTGAATCTTACTTACTTACCTATTTATGAGTATTTTTATTATCATTATTATGTGTTGAAGATTGAAGTATTTTTATTCTTAAGGACTTAATTGAGGAGTATGATGTTCTTAAGATATTTACTGTTACTTATTAAGACTATTATGATATTTCTATGCACGATTAAAGGCAAGTTTGTAATAATAAGGTATAACTATGATGTTTACAATTTCTGTTTTATTAGATAAAATTTCTGGTTAAAGTTAGCAGCTAAATATAGTAATTTTGAAAAAATATGTAATTGATAGAAATCATTAACTTTGAAATTTATTGCGAATGATTTTACGATCAGGATTTAATAAAGAAAATAGAAGTGCTTCATTTATTCTAATGAGTAAGAATAAAATAATTATGGAAGGTCCTAAGTTCGTACCGTTTGACCCGAGTTCTGGAATGAACATTTTGTCTTGGTTAACTTATTTTGATAAAACATGTGATAGGGAACAGAAAAATCTAGAATGGAAATTTAATTCTATTGCGCAATATTTGAAAGGTGAAGCGCAAAAAATTTATATTAATGACTGCTTAAATTGTACGGATTATGAACAAATTAAGAAAATTTTGATAGAAAGACTCATTGAATTAGACTTCCCGAGTTTTTCTGATTTTTCAAATCTGAAATTAGATAATTTAGACAATTTAGAAACTTATTTTCGTGAAAAAGTGGAAATTGGTAGGAAATTACATCTTAGTGAAAATATACTATTACAAGGTTTAACTGATGGTTTAAAACCAGAATTCAAAAACAATATTATTATAAATCCTCCTAGTAGTACCACAGAATGGTACCGGGTTGTCAAACAATTCGTGGAAGTTTCCACCCCACTAGTTTCAAACCAAGTAATAAATCAACCATCAGCTAGACAAAATTTTCAACCTTTTCAACCAACTAGGCCCTGGATTCAGCCAGTAAAGCCCAATAATACACCTAGGAATTGGATTCCCCAAAGGCAATCTCAGTTTCAAAGACCTAGAGTTTGTCAAAATAATTATATTCAAAATTCATACCCTTCAAGACCTTGTAGGATATGCACAAATAGGGGTGTGAGTAATGCTTTTCATTGGGAAAGAGAATGTATTTTTAGGAATGAGGTACCATCCTCTGATACTCTTCCAAATATCTCACAAAATAATTCTCATAATGTTTGGCAATTAATTGTGTATGGATGTACAAATAATTATAATTTGCCATGTGTTGTAGATACTGGCTCAACTATTGCAATATTGCCAATTAAATTTGTTAAAAAACTTAATGCTAAAATTGAGACTATACCCTCAGTTACCATTGGTCAGGCAAAAGGATTTTTACATATAAATAAAAAATGTAGTGTTCTTCTAAGAGTGGGTAAAATTAAAAAATATGTTAACTTTTTAGTATGCAATACAAATTTGGATTATGCTATTTTGGGTTTAAAAGAATGTTCTAAATTTAAATTAACCATAGAATGTAAAAATTGTATTGTAAGGCAGGGAAGGAAAATTATAACTAACAGTATATCCATACATAATGAGAGATCCCTTCATTTCAATACAGTAAATATGGACCAAGTACAACAAAACAGGGATCAATCTAATGAATTTGTAACCTCAGAATATAAAAAAAATATATGAAATTAAATACTGGTAATACTGTAGCAATAGATAATTATGATAATGAAACACTGAATGTAAGTAATCATGATATAGAGTTACAATCTACTTGTGGAAATATTATGAAAAATGAAGACTGTGTTGAATATGATCACGCAATTAATGAGCATCCTGATTATAGAGGTTCCATGACTCTTCAAAACTTTCGCGATAATTCGGATTCAGATTTAACTGGGAAAATAAATTTAATTCAAGATGTAAATTTAAGGGAATTAGTTCATATTTATAGTGATATTTTTGCAAAGCATAAATATGATGTGGGTAGGATTAATATTGAACCACAACGCGTTATACTAAACTCAGACCTACCTATATCTTTGAGGCCCTACCGAACATCTCCTCTAGAAGAAATAGAAATAAAAAACCAAATTCAATCATTGTTAGCAGCCGGACTGATAAAGGAAAGTAATAGCCCCTATTCTGCCCCTGTTACACTAGTTATGAAAAGAGAGGAAGGTAAAAAAACGCGATTATGTATAGATTATAGAAAATTAAACGCAATAATTAAAAATGATGCAGAACCCTTGCCCCGTATCGATGGAATTTTAGAAAAATTGAGTAGTGCTCAGTATTTTTCAACTTTGGATTTAGCCTCTGGCTACTGGCACATACCAATACATCCATCCGATACAGAAAAATTAGCATTTGCAACCAATTTTGGACTTTTTGAGTGGCTCGTGCTCCCTTTTGGCATAAAAACGGGTCCTCCCATATTCAATAGAACCATTCGAAGAATCCTTAATAAATATAAAATCGACTTTGCGTGCCACTATTTTGATGATATTATAATTTTCTCTTCCTCATTAGAAGAACATTTAAACCATTTAGCTCAAATTTTTGACATTTGCAAACAAGAAAACATTAAACTTAAACTTTCTAAATGTAAATTAGGCCAAAATAAAATCAATTTCTTAGGTTATGAAATCACTAATGGAACTATAACACCAGCAAATGCCAATATTGAAACCATCAAAAATTTAAAACCTCCTTCAAATGTGAAAGAGTTACAACGATTTCTAGGCTCCATTTATGTTTACCATAAATTCATAAATAAATATGCTGAAATTAGATATCCTCTGAACCGATTACTTAAAAAAGACACAATATGGGAATGGAACTCAGAGTGCCAGCACTGTAAAAAATAAATGTGTAAATTGGCTAATTTTACACACATATATGTGTAATTTTGTAAAATTACACACCTGTAATAAAAATTACACATTTTTTTCGGAAATTTACCTGTTTTTGTGTGTATTTAGCGTCTGAAAGTAAGTGTGTAATTTGTTATCACTTGATAAACTCAGACAAGTGTGTAAATTCCGAAAAATGCCTGAATTTACACGAATTGAAGCGTTATTCTAATTTAAGCATAATAATGTTTACTCAGAGAAGTGTGTAAATTTCTGAAATCACCCACTTGTTTTAAAATTTACACATTTCGTACAAAAAATTGCCTGTTTTTATGTGTATTTTGTTTATTAGAATGAGTACGTAAGTTTTTATCAGTTAATAGACACACAGAAGTGTGTAAATGTTAAAGATTACGTGTATTTACGCGAATTGGAGTGTTTTACATAATTATAAATATGTAAATTTTAAAAGACAGTTTCAAAATGTATTAGAAGACTTTCCGACAAAACTGAAAAATGTTTATGCATTCGTTTTGTCTGTCCATCTGTCCGCGCTCTAACTCTCCTAAATATACTCAAATTTCCATGAAAATTTTAGATGTTATTGATGTTCACGTTAACACAAACCCTACTGAAAATGAAGTTTCTATCATGATTAATTTATTTACAGGCTTTTTCAAATTTACCATTACATTACGGCCTATGGGAAAAAATAGTTTCGAATGAGTTTTAAAGGTGTAACACCCTGCCAAAACATATTTAAATTTATATGCATTTGCAAAGTACGTTAAAATATGTATTTAAAAAAATGCAGTATAAATGATAGTTATTATTCATTTACAGGGCCACACGAAAGAATTCCATTATGCAAGAACAAAAGGGCGGGGGATTATTTGCGGGATATTTTAATAATGTTAAACGACTTCGTGTACAATAAAATTGATATACTGATACGCTGAGTCATAATATGAAGTGCATAGCATTTACAGGGAGATACAAAAGATTTCAAATAGTATATTCTATTTGAAGTACTGTGTATTATCGATGATGGTTGATGGATGGATGAAATGCATTTTTAAGTTTCCCTAAATATATGCATATAACATAGTGTGTATAAATTCTATAGTTTATATACAAGGTTACACAAAGGAACTCGTAAAGGTTACTGAATACGAGCGTAATTTATTAAAAGGTGGTTTTTAAATAAGTTATACATTTTTATGTTGTACCGCTTACTCAGAAATGTTTGTAGAATATAGATAAAATGATATATAGGGTCATGTAAAGTACTGGATACGTGGTCACAATTCGATGATAACTTCTGGAAATGTTATTTAAGAGTGTTTTAGTTTAAAATAGATTTTAGGTAAGTATTGGACTGTAATATAGGTACTAGGTAAACTACAGGGTTGATCAAAAGTATTCAAGTACGTTTTTATCCATTAGTATGAATTGCTAATAAATAAATTTAATGAAAGTTTAGCGTTTTCTTGCTTAACTAAATTTTCTTATTATATAGTATATACATCAACAGAAAGATTAAATACAGGGCTGTTCAAAAGTATTGAAATACATATTTGGCTATGGACATTAACACGTTATTTTCCTAAATAATGAAGTTTTGTTAAAGATTTCAGGAAGTGTTGGAAAGTGTTTCGTAACCTATCCTTAACGCATAATTTTTCTTTATTGTTAATTGAGATATGAGTTTTAAAATTGATTTTTGCATATTGCGTTCTGTGTACAAATGCTGTAGATCTTGTACAGGGTAACACAGCAGAAAGTGCACAGATTACAGTACATGAACGGAAGTAGCTTAAAGATGGTTTTAAAATAAATTCTACATTTTTACACAGAATTGCATTTAATAAGCTAAGATATATATGGAGAAAAATGATATACAGGACCACCGAAAGAATTTGATACATGGCTGCCTATGTAAGATATCCTCTGGAAATGTAAGTTCACTAGATTTAAACGTGTTTTTGTTTTAATTAAATCATAGCTAAATAGTGGCATAACCTTATGCAAAAATAGTAGACAAAGTACAGGGCTGTACAAAAGAATTAAAATTTGCTATCGTCTTTTGGGTATAAAATTCTAAAAGTCAAATTTCAACCTATTAGTCGTTTTAATACTTTACAACATTGTTGAAAATGCTTAAGAATACGGTTTGTTTGTCCGTATTCTAACTTGCGTTAATAGTTGGATTACTCTGTAATTGATACATGTATTAAGGCAATATTTTAATTCATAACCCAAATTATGACTAATATAATATAATAATTTATAAAAAAGAAACTCTACAATTCATTTTAACAGGAAACTTTTTGAAATTGAATAAAAACAAAAGTGAAATGCATTAAAAAAAATTTAAACCGAAAATTTTAATTAGAGCCACTTTTATGAAAATAACGTGCGTTTAACTTCCAAATCTACCCTTGTATAAATAAACGGAAAACAACATCTGCGTTTCACATCTGCGCTGTTCGGCAATAAATTCACTTGCAGACGATCAAAACAGTTAGTCTTTGGAATAAAGAACGTTTTGTTTGCTCGTATATATTGTTCTTTCATAAACGTATATGGTTCGCATGAATTTTAAAACTTTTAGGAAAATGTTACAAGAATGCGGCCAAAGGATACTTTACATGACAGTCCGAAAAGGTACAGTGTCAGTAATGTAGTTAAAAAAGAGCTCATTAATGTCATTGTACTGTATTCGAACATAATTCTACGAAAGAATCTACGTATTTCTATTTGGATTATCCCAGTTTAACACAGAGGAAGGTCATAAGAAATAGGTAAGGAAAAAGTATTTTCTCATCTTTCTCTTTTAGCTAATATTTTTAGTTTTAGTTAATTTCACATAAACATTTTATAAAAGCAATGACTAACATTCATTTAGCTTTTATCAATTCAATAAACTTTACTAAATTTAATTTTTATTTTGTTGAAATAAAAGGCCGCATGCCAACGATTTATTCATTTAAATGGTATTTAAATCAGATTTTTTTTTCCTTTTTAAAACTATGCGGTTAAAATTATGTTTCTTTAAATTTTAAAAGTTTTGGGTTTTAAAAGTAATTTAACCAATAGTTAACTTAATTACTATGCATGTATTATCACATCCCAATAGTTTCTACTTTAAACAGAGATTTAACTCATATATGAATCATATCGCATTATAAAATGTATGAATATGAAATATATGATATGTACAACATGCATATGAGGTATATATAGGCTAGATGGGAAGGTAATGGACAAGCTTCAATATTTTTGGTTAATAAAAAATACTTATTAACAATTTAATTTATGTATATGTATTTCATTAACTCCTCTCTACATGATTTAAAATCTAAATTATTTTTTATGCTCCTAATCAAGACACAGAAAATAATATTTCAAAGTTCCATCGATTTTCAGGAAAATTTGAATGAATTTGCTAAGAGTTGTCTTCATTTAAAAAACTAATACTGTCATTTTTCTTTCCTTGCAAAATTTGCATGTGTTCATGTTTCGTAAGAAAGAAAATTTTGAATTTTATGTACTTATGACTATTTGCAAAATTTCATTTATTTTTAAGAATTTAAGAAGCGTGTGTTACTGAGGTCGGGGGGCGCTCAATTAAATCTAATAATTCCCATTTAAATAAAAACAATTAAGTTACAGAAATTGTTAAAAATCAATTGTATTCTGAAAAATTAACTGCATCTATTGTGCCATATCTGTCACCGGAGACTGAGTGGCGCTCAACGTGTTATTTGTTAAAAATAGAGGGAAGTAAACGAATTTGTGCTAAAATAAAAAAAATTTCATATTTTCTTTATTTGAAAGGTTTAGATGGATATCTAAACCTTCCAATATATAAATAATTTGATAACTGTAATTCCCTGACATTTAGAATTTTAAACAATGTATCTAAAATAATTAAAATTTTGATATTGTGATAGTTACAATGATTTATTTAAACAGTGAACAATTCTCAAAATATTTCATTAATTATTGCTATGCTAATTTGTTAAATTTATTTGAAGCAAATATATTTTTTAATAGCATGCCTTCATTAAATTCTGGCTCTAATTATTGTTATAAAATCTATTACTTTTGTGAGGTTCCATTACTGGATTCACATTCCTTATTCTTTTTTTATTGTGTCTTATAAAAAATAACCTGTATTTTTAATACACTGCTAAAAATAAATTTTTCACCTCATTTTATTCTAAAAATTGCATAGTAATAATTCTAATCCCTTGTACTATTTATGATAGTATCAGTGTTATAGTGGCTTTGGCAACAGAATCCAGCCAAAAATTACATTTTTGAAAAAAAAAAAAAAAAAAAACGAACATAAAAATTTCACATTATAGGCAAAATAGAGTACAGAATTCAGTTCTGTAAGATATAAACAATTAATGACCGTTTTTAAAAATCATGTATCAAGAGTTATTATTGATTTAAATGTATAATTTCATAAATAAGAATGTAATATCTACAACCTATTATTAAAGTTATTTTTTTAATAATCAAAAAATATTTTTTAAGTTTTCTTTTACTGCTTGCAAACCCTTATGTAAAATGAATTAATCCTTTCTGTCATCACGTTGTATATATGCAAACAGAAGGAGATAATATATTATAATTTCAGAAAGAAAACAGATTAACAAAAATAAAGAAAATAGATTATAATAACAGAAAGATAATAGATTACAATTTGAGACGACCCTGTTTCTTGATTGAGCGTAAATAATTCTTGTTTTAAGATTACAAATCTGTTAGAAAGAAACAAGTTGGAAAATGCGCGTTAAACAAAGCAAATCAGGTGCATTTCGTACACTGTAAAAAATTTTGCGTAAGGCTCCTAAGAAAACCTGTGGCAGCTATTCTGCCACAGGTTTTCCCAGGAATTTAATCCAAAAATGCCAGGAAACTTACATATGCCAGGAAAGTCCAGAAATCTATAATATGGGATGTTACTCATGAAATATCAGTTAGGTTCCACCATTCTGAAACCTACAATCTGAGACATTACTCGTAAAATCTCAGTTAAATTCCTCCATTATGAAAAGCTCTGAAACCTATAATCTGGAATACTACTCATAAAATCTCAGTTAGGTTCCACCTTTCTGAAAATTTCCGAAATCTTTAATACGGTATGTTACTCATAAGATCTGAGGTAGGTTCCGCTATTCCGAAACCTATCACCTGGAACATTACTCATGAAAATTCATTTATGTTCCTGCATTTTGAAAAACTTTGAAACCTATAGCCTAGAACTCTACGCATAAAATCTCAGTTAAGTTTCTTCATTGTGAAAAGATCTGAAATATTTCACGAAATACGGTAAATGTTCCTGGGATATCTAGTGGCAGCAATTCTGCCACAGATTTTCACAGGAACATTACCAAAAATTTGTCTAGAAGATTGTGCAAATCTGAAAAGTTCAAAAATCTATAATCTAGTATGTTAAGGACCTTTTTCAATAACTTAATTCTAATTTTCAGCATGCTATTCAGAGAGTTTTAAGATGCCTTAGAGTTACAGTTAAGTTTGGTTCTTGAACATGATACAAATTAATGAGTTAGTAATCTTTATTGAGAATATAAACGATGATTGCACAGCTGAAAGTTAAACGTTGTATTAAAAATATTTCTAATTAGTTGTTTTCATTTTTCAGTCGACAACACAAATCTAAAAAACACAGGATATATATGAGTAAAATCTAATTTTTAAGTCATGGATATATTAAGATTACTTTTACAAAAATGAATTGATTAGAATATTGATGCAAGGATAAATTATGATAAATATACACTTCAGAAACAAAAGAAATATCTAAATGAGTGATACGTGCTGTGATCTACAAAAATGCATGCTTAAGTTTTTCACTTTTATATCAAACTCAATATACCAATTTGAAGGTGTAAATTAAGAGACAATGTAACACAAAGTATACATTTTTGGCAAAATCTCGTACAAAGAAATTATGTATTTTTAAAATAACCTTTAGATAATTTTGCCATGTTATTTAATAATTTAAACAGATTATCAACTTGTAATTTGGCTAATACAACAGATTAGTCATTTGGCATAAAATGGTATATTTAATCTATCAAAGCATTCTTAAAATGTTTTACAGTATCTGAATATCTGCTCTTTTTGGGGAAGTATGTGGTTATTTGAAGCTCCCCCCCCCCTTCCCCACTATCTTCACTTAAATTGGATCAATTACCTTTGATAATTCTATTCCTTAAATAATTAATATAATATCACAGTAATCAATGGAAAAAGGTTTTTTATGCATGTGCTATACACCACAAAATTCTTTTAAAAGATTATCCAAACCATTAAGGTTTTTTTACACAAATTTTCAAGGCAAGTTAAAATATGCAGAAATTTTTGAAAGAAATTTTAAAGTTATAGTCAAAAATAACTTTTTAATTGTAATTTAAGCATTAGCATATTTAAAGAGATTGATTCATTTGGTTAAAGTACAAAATTCAATTTCGGATGTCAAGGGAAAAATAGAATATTTAGCTGCCGAAAAAAGTTAATCTTTAAAAAAAATTTTGAAAATCTTAATACAGTTTACTCTTGATACTTCAAATAAAATACATTTCTCTCTTTGATATTACAAATTCCTGTAAATGACTTATTTGAACAATTAGCTATCACATATTGCTTTTTTAGGATAAGTTCGACTTAAGATATCGAGAATATTATACAGTTAAAAAATAACATAATTAAAAATAAAAATTCACAGAACTTTCATAAAATGCACAAAACTTTATTGATATTATGGTTTAAAATTACAATCTAGAATTTTATCACAGTTTGCTTAATTTTTCACCTAAAGTAATTACTTTTCGGGGAACTACATTACCATGTTTCAACTTCAACAATTTTAGTTCAATGAAAGTGTAAGTCCCAGTGCCTTTCAGAGAATGTTTTATGTTATAACAATAATATAAAGAGATTGTCGAAACTACACTCTGTACAAATTCCACACTTTCAATTAAAATTTTATCTTCTACTTGTTTTCGTTCAGCTGTAGAGGGATTGTCTGTGTATTTGCAAATTCTTAAAGCTAAATGGTTCAGTAACTCACTTTTTTCTGTCCACTGCAAGCAATCTTCATTTAAAGCTTTAGTTAGAGTCAGAGAATGAAATAGAGTTAGAAAAATGATGTAAAGGAATCTGAAAATCCTCGCGCATGGGTGCTTTAATATACAAGTGGGGACTGCTAATATTTAAAGAGCTGCTTTCAATACTTGAATTTAATTCTGCTGTTCTAAAGTCTCCATTTGTTTCTGTTAATGAACTATCATTACATTCAGATTTGATTATTATCCAAGGTGGCTAGAAAGAAACAAAAAGCATATTTTATTTTTTATTTTTTATGCATAAATTATTGAATACAATATTGTTTATTCAGTTTCTGGAAAAATCAAAATGCTTATTGGAGAAGTTATTCTCATTTGCAAAAACACTTTGTATTATGCATTAGTTTGATAATATAGAATACTTGAATATGTGTCCTACAAAAGGCTTTAATAACAATACAAAAAGTACTACAACTACTTTTGTATATTCCCAGTATGTTTTCCAAAATATAAAAAAAGTTTCAAAATATTCAATATATATCTTTTAAACAAGGGGTTTTTGCAAATGCACTGTTGTCATGTTGCGCATGGTAAAAAATGAATGTCCTTGAAATATACAGGGTTTTGTTCCAATTTGAAAAATGTATTGCATTATTTTGGATTTTAAGTGAAAAATTTGAATTTATTAGATAAAAATGGGTTTATGCATCGTTGAAACATTTTATTCTCAATTCTATATTGATTTTGTGAAATCTCCAATCAGTAGTGTAACTATAGTTTTGAGTCTTTTGCAAAATTTTCCACAAGGCCCCCTAGAATATATATCTATTTCTCATAACAAAACGGGGTCCCCGTTTCGTGATCCGTCTTTTGGGTATGATTGTTTTACGCGCAGATCAGGTTTGGAGTACCCAAAATATACAATCGTTATTCAATACAAATGACTCGTTCTTAAAATCCTATTATGATCAACCGTTTATGATCGTTTAAGATGTTTATTTTTCACAATTACTTCCAAGCCCCTCCCCCCCCCCCCCTACGTCGCAGGGTTTTGCGGAACTCAGTTTTGCCACTGTCCTCGATATTGATACACAATATAAGTTCATTTACGCTTCTTTTTTTACATATATATTTTGGTTAGCTCCGTGCACTATAGCATAAAATTAGCAGTTTCCACCGCCGAGTAACACTAAAAAACGTGGAGATTAACTTTACCGTCCTGAGACTGCAAACTGGATGGGTACTACTCGTAAAACATGATGGTTGTAAGATATATCGATACCAGGGATGAAAGGAGAAAAATTCGTTTATAATTTTCGGAGTCAAAATTAGCGATTATCCCAAACACTAAGGAAAGAACGTAGATAACTCTTTTTGGTTCAAAGGTTGTTTCACGCTGGTGGGAAGGGATAGTTAATTGCCAAGAGATCTTTTTTCACCCAAGCTAATTACGCATGTTATTATACAGTATGAAATATTTAAACCAGGGGTCGTAGTTTATCTTGAAATAATAATAAAAAAAATTTCCCGTAACGTCTAACTTAAATGCTTAAACCTGAAATTCCTTAAAATGTCTTTCTCCGATTTATTATACAATATGATTTATTTCATTTATGATAAAATTGATTTATGGAACGTAATTCCAAGTCAGTGTTACTTTTAATATACTTAATCCAGGAATCTCACTCCTGTGCAAATTAAAGTGTATCAATTGACAAAATCTGCTAAAAAACTGCTAAACCAGAAATGTGGATGTATCTGAATTATACAAGACACAGGTTCCTGCGCAAACTCGCTTAAGTTTACTAAATAAATTCCACTTACTTCGTGAAGCGGATTATTTAGGATTTTGATGGCTTCTAGATCGAATTCTAGAGATAAAGTGACTGGTAACCCCCCCCCCCCCTCTTAAAAAGGCTTAAACAAAAACTTTTGTTTAGAATTAAACGTTTTCTTTGAAGTTTGGGTATCAATTTATTAGAAAATTAGGTGAGACTAATCAACTCAACAATGTTTGGTCGAGTATAGATCAAGTGTAAAAGAACCTCCCCCCCCCCCCTCTCCAACTAATTCAGCTTTACCTAGATTTTCCTTGTCGAGAACCAATTAGTTTTAAATTTTGGTCTCCTTTTATTAGAAGGATAACTTACTCCTTTAACAAGTTGAATTCCACGCCAGTCACAGATGACTGGCACTGAAATTTCCGTTTACTTAATGATATCCTTTAATAAAATAAAACGAAAATTTTAAATAAATATTCAGCAATTCCTTAAAACTATATAATATTTAGTTTTATATTATAATTTTACGCTGTCGGCCACCGTCGGATGACGCGACTAAAATGGAAATTTCAATGTCAGTCACCGGTAAATGACATGGCACTTAACATCTTAACTCAAGGTTTTATAGGTTAAGTATTGGTGGGGGGGGGGGGGGAGAATCCACAACTTTTATTTTGTTTATTTTAAATTGCATTTTCCTTGTATAAAATTATTCAAATAGCTTAAAATTTTGGGTACATATTTAATAGAAATATGTATCAATCTCACGGATACTTAAGGATACTTAATTATATTTTTTAACTATCTTAATAATTGCAGCAAACGTTAAAATTCCAGCCCCCCCCCCACCCTCCCTCACTTCAAACACTTATAAAATTTATCGGATGCTTTATAAATATAGTTTTGTGAAATTTTAAAAATGCATTTGCTAACCCTGTCAAAATAAAGATGTTAAGAAATTTGTCAGATTCAAGGTATACTGTGTGACACTGGAATAGTTCAACAAATCACAGCATTAGATGTAATAAGATTTAAATTCAAAGTGATATTTTACGCTTTAAAGTAAAAGCTCACGCATGTTATGTAAAAGATTATTTTTCATGTTTCTTCTCAATTCTTTTGGTAATAAATAATTAAGTATGCTTTTTTAAAATTTAATTTTTGAAGCCTTTTTGGAAGCGTATTTCTAGAATTCCTTTTCTAATATACTAGTTAATGTGCATTTAAGTTTGTTTAAATTATATAACATAAATATTGTGTTATTTTAAATCATATCACAGAAATCCTCGATATTACTTTATCCCCTGTTAATGTGGTTTCGAATAATATTGCAATTCTTTATGCAGCTTTATGTTAATTTTATAAAATTTTAATTTTGAAAGTTATTTTGTAAGTGAGATTTAGATGCCTCCGTTTGCGTGGATTTTAGTTGGGCTTTGGAGGGCTTGATAACGCGGATATCCGAGCTCTTGTTTTTCAATAACGCATAACGGTCATAATGCATAATTTAAGTTTGATTGCATAATATATTCAAATTTGGAAATTAAGTTTGAGAAATTCTCGATATTACGCCTCCTTTTAACGGAGATTCAGAGCAGTTTTTCTAATGTAACTTTTATTTAATAAATTTTAATTTTACTATCTTAGCCTTTTTCATGCCTGTTTAAATAGATAGAATTTAATTAGGGGTTTACCAATTCCTCGCCCCTCCCGCCCCCCTTACACACATAGCCGCATTAATGCAGATTTCCGAGCTCATTTTAAATAGTGTTAATATGGCTACGGTAATTTCTTGGTTACATATTTTTCTTTTAGTACAATTTCAGATTTCAGTTGAGTATAATCCTATCAAACGGAAAATTAAAAATATTAGTAAGCTACAATGTTGATACTTAGAACTGTACGAACACTTGATATGATTTTATATGAAGTTTTCTTAACTTTGTTAATGGTCAATAATTAAAAAACTGCGTACTGGCTAGTGGCCAATATTAATTTTTATCTATATTTTGCACCAGCATACAAATGAAAGATTATTGTAAATAATTATGTACAGATCTATATAATGAGGACACATGCACATATATTATTCCAATTATTCAAAATTTTTAAAAAGAAAATAACATTAAAAAAGTATGCCTGACAAATGTTAAAAAAATCAGTAGTTAAAGCATTGACTTCAATAAAAGACTGATAGAAATCCACCAATGCATAATTTATGTAACATTTTTTTCTTAAATTAAGATTGTAAATTGATACTATAGAATTTTGTTTAGTTTTCACTTAATCCTTCATTTAACTTACACAAAGTTTTTAGCTATTGATAATGTGTATAGAATTTTTTATTTTATATAAGTCTGCTTATAAGTTAAATTGCAAATGTAATAAAATATAAAATAGTCTTCAAATTTTTTTTCAATTTAAAAATCAAACAAGTTACCGTATCATTCATTCCTAAAAGATAAATAACACTTCCAGGAGGTATATTCAAAAGCAGTAAATAATCATCATCTACTTCTGTTCCATCACCAAAGTAAACCTTTGACTCTTTCAAAAGAAATTTTCAATTTCTGACCCATGATAAATTAGAAGCAATAAAACTGGAATAATTTGTATTTTATTGCAAATATTTTTTAAAGTAACTTTCTATAAATGTAATTGCCTTGCTGTAAAACTCTACAAAAAATCTCTACAGATTGCAAAATTCATGTAGTGGCACACTGTCTCATGCATAAAAGATATGCAAAGGATATCTGGCAAAGATTGGATATTCAACTAACAAGTGCAGGTTTGGAAGTTGCACCAACATACAAGTTACTCCAATTACTCGACAATACATTCTTGCACTCAAAAAAAGAATTTAACATTTTCTGAACTTAAATATAAGTATATTGAAACAAATACTCATTTAGATAAACGTAGATTTATTTTTTCTCTTTTCTCTAATATAAAAGTAAAAAAGTCGATTATGAGTAAAAAATGAAAACAGAATTCAAATATAAGGATTTAAAAAAGGTGCTAGCTAAAGTTACGCTTAAATTAGGGGATAACTCAATTGCATTCTGTTTTAATCGGAGACTGCATTTAAGCTACCGATAATGTTAGTAAAATTAACTTAACCGCATTGAAATAAATATTTTAACAAGATTTTCAATCAACACAGAATTTTCCAGAGATTCTATCATAAAATTATTGTAAATTCAATAATTATGTGGTTATATTCTGTTAGTAAAATATACACTGGGTTTCTTTAACTAAAGATTTTAAAAAGAAGGTTATTGTTCTATTTTGATAATCTCAAATACATACTTAAGTGCTAGGTTAAAGAAAAATTTTAAATGGAGGATTATGTGATTTACGGCAGCTTAATTAAACATAAAATTTGCTTTAAATATTTTAATAGAATATATGAAGAATACCATACAAACTTACCTGGTAGTTGTTTAAATTCTAATCCACAAACTGAACATTTTTTAACAGTTTGATGATCAGTTAAATAAAACAGACCTAGTTTATTTACGTTAATAAGATTATTTTATCTTCAAAGTTAAAAATTCGAGAGGCAATTTAGGGAAATTTGATAAATTTGCAAAACATGGGGGTGCTATAAAATGAACGATGTCTATTTGATCGAAAATCTCTAAGGAAATGTTATGTTAAAATGCAGAAAATTGCTTACAGTTTCGTTAAAGATCGATTTCCTTATTATATAGCATTTGGGATTCCTGCATTAAATTTTTAAGTAAAAGAACCTTACTGTACTTCGGAGTCACATTTATTCACAATAACCTTACCACAAATGAGTAATATTTTATAGTAAGTGCCTTAAAATTGTACCTTTCCGTCCGAGATCCAGATACCTTACAGATACTAAAGATGGGGGGGGGGGGGGGGGTATTGATGACAAAATTTAAACATTTCTCTACTGATATGGCTTTAATTTAATGTTACAGACTCAATATTTTGAAAAATAAAATAGTTGGCCAGAGCTTCTCCCCTTTTCCATTCAAGCGTTGTTTATAATAATTGTTATGTAAGATTTATTGTTTTAGGAAACAATCGAAACAGCTTAAGACGTGATATCGATTAATACACGAATTTACTCCAGTTCCAACATCACCAGAACATTGCTCTTACAACAAATGTAAAAAATTTCCTTTTAATATAAGATAAAAATTTTCATTCCTTGGAACAAAAAGATCTCGCTTAAGACGTGAATTCATATACCTTGATAATAAGTTTTTAATTTGAACATGAAACTATTTTCGACTAGTAATAATCGCTTTATTTAATGGCAGAAAGATTACTATTCGAAAATAGAGATAGACATTGTAAAAAAAAATCCTCTAGACTGGCATTGCTGATTAAATAAGGCGAATATTATTAATCGGAAATAGTAGGTATTTGGATAAAAAGTCGCGGTAATAAAATCGAGAATTTCGTCAAACAATTGCTGATAAAATAATTTCGTAAAACGATCATTGGTCGAATTTGGAAAAATAGGTTTCAAAATGTACAATAAGATGGGCACACGCACTTTCATATCAAAGTTAGTTGCTCTAGATCCCTTAGTCTTTTTTTTTCATCTGAGTCAATAAAATGTCCCACACGCAAAAAGTAGTTCATATGGATAATTAAGACCAAGAAGAGTCTTCAGATTCTAAACTGGGAAAAAAGATATTCGAGTTGCACAATTAAATTCGTAGTAAAAGCTTCGGTAAAAATTAGTGACTCTAGTTTCCATACTCGATTCATAACTAAGCGAACAAAATGATACACACAAAAAAATTGATTTTTAGATGTAAAATAAAGCTTAGAAGCTGTACAGGGCAGAAATTTGAATAAGAGCTTTGAGATGCACAATTAGAAGGGTATCCGACCCTTTGTGTTATTCTTTATAGCACAAGATCTCGTAGTCATTTCACAAGTGGGATAATAAAATGACATACACGCAAAATAACGATTTTTCTGTAATTAATATACCAACCACAAAATAAGAAATGTTACAAACAAAACATTTATAACTTTGCACAGTTTACCAGTAATTTCTAGTTTACAGTAAATCCGAAAAGTTACACAAAAGCTATATAAAAAGGATGCCTATTAAAACTAAGGAATGTTACACATAAAATATTCGGAATGTTTCACAGTTGATCAGTAATTTCCACTTTCTCAACTATTTCGAAAAGTTACACAACCTTGTGGAAGGTATTACACCGGATTTCTCGGTATTCTTGAATCAGAAGAAATAAACCGAGAAAACCCAGGAATGTTACACAGTAAAGTTCAAGAACATTGCGCAGATTTTTTACAGTGTACTATAAAGAAGTTAAAAAAATATTCAGATCTTAGTGTAATAGTAGACAGTACTTCGGATACTGTTTAAGTATCCGAAATGTTTTTTTTTGTAAACACTATATATCTGCTTTCTATTATAAAATAAGTAATCTTTAACGAATCTCAGCAACATAAGCATCAATTTCATAAAATGTGAAATATTTTAATATAATTAAAACGCGTCCCAAAACAATATTTCCTTCTTTACCATAATGTAATGGAATATTTTAGTATGGCCCTGTAAATTAATTAAAACGATTCTCTGCACTACAGATTATACAGAATTTATATTGTAGTATATACTTCATAGATGCATGTCAATTTTATTATGTTCGAAAACGTGTAACATTATTAAAAGGCACTTGAAACTATTTTTATACATTGGCCGTTATGCAAGGGAACGCTTTTCACTGTCTCTATAATTGAATTATTCATCTCATTTTCATAAAAATTGAAATGACTTGATAAAATTATGCAAGAGTTATGTATTTTAAATTTCAAACAATTCGGATAAGTAGTTTTTGCGTTGTTATATGCGAACGGACAGATAGACAGACGGACGGATTGAATGACAACTATAGTTATTACGTATTTACATAATTACGATCGCGTACTTAGAAACAAGTCAAGCATATACGAATTTGTACTTCATGTAATTTTGTTTTGCTATTTAAAAAACTTTTTCGCAGTTTACACATCAAAGAATACGGTAAATCTTTGTACCCAAAAACCTGTCTATTTTAAATATTACACAAAAATGTGTTTTCCATGTTATGTAGACATATGTGTAAAAACAGAATATTACACAAAAATCTGTGCATTCTGTACATAACACAAAAACATGTGTATTTTGCATATTACACAACATTGTAGGTATTTTCCTATTGCACAAAAATATTTGTAAAAAAAGAATATTACACATATGTATGTGTAAAAATAGTGCTCAGAAATATGTGTATTTCAGTGCAATTCACACATTAAAGTGTGTATTTCAAGAGTTATCAGATAACTTTTACACATTTGGACTTATCATCAAATTATACATTAAAATGTGTATTCTGAAATTTACACATTTGACGCAATTTACACACAAATTTACACATATAGACATGTCGTTTTTGTATCATCGATTTACACATTTTTGTGTGTAAATTTACACAATTTTTTTTTAGAGTGAGGAGTCTTTTGAAAAATTAAAAAATTCTTTAATTGCAAAACCCATCCTCAAAATTTATGATCCTAAATTACCTTTACATATGTTTGTAGATGCCTCTCAGATAGCAGTAGGTGCCGTTCTAAAACAACCTGATAAAGAAAATTTCTTACATCCTATTGCTTATCATTCTAGAATTTTGAAGAGTTATGAGCAAAATTATTTCATAACTGAATTAGAATGTTTAGCTATTATAGATACTCTTGACAAATTCTATCATTACTTTCATGGTGTCAAGTTTACAATTCATACGGACCACGCATCTCTAGTATGGTTAAAGATTGTTAAAAACTTAAGAGGTAGGCTTTTTAGATGGTCGCTCAAACTTAGTATGTTTGATTATGAGATAAAATATGAAAAGGGTTCAACAAATGTCGAAGCAGACATGTTGTCACGAAATCCTGTTTGTCATTTTAATCAACATATTAGTTTATTGCTAGATAGGAAAGAAATTATAGAGATGCAAGACAAAGACAATGTTTGTGACAAAAAATATAAAAAAGAGAATGGAATTATTATAGTTCAGAAAAAGGGATTAAAAAAAATTGTTGTACCAATGTCATTAAGAAAAAAATTACTCCATATTGCTCATGATAATTTTGGACATTTAGGGATTCAAAAAATGCTTAATTTAATATCTCCCAACTATTATTGGCCTAATATGACAATAGACATTACAGAATTTGTTAAACATTGCGATACCTGTCAGAAAAATAAAAAACCAAAACAGAAAAGATTCGGCTTATTACAAGCTATGCCAGCAACAGATCAACCTTTTGAATGTCTTTCTATTGATACTGTTGGTGGATTTAACTATTACAACTCAACAAAAAGATTCTTACACATAATAATAGATCATGCAACTAGATTTGTTTGGGCTTTTCCCTCCAAAAATGTTACCACTGAAACATACACTAACTGTTTAAAACAAATTTTCAATATCAAAGCACCTCAAAAAATACTTAGTGACAGGCATAAATCTTTCAGATCTCCAAGATTTAAGAAATTCCTTAGAAATCATCATGTTCAACAGCGTTTTGCATCCGCACATCATCCTCAGACCAATGGAAAGGTAGAGCGCGTTAATCAGACTATAGTTACCAGGCTTAAATGTAAAGTTAATTCCACTTCTTCTAAAATACCTTGGACTAGATTATTAAACCAAGTCATCGAAGAATACAACAATACGCCCCATTCTATCACCAAGTTCCCACCTGCCTATTTATTTTATGGTCAATTGCCTTATGAATCTCCTTTAAAACAAAACTATTACCCATCAGTAGACAAAGCCCTCAAAATTGCGAAAGCGCGAACTCAGGAATTTCACCTTAAAAGTAAAAGGCTCTATGATCGAAATTTTGTCGAATGCCCATTAAAAATACAAGAGTCTGTAATTTATGAAGAATTTAAATACCCTAACACTCGAAAATCAGAACCTACTTTCTCTGGACCATACAAAATTATATAAATTTTGTATGGTCCAATAAAATAAATAATTATTTATTTATTTATAATTATACAAAATTATAAATAAACTTTCTGATGTAACTTATGAAATAGATAAATTTAATTATGAGACAGGACAGAATTCCGTTATTGTGCATGTTTCTAAATTAAGCCCCTATTTTTCACCAGAAGATTTTAAACTGTTTCATGAGCAACCCAAAAAACAAACAAAACCTCAGATACAATCACAATCACTAGATCAAACTAAAGTCAAGACAGTAGATTAAGTTTTAATTCTTATTCTTTAAATAGTTTATCACCATAATTTTCAACATTAGCAGGTATGTTCTTGGAGGCCTACAAGAATATTACTTGTTTTGGGGAGTTTTTGGGGTTAAATTGGGCTCCTTATGCAGGCATAAGGTGAACACTTTGATTGTAAAAGCTTTCAAATTGATGTTGATAAATTAATTTTAAGGGTGCTTAAGTCTAACTATATTTACTCATGTATTTCACATTAGTATTATTCTATTTATTCAGCAGATATTTATGTTATAACAGTTATAAAATCTAATGATTCTACTCAAACCTATAACATAATATTGATTTTCAGTGATTGTGAAAACTACAGATATTAAAAGTTTTTCAAAAAAGCACACTATTTTTATTTCCATTTCTCAATTAAGAATGACACCTTTTATTCCTATTGTATTTTATTATTAAAGTTTATAAACCATGTGTAGATAAAACATTATTCTACATTTGGCATTTGAAAACTTATAACCAAATTTGACAATTTTGTAAAAGAGTATCAGAGAGGAATTATTGTAAGGAAATACTGGTTGAGAGTCCATTTTCTAAATAGTTAGATTTAATTTTATTTGGATTTTGGAATTATTATGATTTTTTTTTTATTTATACTTTCGGCTAGCAAAAAATACTTTCTTATGCTATTAGAAGATAAGAAAATTATTTAGTTGCTATGTAATTATTTTTATCCTCAACCAATATTTTCCCTATCAATAATAAACAAATAGTGATATTTTCTTTTGATTATACTCTTGTTTTACTATTATTATTATTATTATTATGATTTCTATAATGAAATTTAGTATTAATTATACTCTTATTGAAAAATATTAGGATATGGAGTCTTATTATACTATTACTTATTATTGTTGTTATTGTTATTATTTAAATTTTTCTATATTATTTATTATTGATATTGAGAGTGATGCTATTTATTATTGAAAAATTGATATATTATTGAAAGATGCTGGATCCAACATAACATTAAAACCAAAGATTAAACTAGGTTTGAAGATCTTTAATTAAAGAGACTGTATTCAGAGAACATTGGAAAAGACTCTTTTATCTATACTATTGAAAGACTTGTTTCATTTAAAGGACTTATTTAAAATAAACAATGCATTAAGTCATTGTAATTATTTAAACTTCCATGAGAACGAATTTTTATTGTTTTTATTATATTTTTATCTCTTGCTTATTAATATTCATAACTTATTTACTGTTATTATATGTATTATCTCTTATGCACTTACAAATGGTAAGTTATGTTGTAACATTATTGTATTTCTTTCAGGGAAATGCTCCTACCTAAATTTAATTCAGAATTATTTTCTCTTAACTATTTTATTTTAATCGCTAATATTTTTTATATTGCGTTAATTTTCTTTTCTTCCATCTCTTGGCTTCCTGAGTTTGACAGTTTTATTCCAAAATTTAACTTTTCTAAATTATTATATTTCTGTTGTCTGAACTTGTAGTTTTATTTAACTATCAATTTCATACAAAGTCTTGGGGAGGGGGGATAATATTACAAATTTAAAATTTTTTCGCCAAAACTAACCTTTATACTATCTTAATTTTCTTATAATAATATTCCGTACTTACTTCAAATTATTAAATTAAAATCTTGCTTCTAAATCTGATCTGTTAATCCTTATGCAGACGATATAAATTCTTAATTTGCCTTAAAAAACATTATTCCAGTATGCGTAAATTTAAAAAGATGGCTCTAAATTAAAAATATTCTTAATTAAAACTTTATTTCTTAATATTCCAAATAAAACTGATTTCTTCTATGTTTTTATCAACCCTTTTTAAGACAGTCTTATTAAATTTATTCCAAACCCATACCTTTCAAAAAAATATCATTATTTTATTTTATCTATTTATTTATTTTTCCTACGTCAACCTTTGATGTGTGTATATTAATAAATTCATTTCTTTTCTTTTTCTCTTAAAATTAATCATTTATAAAAGTCGTCTGCCTAAGATATCCCGATTCAATTATAAATTGGTTAAATAATATTTTTTTTTAAATAAATTTATCGTCTGTGGAAAATAGCCTCGTAGCTGGACAAGAATTCTGTTTACATAAAAGAATGATGGTTTGAGGTTACAGAATGTTCCAGAACTTTCTTTTGAGTTTTAAAAGGTAGAAGCCTCGAGTGGAGGAGGAAGATTCTTGGGTTGCTTCTTGGATGAGGACGGCTTGCGGAAATAATGATGAAATTTTTGCAAAAGGAGCTTTTCCCGTTCTCATTATTACGAATAAAATAAATGAACTTACAGCAGCCAATGACTAATTATTGGATCTTCTACATTTATTTATTTATTTTGTTTTTTCCCTCGCTTGCCATGACTGTGTGTGTGTTTTTTTTTTTTTTTTTTTTTTTTTTTTTTTTTTCCAGTGGAAATAATTCGAGTTTCTCCTTAAATCGTCACATTTATAGCAGGGTAATAACACCATCCACAAGTCTTATTATCCCGGTTGATTCTTTTCAATGGTCAATTATTATTATCATCTGAACTATTCATTTTTAGCTCGCAGGCTATCATAGCCTGAGAGCTTATGTGCCTGTCCGTTCTGTATGTACGTGCGTAACGCGATAACTAATGATAAAAATATCCGATCCACATAAAATATAAAATTTTGTATATAAGTAAATCCCGATAAGGCGCTTCCCTGATTAGTTTTTGGAGTTCATTCGATATGAATAACAGGGGGGACAGGGGGTCGTGCCCCTCCCTTTAATTGATATAAATGTGTTTTTCATGCAGAATTATCAATTTTAGATATAGGATCATTCTGGTTGGGCGTCTCCGTGGTTGGTATTAGGTTTTCATTGAATAAATATATATACAGGGGGAACGGGGTTCTAATGCCCCTCCCTTTAATTTATATAAATGGGTTTTACATGCACAATTATCAGATTTCGTTCAAATCTCTAAATAGTTTTGGAAGTTTAATGGTTAAGTATAAAAAAGGGGGATAGCTCCTCTTAAATTATTTGTAGTGTATTTATCAGTTTTCTAAATTTAGAATATAATTTTTTTTTAGAATCTATCCAGGATTGCTCCGCCTCAGGAATATTCTGACCAGGCAATTCTTTGTCACCAGTGTTTTCTGACAGAGAATCTCTCTAGTGAAATTTCGCTATAGTTTTCTATAAAAGAAAAATATAAATATTTTAATTGGAAATTTCTCTGAAGCATGACAAGCCTGCTATCCATTCACTATTAAAAAAATTTCGTAAATTCACAGAAAAACTGTCAGTTTTGGCACCAATGTAAAACCGCTAAATTTGCAGAAAGTATCTGTAATAGTTCAGTAAAATGATTTTTTCTGTAAAAAAAATACAGATTTTCCCCTAAAATTGACGAAATTCACATTTTTTTAAAAGAAAAAAAAAAGATGTTTTTGTTTAAAACAGTTTTTTTTTTCTATAAAAAATATAATTCTTATCTGTAAAAATTACAGATATTTTTTAACAGTGTTTTCAAGTAAACATTTTCACGTTTAATAAAAATGTTTTAGATACAAACATTAACAGTATTAAAATTAACACTAAAATCAATACTATTTTGCTAAGCAGCGGAAAATGTTTATTGAGACTTTGTAAAATCCTAAAAATCGATATTTTAAATTGAGAAACATCTAAACAAAAAAAAAAAAAAAAGAAGAAATTTTTTTAGGCAACGGCATTGAATTCCCCCCCCCCCCCAAATAAAATGGGTATTTTCAAATATTCTTTCTCATACAATAATATTGGGCGGCAATTAATAATTGCAACCTCATTAAAATATGTTAAATTTATGAGAGAACTTAATTTCTATATTTCCTTTCCTACACTTTTGCGTTATTCACCTATCGTAAATTTTTATAGCATTTTCGAATTGTTACACTTTATGCTTTATAGCGATCATTTTCTATACAGTGCTATTTTCATGACTCACATTGTGCCTTTATAACGGACGTAACACATTTTGTACAGCGACTTTAGGCATATTTTTGATGACGTAAACAAAACCATATATTAACCATTCTATACGCTATAGTTAATGTCCTCGTAATTTTACCTTTTCCCGAATGTGATAACAATACCTGATTTATATTTCATGCAAACACATTATAATTTTCATAACAGAACAGCATGAAAAAATAATCCATAAAAAATAACCGAGGGGTCAGGGCGAGAAAAAAAGCGCCCCTTCTTGCCCTCTAGCAACAACGATTTTTATGTTTGGGTACACGACATTGAACCCACAAAAAAAAGCTTGAAGTATATCTCCCGAGATTCTCCCTCATGCAAGCTATTTATTATTTTTATTCTATTTTTTATTTTTTTTCTCCGTTTGGCCTCGTTTTGAAGACATGCCCAGGAGATTGGGAGGAGGAGAGATTGCTGGGTGACGTAACTATGGCTCCGAGCATACGTGTATTTTGCTGAAGTTCAACTGAATTCCAAGAACTCCTTTCGTCTCCCCCCTTCTGCGGTTTACTGACAATAGAAAACAGGGAAGATTACAATGGTTCAAGAGCAGGGCCGTTGCTAAGGGGGCACTATGGGCGTCTCAGCCCCCCTAAAACATTTTGAGCCCCCCCCCCCCTGTAAAAAATTCCAAGGTCACTCAGTGAATTTATATTCCGAAAATCCAAATAAAATTCTATTCAAAAATCTAATTTAGTTTTGAGGACCTTTCGCAGTTTTGCAAAAATACTAAATGGTTGCTAAAATAAGCGTTTCAACACTTCTTCATCCTATTTGCACATAGCACGCTGACATGATGTTTAATATTGCACTAATTATACACTGGAATTTTTCACCATCCTATTACTTTTTCAGTATAAAATCAAGTTATTACAACAGTTTAATGAGAAACCATAGTAATTACAGTGTGAATATGCACAAATTTATCTTTCTGCATGAGAGAAAATATGAGCTCCCCCCCCCCCCCCCTATTATTCACTACAAGCTACGGCCCTGTTCAGGAGATAACTATCTCAACCCTATTTAAGGGAAGGATCCCTGTCCTACAGATGGACGGAAGTTCAACTGGAATAATCATGAAACATAAATTACGCCGACTGCGAACATAAAACGCGCCGACTGCTAACCGCAAAAAAGTATTTCTCTGTGTTCGCACCTTAAGGCTCCGGGAACATGCTTGTTTTGGTTCAGCCACATGAATTTCACGAAATCTTTTGTATTTCCCCTTCTACGGTTTAATCAAAATAGAAAACAAGAAGATGAACAATGGATCAGGAGATAAGGACTCAATCCTACTTGAAGGAAAGATCCCTATTTTGCAGGTTACCACTCCCCTTACCGCAAGAGTCATTAAAGATAAAAAACACCGTGTCGCCACAACAAACAAGCCAACGGTCGCCGACAGTTTGTATGTGAGTGTGTTTTCACCTTACGCTGGAACTCGCCCCCCAGCAGAGCTTTTGACGTCAGAAGCGTAGGGAAGGCATTGTGTGAAACCAAAAGTTTACAAAAAAAAAAAAAAAAAAAAAAAAAGAAAGAAAGAAAAAAACTTCTAGCTGGAGTAAAAATATGAAGCTTTGAGCTGTCTACTGTCATTTTCGTGCACGGTGCATCAAAGGAATAAGATATGGTTTCGGTTTGTGAATAACTGAAAACATGGAGATGATTATAAAAGCCGTTGTGGTAATATAAAAGAGGATGAGCCCAACCCTTTTATAACTGACGAGTGGAAAGGGAATTTTGTAAAGTGGAGAGGTGTCTTTATAAAACTTAGGTAATAATTCATATGCTAAAAAAAAATTCGACCTATTTTTTTTCTAATTATCTGGATAACACAGCCATTTAATACAGGACGAATAACCAGCGGAGACCCGGCAAGGAAAGCCTTCTGACCCCCCCCCCCCCCCCCCGCATTCTCGGAGGAACTAAACTGCTCTCATCCCTTATGTAGATTGCCCTATCAAAAAGTTAAGAACTAGCCTTTCGTATATGGATATTTAATTTTAAGTGACTGAAGCCCCATTTATGCGGGACCCAAAGATAATTTCGGCTGCCCTTTTTATTAAAAAAGTACCTCGATTTATTTTATTTATATATTTATTTTTATTTATTTACCTATTTATTTATTTTTATTTTATTTTACTTTATTTTTATCTATTTATTTATTTATTATTTTTTGAGTATGAAGGGATATTTGTTGGTTATTAATAGATATTACGATGCACTTGACGCACTAACCATTATATATTTTTTATTTATATACAGTTATATTTTAGAAAATATGGGACCCCGATTTGGGACCCCATCACCAATGGGCCCAACGCTACGACATTGTTGATCTATGAGGTAATCAAGCCCTGTGAGTGTCACTAAATAAATGAATTAGAATAGTAATATTTATCTTATTTAATCACAAAAAATTTTACGGTTAAATTTCTACAAAATGTGTGCGACCAGTATTGATTTCAGGTGGTCGCCCAGGGGGGACATTCCTCGTGGCGCAATGAGACGTCCCCCCCCCCTTGGAAGGTTTGAGATTTTGTGTTTTCAATGTTTAAAATGTGCCACTTCTTCCCGTATCTATGCAGCATCTCCCCTGGAACCACAGAAGTCCCTCCCGGAGAAAAGTGTCTGAAGAATCACTGTCTGCGGCAAAACTTTGTGTTAAATAATAGTGCCTCGCAAAGATATGGATTTTAGGCACCTGTGAAAATGTTTAGGTACCTGTTTTACGCAACGCTGATCTCGACGGAGTTATACTTTATAGTATCATGACCAAATTGTAAATACATACCAAATGAAGATGCAATTCTTTGTCGCTATTGTTGTCAGGTGACTAATAAAATTAGTCAAAAGTTCCCGAGTCTTCGATGTATAAGCACATTATGACAAGTTGTATTTATGACTGAAAAATTGACCATGTGGTCACTAATCAATCCATCTGACCATCATGTTGTGATACTTCTGGAGTTGCAATGTGAGTCATTTGAGAGTCATCATGCAACGGATTATCAAAGTCATATTTTGCCCACTGTTGTGCACTTTATATCAGTGCTATAATAGCTTTATAGAAGCCTTAGCTGTGACTGTGACACCTAGTAGTATTTGCGACACCTCATCGACTGGCTATGCGGTATGACTAATCAATCAATAGAACAGCGGTTTCCAAACTTTCTCGGTACGCGACCCACCTTTCATTGAAGAAAATTTTCGAGAACCACCTTTCAATAAAAAAAAAAATGTCGCGACCCACCCAAGATAAAGTTGCTTATCAGTATAGCTATTTTTTACGATCTCTATACACTCGGCTATCCTATCCTATGAAAAATGCAAATTTTCCTACATCATCAACAAAAACACGAATTGATAATCTCTCTGTGTATAAGTGAATATAATTAAAATTAAAACAATGCACAAATTACAAAGAAAGCTAAAAATGCGTTTAATTATTAAGAAAACATAATTTTATATTCAATGCGAATTCTGGTATTGGTGTTTTCCAATGTGTGGAACATATATTAAATCGCGGTTTGTCTCAGTACTTGTCTTTCAAAAGCAGCAAAGTACAAAAAGTATGTTCTCATAAGCACGAAATGTTGAATTTCATCAAAGACCTCAAAGCTGATTTAATTATTTCTGGATATTCTGTTCTTATCTATATTAATCTAGAAGGGAATTAAGGATTTTCCCTTGAAATATTATTTCCTGTTGAAATTGTCATATCTTTTTAAACAGATGAAATAAAAGATATATTTTGATGACAAACCTCGATTGTTCCGCGACCCACCAAACAACTGCTGCGGCCCACCAGTGGGTCGAGACCCATAGATTGGGAACCGCTGCAATAGAAAATCAGAAAGTAGGCTTATTTTGCGAATTAACTAGCTTCTTATCTAAGGCATCTATAGAAATGATAATTAAAGCAATACATATAAAAAATAATTACTTTTTTGATTTTATTGACAATATAAAATGACAACAACAATTGGAAGGAAATTTTACGCGGCGTCCCATTCATGTCTTCCCTTAGTATTTTACTAGATTAAGAAGCATCTGTCTTTTTTTACATTGCAACATACTAAATGTAAAACTCTGAACTTAAATGAATCCCTGCAGTTTTTCCTGTCATACCGACTTCCAAATTACTAGAACAAAAACGGGTGTGTTAGTGTTATTTTAAGAAGTCCTTTTCCTTAGAAGAAAATAGAAAATCTCTCTCAAAAGTTCTATAGGAAGCCATAAGAAATCTTCCACACTCAATTAGAAAATTGTGGGGCCTCAGCTGACCTTAACGGTTTCCATTGTCGTGCACCCCTGCGAAAAATCCAGGGACTCTGAACACAAAAAATCGTGAAAATGTATATACAGAGGTCCTATTCTCGTATAGATCGAATATCGTAGCTGCAAAGTACGTTGAAAGGTTGGGGTGGAAATATCAATTCCATTCTTTTTGCCCCAACTATTCTGTTGTAAGAATAGACACAGAAGAAAGAAGTTGTAATATAAAGGATATTTATAAATTATACGCACAACTTTCCGATGGTCACTGACAGAGTTTTCTCCCTGTCTTTTGACTAACACTAGAGATTTGGCGAATAAGAAATAAAAAAAAATTAGCCAAATGAAGAAAAATGTTAGCAAAATAGATTCGGCATGAAACACTGAAAAATACTAAATATTAAGGCTCCTGGCCCTGCAGGCGAAGACATTCGCGAGCTAAAGTTAAACCTATGGGGAGGTTATTTCCTATTTTTTTTTTCTCATTTGCATTTTGACATTTTTAAATATATATATTTTTTAATTGAATAGCTATTTTTGTTGCAGATATTTTTTTAGAATTACACTTTCATTTTCCAAACCGGTTTCGAAAGTGAAAGTAACCTTACAAAAAATATCTGCAACCAGAATCGAAAAAGTAAAAAATGAGATACGTAGAGATAGACCTCAATCATCCAATGTGAAAAAAAAAAAATTATTTAAAATGCAAACAATATATTAGAAAATAACCTCCACCATCAAAGGTTTAGCATAAGCTCGCAAGTGCCTTCGTTTGCAGTTACAGGATCCTTAAAAGTGCGAAGTAGTTCCAAAGTACGTGGGGCCTGTGGATTCTGCTTTGGTTTTACAAATTCCATTTGTATTGAGTTATTTTTTCTCTCCATTGTATAAAGGTGGAAATTCAATGGTTCATTTATTGTAATACAATTAATGATTATATATATAATAGAAATTATTCTTCGAAATTCTTAGCTATTAAATAATTTAATTTTTTTCCCTATAATAGAGGCAGCTCCATAAGTATATAATTTGATTAATATATTAATCCTATAGATGGCAGCACTAAAATAATTTTCTGCTAGAAGTTGTAGTAATATACTCTAGTTAAATAATTAATATAGTAATATTAATAATTGATTAAAAATAAAAATATAATACTTCTAACGGTAGCATTTATTTTTTTTCTAAATATATTATGAATTATATAGTATAATACATGTTCTACTAATTTTTATAATTATTGTTACAACTTTATTTTATTATCTATGTGATTTATACTATGACCATAACCTTGACTGTTAGTAAGTCACATGTAGTTTGTATCTGATTGCACTACAAATCTTGCTAGGATTTGGGTAATGGTAAATATTTTAGTATATATATCTTCTTTTTAAAGGAATATTATATTATTGTTATTTTGTCATATTGATTTTATTTTCTTCAATGAGTATTTTTCTACTAATTTGTCATGTGAATAGCTTCCAGCCAGTCGGGTGTATTGTGAGTCGAATTCTTAGCTTTCAGCACGACTCATAACAGAAACTGGTTGGATGTTTTTGCTTTTTTGTTAAACTATACACCACTGAAGAAGTAGTTTAATAGAAAAGCCTTCTACTGTCTTTTTATCCATTTATCTTTCATTATTTTAGTAATCTGCCTTCTATTTCACTTCAAACTTCAACTGCTTTCAATAAGATGATTGTGAAAATACTGGTTTCATTGGTTTATTGTATGGTAATATGTGAATTACTCTGGTTATATAATGTCCATTTATCCATATATTTCTTAGTAATTTGGTAATCTGCCTTCTATTTCCCTTCAAACTTCAACTGTTTTTAATAATATGATTGTAAAAATACTGGTTTCATTGGTTTATATAATGGTAATGTCTGAATAACTTTGGATGCATTTATAAAAGTATTTATATATATATATATACTTTTACAAATAAAACCAAAGTAACTTAGATATTACCATAACAATAATCCAATGAAACCAGTATTTAAACTGTCTTTAAGTATAATTTAACATGAAAAATGAAATCCCATTAAAATCATTAGAAGTTTGAAGTGATATAGAGAGTAGAGTACCAAAATTATGTTTATATGCATACACATATATATTGCATTTTATATTATAATCTTCGATGTTGGATGTGCTCTCTGAAATTTGGATCCATAGCAATTGTTATCCCTGAAGTTACACCACTGACCAGAGTATATCAACTGAAATGAGAACTCAAGTTGATTTAAACAACTTTCAAAACATGTTAAAAAAGTGTTAATAAGTAGAAACTTTTTTTTAAATTCTATGAACAATATGAAAGGGAATGCAGCGGGTAATGGAGCAAGAAGAGGTGTGATGAAATTACAAGAATGTCCAAATAAAAGACAGCATTGTATTCTAATACGATGATATTTTATACTTCCGGTACATAGCCCTGGGAACATTTTCGCATTCCTGGAAAACGATACGTTTCTGAGCATCATTTGCTGATAGTACATCATATTTTTATTATAATACGCCCTCCTCAAATTTTATTAAATCACTGTGGTGAAAGTCTTTTATTGTAGTTATGGTGACGAAAATTTCAGTTTTCAAAAAATTGACTTTAACCACTTAACTGATCGATATTTTTGAAAACTTTTATATAATGCTTTTTAGGTGAGTTCGTAATTATGTAAATACGTAGCACCTATTGTTGTCGTTCAGTCCGTCTGTCCGTCCGTCTGTCCGTCCGTCTGTCTGTCTGTCCGCATATAACAACGCAAAAACTACCCAACTGAATCGTTTGAAATTTAAAATACATAATTATTGCATAATTTTGTCGAGTCATTACAAATTTTATGAAAATCGGATGCATAGATCAATTACAGGGACAATCAAAAGGATTCCGTTACATTACGGTCAATGGGGAAAAAAAATTTCAAATGCATTTTAATCGTTTGAAATTTTAAATACATAATTATTACATAATTTTGTCGAGTTATTTCAAATTTTATCAAAATCGGATGCATAGTTCAACTACAGGGACAATCAAAAGTGTTCCGTTACATTACGGTTTATGGGGGAAAATGTTTCAAATGCATTTTAATGTTGTTACACTCATTCGAACGTAATAAAATTGATATGCATCTATAAAGTACATATTATAATATACATTTTGCATAATCTGTGGTGCAAAGAATATTTGTTATTGATTTACAAGGCCACACAAAAGTATTCCATTGCATAATGGTATAGGGAGAACATTGTTTGGTGCGCATTTTAATTGTAATTATATACAATTTTATGAGAGTGATATTTTTAAAACTTTGTTATCGTACGAACGCACCTCATTTGCTACGCTTTACGTGCAATTTCCAACTTGTTTTTAATGTCTTAGGAGCTGTGCAAATATAACGTCATCAACTTTCTGGCAATTTTGGACCTCCTACCCCCTTTCGATATCATACGTTATCATCCTTCGAACCCCCGCCCCCGGTAATAATATCGTTATCAAAGTGTTTTTTTTTTTTTTTTTTTTTTTTTTTTTTTTTTTTTTTTCAATTTTGTTTGGAGCAATATACACAACTGGTTATTTATTTCAAATGAAGAGAAGTCAATAAAACATCGTTTTATTCAAATAATTTTTTTTTTTAAATGTTACTATTTAGAAGTATTTTATAATAACTTTTCGTTTCATAATGCATTCAACAGTAATAAAGTCTTGTTGAACCCCCCCCCCCCCCCGAATTTAGGAAGGATGGGGAGAGGGGTCCAATAAAAATTCTTATCATTAAAACAAGTGGACAACATTCATCTCTTTTATATATGTCTGATTCTACGATAAGAGGTAATTTGTACGGCAATCCGTTTAAAACAGATTTTTTATTCTATATGTTGCTATTTTTTGCAATGAATCGCATCATCTTAATATACTTTATTAAATAACATCACGATTGAATGCCTAATTAAAACACATTTTTCTGAAACTTCTTACAAAGTCTAAAAAAGTCTCTCCCCTGGCATGTCCCCTTGCCGGTTTCAATTTAACTTTCAAACAATACATATATCTTTTCCGTTAGATGCTTAGCTAAAGTATGTTTAATTGGAATTTAAGTAATTATACTTACGTATTATAAAATAAAAAATAAAATATTTTTGTTAATTTCAAATAATTTTTTTAATTAACTTTTGTCCCGCTTTTTTTGTGTCTCTACCCTGTCAAATTTCGTTCCGCTGAAACAAATATAAATTCAAGGATGGCTATATTGGAAGTAGTGCTTAAGGACATCTATTGGCTTGAAGTTAGCAATACTAAACGCGCAAGCCATTTAAGCGTCGCCATTTTTAGTTGTTGCGACGCGACCGTGCAGTGTAGTTGCTTCGCACGGTGATCGTGTATCTCCCCTGGTAAGTCATAAAACTTATAATATTCATTTAATTCAATTGCATTTACTGCCCTAATTAAACAATACTGTAATAATTAAAGTGAAATACACAATTAACACAAAAACTAATTCAGTCAGTTAAAAAATTTGAATTTACATGAAAATGTCTCTCCCCTGCCTTATTTCCCCTGGCAAGATAACTGCCAGGGGAGCGAGTCACTGACCAGAAAAAGTTATAAAATATGTATAAAGTGACTTGCCCTTACATGAAAAAGTAAATAAACGGGACAAAAATCATAATTTAAAGGTTTTTGATCAAACTCAAACTTTTCTTTTTGGCCGAATTCTCTATGTTTTTGAACCTCTTATCGTAGAATTACCCATATCAGTAAACACGAGCTTCATTTCAAACATATTTCACATATGGTTTCTCGAACTGTGATTATATATGCATGAAGATGAATAAGAATGCCAACCGTTGGGGTCAACCATGTTTTAGAATTCGATAATTCTATAACAATTTAGGGATTTTAATAATAACTTTGTATTTCCATAAAAATAGATAACCGACTAAAAAAAATAGATAAGATACTATTTTGAACAAAAGACTATGTTAGAAACAAACAGAGACAATTTTGATTGAGTCAAAAATGATATCTATATCAAAAGGCAAACCCCCTCTCTCCCTAAAGATATCTTACGATATCATGTGTCAGACCCCCCCCCCCCACCCGTAAAATTATAACGTTATATATGCACAGCCCCTTATACAGAATTTTTAATCTTTTATCAGTGGTTTTTCGAAGCAGACATTTTTGTCAAATTGTATCAGATAAATGCTCGGATCGAATAATACAAAATTTACAATAAAAAATTGCTGGTGAGAATAATAAAACCACAATTGGAATATGGATGCCCGTGCATGGTACAGGCAAATCACGATTGGCAAAAACGCGTTGCCAGCATGTCGTATGGGCAAATGAGGGAAGTGGTTAAGGCCCCTGTCCTCGCTCGAGGAAACGCTCGCGAGCTAATGCTATTCCCATGGGAAAGCATTTTTCTAATAACTATTTCGCATTTTGACGTTTTTTTTTTTTTTTTTTTTTTGCATTGGATAGCTGCGGTGCATCCGACAGCGCACCTTTTTTACTTTTTCGATTTTGGTTGCAGATATATTTTTTAAAAAGCACATTCAGTTTCGAAACCGGTTTTGAAAGTGAAACTAACTTTGTAAAAAATATCTGCAACTAAAATCGAAAAAGTAAAAAAATGTGCGCTGTCGGCATGCACCTCAGCTATCCAATGCAAAAAAAAATTATTCAAAAATGTCAAAATGCGAAAGAGTTATTAGAAAAATGCTTCCCCATAGGAATAGCATTAGCTCGCGAGCGTTTCCTCGAGCGAGGAGAGGGGCCTTAAGGGTGTATTCCGATCCAAACTGCTTATTTTCCGATTTATTTTTAAATCCATTTTTGCTCCCAAATGCACCAAACTTTCAAATTCTCTTATTTAGAAACTACACAAGGTGCCGTGATTGTCGATTCTTTGATCAATGTAGAAAATGTTGCCAAAAAAAAAAAAAAAAAAAAAAAAAAATGCTGTCAAAAACGGCGTTTTGGAACAAATTTTCCGCAGCGGAAGATCTGCGAACGAAAAAAAGGGTCACGCTGAGAAAATAATTGTTTATAAATCAAATTCTAATGGATTGAGTGAAGAATGAAATCACAAGGCATCTTATACGTCTCTTCAAAAATCACCTCAGCAAATTTCATGTCTCAACTTTTAAAAATGAGTCTGAAAATGTATCGGAAAATTTTGATCTGTTGAAGGTAAAAAATTATTTTTCCAAATACCCCTTAAGGGGGTATTCGAAAAAACGCTTTTCCACCATTCGAGTCATTTTGTATCCCTTTCTAGCCCTTGTAAACAACAATAAATAAGACTAGACTCCCCCCCCCCCTTTGCTTACGTAAGATTTTAGCATCAAATTTACAAGTTTGCCATAAAAAATTGCAATTAGGGATAAATTACATTATTAATCTATAAAATTTACATAACTAGACATATAAGGTTTGACTTATCGAAGGAAAACAAAATCGGTTTAATATATTGTTACTTATCGCATTAAACAATTCATAGAATACAAAATAGTTATTTTTATAATAATATTTATCGCATTGAACAAAAAAAAAAAAAAAAAAAAAAAAAAAAAAAAAAAAAAAAACTTTAAGAAATAAAACAGATTTTAACTTATTTAAGAACATAACTAAAAATTTTAACACGAACTATAGGAATGTAATGCATTTGGCGTTCAAATTTCTAATCTGGTGTCAAAGATCTTTGAAATCATGTTTCTGCATTGTTTATTAAGCTGTTTTCAATGAAGTGGTGGGCTGGAATGTTCCTCGTTTGCTGTCCTTGTTTACTATCTTATATCTTCCAAGATCCGCAGAAAGCTCATTCTCTTTTGCATTTTTCTGTTTAAGTATACAGTTGCTTCGTTGTTTAAAGCTTACATAAAAAATATCTTGACCCCTCCTCTCCCCCTTGTCATCAAAAATAAGCAAAGACTGGACCAGGGCTGTAGCTAAGGGGATGCTATGGGCGGCTCAGCCCCCCTCCCCCCTAAAACATTTTGAGCTCCCCCCCCCTGGAAAAGATTTCAAGGTCACTCAGCGAATTTATGTTCCGAAAATCCAAAGAAAGTCCTATTCAAAAATCTAATTTAATTTTGAGGACTTTTCACAGTTTTACAGAAATACTAGATTGTATTTAAAATAAGCATTTCAACACTCATTCATCCTATTTGCACATATAAAGCTAACATGATGTTTAATATTGCATTAGTTATACACTCGAAATTTTCATCATCCTATAACTTTCTTAGGATAAAAGGAAGTTATTACAACAGTTTAATGAGAAACATAGTAATTACAGTATGAATATGCATAAATTTATCTTTCTACATGAAAAAAAAATATAAGCCCCCCCCCCTCCAGATTTTCTTGAGCCCCCCTCTGTTGTTCACTTCTAACTACGGCCCTGAATTGGACCCTCCTACCCCCTCAATGCTTATGTAATACTTGAACTACCCCATATAAATCATATTCCATTGTAACTTAACTATATAAAGTTAGAGAAAAAAAATCTAATTGTCATACGGGAATAGATAATTATATAAATAATCGGATCGAAGCAGACTTCCTTTATTACTCTTGGCACATCAAATATGTGCCATTAGTATCGTCCGTTTATGAAGAGATAGATGTCCCTGGAAAAAACAAAGAAGGAACTTTGTCTATACAGGAAATAGTATCGCCTGACATTGATATTTGAATCACTAAACTAAAAATATACAAATGAATCAGAGTGACAAATACCGGAATGAATGAAGCGTTATATAGTAAAGGTTTTATCAATGATTAATATAAGTTTTTTTCTTTTAACCCTTTCCGGCACGGGCAAATTCTGCTAGTAAAATGATAAATTAAAGACCGCCACCGAAATTTAGAAACAACTTTTTGAGAAATTAGGAATACCTTGATTTAAGCTTTCACTATAAAGACGAAATTTTATTAAAATATTAATGGCTCCGTTTGCAAGTTTGGAATTAGAATTAGGTATCCCGGGCTGGGCACAGTGTGACGGAAAGGGTTAAGGGGAGACATAGGTAAAATTTTGTTGATAAAATTGATTTTTGTTTAATTGGTTTAAAATTTCTTTGAACTTTCCTAAAAACATTGGCATGCTTGTTTTTAGGTGCGTTCGTAATTTTTTGTAAATCTGTAGCACCTATAGTCTTCGTTCATTCCTTTGTCCTTCTGTATGTCCGCTTGTCCGCTGATAACAAAGCAAAAACTACCCAACCGAATCGTTTAAAATATATAATTGTCGCATAATTTTGTTGAGTCATTTCAAATTTTATGAAAATCGGATGTACAGTCCAGTTTACAGGGACAATCAACATAATAAAATTAATATGCATATGAAATATATATGTTACAGGCCAAACCCGATTTTAGGCCAAACTAAATTGGCCTAGGCCAAACTAGTTTACCCTAACGCCCATCGGATAGACTAGTTTTTCCTAGGCCAAACCGGTCTATCCTAACGCCCATCGGATAAACTAGTTTTTCCTAGGCCAAACCGGTCTATCCTAACGCCCATCGGACAAACTAGTTTTTCCTAGGCCAAACTAGTTTGGCCTAACTCTTATAGGATAAACTAGTTTAGCCTGCTGTTTATTGGTCTGAACTAGTTTCTCCTAGGCCGATCTAGTTCATCCTAGGCCAATTCCATTTGGCGTGATTTTATTGAATTCAATGACCGCCACAGCGCCAACATTCTAGTTTGTCCTAGGCTGATCTAGTTTATCCTAGGCCAATTTAATTTTACGTGTTTTTAGCTCACAGGCGTCAAAGCCTGAGAAATAATGGGCTCGCAAGTTCTGTATGTATAAAGTACGTATGTATGTACGAATGTACGTACGTATGTACGTGCGTATGTACGTAACGCGATAACTCGTGATAGAAATATCCGATTTGCTTCAAATTTTGGATGCACGTTCATTGATATAAGGTACTTTTCTGATTAATTTTGGGAATTCATTGGATAAGAATAAAGGGGAGCGAACGGGAGGCTAGTCCCCCACCGTTAATTTAGAGAAATGGATTTTTGATGCAGAATGATCAGTTTTCATTTAAAATTTTAGATATAGGATCATTCAGACAAGGCGCCTCCATGATTAGTTGTGGATGTTTATTGTTTAAGTGTAAAAAAGGACAATGTAGGTTAACCCCCCCCCCCCTTCCATAATTTAGATAAATGGTTTTTGACGCAGAATTTACGGATTTGCTTCACATTTGTATATAGGTTCTTTCTGATAAGGCGATTCCCTGAATAGTTTTGGGGGTTTAATGGTTAAGTATGAAGAGAAAAATGAAAATATGAAGGGAAAAATGAAAAAAAAATATGAGAGTTATAAACATCATAACTTTTGAATCCGTTCAGTAAAAAGTAGACTTGTGAATATATTTCTCTGTCATTCCTTAAGGCTTTTCTCAAATCCTAAAGAGCTACATCCTAACACATTTATGAACTACTTCCTTTTCGAAAATGCATAAGGTTAACAGATTCAGATAATATGTAATCGAATGGCGTAAACCATTTTCTCATAAAAGCGATGTATCTTTGAGAAAATAATAAAGCTACGTTTTGAATCGAATTTCCTTGTACGACTTCACGAAAAAAAAATTGACGCCGTGACAAGAATAGCTTATATGTCGACAGGTAATTAATTTCTCAAAAATGGAAAACGCTGTTCGATTCCAAATTATGTTCAGCCTCAATCTGGCTCGAATATGCAATCATAATAATAATAATAATAATAAATGAAAGTCAGATCTCAGTTGGCAAGAGCGTGCAGAAAAAAAAAAAGCAAACACCATGTCTTAATGCATCATATCTCTAAAGTGAACATGTTAAATTTCTGTATTGGTGTTATAAGCAATGACTCTTGACATACATTTATACTTTTTCTAGTGAAGGATATGTTTTTTACTGGCCAAACCCGCTTTCGAGCTAAATTAGATTAGCCTCGGCCAAACTATTTTATCCTTATGCCAATTCGATAAACTAGTTTTTTCTACACCAAACTTGTTTATCTAAATGCCCATAGAATAAACTAGTTTTTTCTATGTAAGAGATGTAATCGTTCATTTTTCCCTTCATACTTAACCATTAAACCCCCAAAACTGTTCAGGGAATCGCCTTATCAGAAAGAACCTATATACAAAAAATATGAAGCAAATCCGTAAATTCTGCGTCAAAAACCATTTATCTAAATTATGGAGGGGGGGGGGTAACCTACATTGTCCTTTTTTACACTTAAACAATAAACATCCACAACTAATCATGGAGGCGCCTTGTCTGAATGATCCTATATCTAAAATTTTAAATGAAAACTGATAATTCTGCATCAAAAATCGATTTCTCTAAATTAACGGTGGGTGACTAGCCTCCCGTTCGCTCCCCTTTATTCTTATCCAATGAATTCTCAAAATTAATCAGAAAAGTACCTTATATCAATGAACGTGCATCCAAAATTTGAAGCAAATCGGATATTTCTATCACGAGTTATCGCGTTACGTACATACGCACGTACATACATACGTACATTCGTTACATACATACGTACTTCATACATACAGAATTTGCGAGCCCATTATTTCTCAGGTTTTGACGCCTGTGAGCTAAAAACACTTAAAATTAAATTGGCCTAGGATAAACTAGATCAGCCTAGGACAAACTAGAATGTTGGCGCTGTGGCGGTCATTGAATTCAATAAAATCATGCCAAATTGAATTGGCCTAGGATAAACTAGATCGGCCTAGGAGAAACTAGTTCAGACCAATAAACAGCAGGCTAAACTAGTTTATCCTATAAGAGTCAGGCCAAACTAGTTTGGCCTAGGAAAAACTAGTTTGTCCGATGGGCGTTAGGATAGATCGGTTTGGCCTAGGACAAACTAGTTTATCCGATGGGCGTTAGGATAGACCGGTTTGGCCTAGGAAAACCTAGTTTATCCGATGGGCGTTAGGATAGACCGGTTTGGCCTAGGAAAAACTAGTCTATCCGATGGGCGTTAGGATAAACTAGTTTGGCCTAGGCCAATCTAGTTTGGCCTAAAATCGGGTTTGGCCTGTAACATATACAAAAATATACATTTTGTGCATTCTTGAGTGCAAGATAAAAGATTATTTAATAATAATAAACATTATTTGTTATTTATTTACAGGGTTACACAAAAGTATGCCATTTAATGGTACAGGAAGAAAATTTTTTGGGACGCTTTTAATTAGAATAAACTACTTCACATTTTATGAAATTGGTATACATTACTGAGGTTTACTACAAGTAACTTTCTGTATAACAGAAAGCAGATAGTATTTACAGGGATACACAAAAGATTTCGGCTACTTTACTGTATCCGTACTATATACTATTACACCAATATCTGAATAATTTAAAAACATCGTTATAGTACGAACGCACCTAATTTGCTACGTTTAAAGTGCGATTTTTGGCTTGTTTCTTTTTTTTCTTTTTTACCTGACCATTAGAAGTAATCGTAAAAATTCAAAGGAATATTCTGACTTGGACGCAATGTCCACTCGCATTAATTTTATGCTAATATTTTATACTTATTTTTGTTTTTAAATTCTACTCGCACCACTATTTTATTAAAACTTTTCTCAACTGCTCAACAAGAGCAAAACATATTGGCAGATTTACAAATTTATTTTTTAACGGAAAGACATAAAATTGGAAGATCCGACTATGAAAGCGATTTGGAAGCAAACTTTGTTTAACCCTTCTTTTCATAGAGATGCAAATTTACATCACCTTTTATTTAACTTTTAAAAAATAAATTAAGTTCTTATAGCAACCACTATACTTATATAGAAATATTAATCCTGTAATAATTACAAAAAGGTACCTCTATATAAGGTTAAAAATCTATTTAAAAATTTCTGGTGTCTAATCCTTAATATAAGAATAAAAAACACAATTATAAAAAAATTATTCATGCAGTTAAGGATTAATATTTTTTTATCAATAAATATTAATATAAATTACCTATTAAGTTATAAGTATTTATGTTCAGTTGGCAACAACGTTTATTATTCCCGTTTGCATTAGTTAATGTGCAAAACATCGGGAAAATGAGTGCGATCAGTGAGTTTCTGGACAACAACATCTGCTAGTTTCATGCATTTCCGAACAAAAATAAATGAAAACTTATGTCATAAAGTTGCCCTTCTGGATTTAAGAACAGCGGTTGTTCTAAAATCAAAAAGGGCAACTTTATGACATAAATTTTCATTTATTTTTGTTCGGAAATGTATGAATCTAGCAGATGTTGTTGTTCAGAAATTATCTAAATCCCACTCGTTTTCCTGGGGTTTTTTTTGCGAACGTAGTAGATGTTTCAAAAAATAGTGTCAAAGTGGGCGTTTTGAACTGAATTTCCGCGTGAAAGAAGAACACTCAACTGGAGTGATAAACGCGCCATTCACGTGATTCAAATCGTTAATAATTCATTAGGTAATTTATTGATTTTTTAAAAATATGGAAAATACAGTTCGATTCCAAATCGCTTCCATAGTCCGGTTTTCCAATTTTATATTTTTCTGTAAAAAAAAAAAAAAAAAAAAAAAAAAAAAAATCAATTTCTAAATGTGTTCAAATTTTTTGCGCTTATTGAGCACAGCAGTTGAGAACAACCTTTAAAAAAATGTAAATTTACTTTTAGAACATTTCTTTTAACAAAAGCAAAGATCTTGGCAAAGATTCTTCTTAATCGCTTCCCTGATTTGCCTGTATCCCATACGGGCAACGTGTTTTTTTCAATCATGATTTGCCCGTATCACGTACGGGCATCCATATTCCAATCGTGTTTTATTGTTCTCACCACTAAATTTTTATTGTAAATTTTCTATTATTTAATCTGACCATTTTTCTGGTTCAATTAGGCAAGAAATTCTGTTTTGAAAAACAGGTGATAAAAGATTAAAAATTGCGTAAAAGACATGAAAAAAAAATAGACATTATTTGAAAGTTTTTTCAAAAATATTGATCAGATTATTTTAAATCAGAAAGCGCAACTTTGTGACATAAGTTTTAATTTATTTTTGATCGGAAAGTCATAAAATTAGCAGGCGTTGTTATTCAGAAACTATCTAATCGCGATCATATTTCCGTTTTTTTTTTTTTTTTTTTTTTTTTTTTTTTTTTAAACGTAATAGATACAGGGCCATAGCTAAAGGGGCGCTATGGGCGGCTCAGCCCCCCCCCCTAGAATATTTTGAGCCCCCCCCCTCCCCCCCCGCCTGGAAAAAGTTCCAAGGCCACTAAATGTTCCGAAAATTCAATTGAACTACTGTTCAAAAATCTAATTTAGTTTTGAGAATCTTTCACAGTTTCACAGAGTTACTAAATTGTATCTAAAATAAGTGTTTCAACACTTCCTCATCCTATTTATACATATGAAGCTAACATGATGTTTAATTTTTCATTAGTTAAACACTCAAAATTTTCATCATCATATACTTTTCTTAGCATAAAATGAAGTTATTACAACAATTTAATGAGAAACATAGTACCTACAAAGTGAATATGCACTAATTTATCTTTCTGCGTTAGAGAAAAAAAATTATGAGCCCCCTCTACATTCGCTTGAGCCCCCCCCCCCCCTATAGTTCACTTCTAGCTACGGCCCTGAATAGATATGTCAGAACAAGCTGTCAAATTTGACGTTTTAAACGGCATTCCCCGAAGAAAGCAGAAAAACCAGTCTTACAAAGGGAGAAAAGGGCGTGATCACGTGATCGAAATCGCATATAACTCAATAGGTAATTTAATTATCACAAAATGGAAAATTAAGTTCGATTCGAAATCGCTTCCATAGTCAAGCCTTCCAATTTTGTATCGTTGCGTTAAAAAATGAATTTTTAAATGTGTCAAGACATTTGGCACTTGTTGAGCAAAGCAGTTGAGAACACCCTTAAGGGTGTATTTCGATTCAAACTGCTTATTTTCCAATTTATTTTTGAATTCATTTTTGCTCTCAAATACACCAAACTTTCAAAATCTTTTATTTGGAACGTACACAAGGTGCCGTGATGGTCGATTCTTTGATAAATGCAGAAAATATTGCAATAAAAGCAATCAAAAACGGCATTTCGAACCGATTTTTCCCAAGCGGGAGGTTTGGGAACGAAAAAAATGGTCATACTGATAAAGTAATTGTTTATAACTCAAATTTTAATGAATTGAGAGTAAAAAGATATCACACGGCACCTCATACGTCCCTTCAAAAATCCTCTGAGAAAAGTTTCATGTTTCAACTTTTAAAAATGTGCCTGAAATTGTAATGGAAAATTTCGAGCTGTTGAAGGTGGAAAAGCGTTTTTTCGAATACACCCTTAAGTGGTTAAATCATTCCATTTTCTTGCCTTTGCAAATCCATTATTCTGGTGTCCTCATTAGAGTGCTGCGCCGGTCGAATTACATGCCATCGCCTCCTAGAGTAATGTAACTTACTCTAGGAAGCAATCGTTATACCCGATCTGACCAGGACTCAAATGAGGATAATTGGGACCTTATCCTGTTTCAAGTCAATCCGAAACCCAACAAGAACACGGCCACAAAAATTTCGTTTAATACATAACCTGATCCAAACCCGAATAGAAGACAGTTACTCCATATTTTATTACAATTATGGAAAAACTGTGTATAATTGTATCGCTACTATCAATTTTATCGTTTATGTTGAAAAATGAATAAATATATTAAAACATTTAACTAAAAATTCGATAAAATTCGATCGTACACTAAAAAAAAAAGAAAAAAAAAAGAAAGACAGATATTTTTCTTAATTTATAAAAATGTTCTATAATCTCAAATGAAAATACACAATACCTATTTTGAGTCACCTAAGATTCTAAAAAGCGTTTCTTTATCTTTAGAAACCTCATTAAACGTTGAAATTTAAAGAGGAATTTATAAAAAGAAACTTTTATTAGCTGTCCTTAGTTTTCGAAAACTTTTTTGAGATTCTTTTACAGTATTTTCTGTAAGTGAAATCGCATGGCAATAATTAAACTGTTTTTGTTTAAAAGAACTTTGGACAATAGACATTATTTCATGACTCCATGTATTAAGTTTTTTATTTATTTCAGACGATAAACGTGAGATGATGCTGATATGTTATTATTATTATTATTTGTTTTTTGCTATGTTTTTTTTTCTATATGTACTGTGATGGGACCGTCTAATAAATGTTTTGTGTATTTATGGAAGAAGTTATATTTATTGTGAAAAATATTATAATTTTATCTAAATATTACGAAAATAATTAACATTTTCTACCCAGAAAACTTGATTTTCGGATGCTATGAGGTCTTAAGGGCCCTGTCCCTGACCACGAAGACACTCGCGAGCTAATGCTATTCCTATGTGGAGGCATTTTTCTGAAAACTTTTTCGCATTTTGACATTTTTAAATAATTCTTTTTGCATTGGATAGCTGAGGTCCTTCTCAAGATCGCTCTTTGATTACTTTTTCGGTTTTGGTCGCAGGTTTTTTTTTTTTTTTTTTCTATAAAACTACTCTCACTTCCAAAACCGGTTTAGAAAGTGAAAATAACTTTATGGAAAATATCTGCGACCAAAATCAAAAAAGTAATCAAGAAGCTATTTTGAGAGGACACCTTAGCTATCCAATGCAAAAAAATTATTCAAAAATGTCAAAATGCGAAATAGTTATTAGAAAAATGCCTCCCAATAGGAATAGCATTAGCTCGCGAGTATCTTCGCGGACAGGGACAGAACCTTTAACGCCCCTGTCCTCGCTCGAGGAAACGCCCGCGAGTTAATGCTATTCCTATGGGGAAGCATTTTTCTAATAACTCTTTCGCATTTTGACATTTTTGAATTTTTTTTTTTTTTTTTTTTTTTTTGCATTGGATAGCTGAGATGCATGCCGACAGCGCACCTTTTTTACTTTTTCGATTTTGGTTGCAGATACTTTTTACAAAGTTAGTTTCACTTTCAAAACCGGTTTCGAAACTGAAAGTGTTTTTAAAAAAAATATCTGCAACCAAAATCGAAAAAGTAAAAAAGGTGCGCTGTCGGCATGCACCTCAGCTATCCAAAGCAAAAAAAAAAAAAAAAAAAAAAAAAAATTCAAAAATGTCAAAATGCAAAAGAGTTATTAAATAAATGTTTCCCCATAGGGATAGCATTAACTCGCGAGCGTTTCCTCGAGCAAGGACAGGGGCCTTAAGTAAATAATTCCATGTTCAGAAACATGTTTAACTGAAAAACATATCGAATGAACAGCATTAACATTAACTTTAAATTCGAATTTTTCTGTTGCAATTACAAAAAATCTGTGTCAAATGACACGTTTTACATCTTGATTAATATGATTACTTTAATTTAAATCGATAAAAAAATAACCATTAATCAAAATCTTTTTTTTTTTTTTTTTAATGTCATTTAAAACCGATAGAAATAGTTTTTAATGTCTGTAGCCCTTATTCGACATACGTTTTTCATTCTCCGCTAAAAAATCTGCAAGCAGTTTGTACATCAGGCTTACCGACTACTCAACCCCGACTGCAGATATAACATCATTTTTTTTCTTTTCTTTATAACTATATGCTAATGAATTTTGAGTACACTTTGTTGCAGAGTAAACAAGTAGGAAATTAAGAATTCTCCACACGACTGCTTCCCCTCTCTTGTTGATCTTTTGCTAACCTTGATCCGCCTGGCATAATGCTGGCAAAACATTATGCAGATTTCTTTTTTTCGCAAAAGGCCATACGCGATTTTGTTCGTATAAAATAAATGACTTTGTCGGAAGACGTGTTGTCATCGGTTATTTTGTTATGTAGTCACTATTCATTTCATGCTTTTTTTTTTACATAACAAAACTAAAAAGCATTTTGGCGGTCACTGGAATGCTGGATATCCGATTAGGTTTTTTATTATTTTTTATTAGTAGGCTGCGCAGGAAGAGAAAATCGATAAATAGGAAAATGAGTAGAGATACAAAATATATAATATGAAATTTAAAGTATTCAGTGTTACTTAAAAGGCGATTGAAATAAATAAAAAGAGATGTTAATGGTTAATTTTATTTAAAATATCTTAGAACTTTCATGTCTTAAGGGGGCTCAGGGGTTGAAAACTTTTTAAAAAATCGATTTTTTTATGATCTTGATTATTCAATTAATTCTTAACTCAATGCAAAAAACCGCATAAAAATATTAGCATTTTTAACGGAGTTATAAGCATTTATGTATCAATACTTACATAGCCGCATCCATATAATTTCAACTTTAAGTCGTGTTTTTTCAAAACTTGATTTTTGACGACTAACACCAAGATTAAAAAAAAAAAAAAAAAAAAAAAAAAACTATTTGATAGAATGGTTTTTTTTTTTTTTTTTTTTTTTTTTTTTTTTGCATGCATATAACATCATAATCTAGATTATGAATTAAGGATATAACTATCACTTAATAAAAACAGTATTAAAAAATCTCTCAAAGTTGAAAATTTCAAAAACCCCTAAAAAATACAACTTCCTTTCCATTAAAAATACTCAAAATATTAAACTATCTAAAATATATTAATTCATAATCTAGATAATAATGTTACATGCATGCAAAAAAAAAAAAAAAAAAAAAAAAACCATTCCATCAAATAGTTTTTTTTTTAAATCTTGGTGTTAGTCATCAAAAATCAAGTTTTGAGAAAACGCGACTTAAAGTTGAAATTATATGGATGTGGCTATGAAAGTGTTGATACATAAAAGCTTATAACTCCGTTAAAAATGCAAATATTTTTATGCGGTTTTTTGCATTGAATTAAGAATTAATTGAATAATCAAATTAGATCATAAAAAAAAATCGATTTTTTGAAAAGTTTTCAACCCCTGAGCCCCCTTAAGAGGCTACTTTATTCAAATTAAAAGATCTATTCGCTAATACTAATCCTATGGAAGAAATTTATAAAGATAGCTCAGTTGCATTTTAATATTTTATTTTATTTTATTTTATTTTATTTTTTTATTTTTATTTTTATTTTTTTTATTTTATTTTATTTTATTTTATTTATTTATTTTTATTATTATTATTACTATTATAATTATTATTATTTTAATGCATTGGATAGCTGAGGTTGATCTGTACTCAGGCCGTTTTATATATTTTTTTATTTTGGTTGCAAATATTTTTTACGAGGACGCTTTCATTTTCGGTACCGGTTTAGAAAGCGAAAGCACCCTCATAAAAAATATCTGCAACCAAAATCGAAAAAGTATAAAACGGCCTAAATTCAGATCAATCTCTGCTGTCCAAAGCAGAAAAAAGTAATAGTTAAAAATATTAAAATGGAACTGAGATATTTTTATAAATTTCTTTCATAGGATTAGCATTAGCGAACGGATCTACCCGTAAAGCATGGTGACGTCAATGCAACGTCTTGTGAAGTCACATTGTGACCTTGTGACCAGCGATTATCGATGTGACGTCACGTGACGTCGATGTGAAGTCACAGTGACTAAAATATGAAGTCGTTATGGCCGTTTTAGAGCTCTTTTGTGACGTTTCACAAAGTGGTCACAATGTGACAAATTTGTGAAAAATGTGTCATTTGTGACTAATTTGACATTAACATTGTGACGAAACTGTGACAAAAGCGACGATACTTAAATTGCCAGAAAGATGTTTTTTAAAGTAAATAACATGTTTTGAAGGATATTTATAAATTTCTAAAGATTTTTAAGAAAGTGACATCTCAGTCACAATGTGACGTCACTGAGTGGTGGCATTTTGGTCACAGATGTGATGTGACCAAAGTGACTCACAGTGACGTCATTGTGACCATGCATGCTATTAGGGTATTCATTTGACTGAAGTAGCACCAGTCTCTTCATCAGAAGATCTTCATAATTCATCTGAGGAAGAGTCTGATTAACTCTTTCCGGCACGGTCAAAATCTGTTAATAAAATGAGAAATTATCAATTGACACCTGAATTCACAAACGAATTTTTTTATATATTTTGAATTCCTTAATTTTTTATTGCAAAAACAAATTTTTACTAAAATATTATTGGAGCCATTTGCAAGTTTGGAATTAAAGTTAGGTATCCCCAGACCAAGCTCAGTGTGCCGGAAAGGGTTAAGACTTGAAAGTACCGAGATATTTTAAATAAAATTAACTATTAACAAATCTTTTTGATTATTTTAATCGCCTTTTAAATAAAACTGAATGTTTTAAAGTTCATTTTTTAAAACAAGGTGAAAATTATGTTAGTTCCGTCATATACTTTTATTTGAGAAGAGGTAATTTTCTAAATAGGAAAACACAAAATTCAGGTATGACTTTATAAGAAATTATTAAATAAAGTGTTCTAAATTTTGGTTGTTTGAACCAGAATCATGATTCGGGTAGGGTAATCCAATTTTACCCGAACCCGACAAGACCCGCTGTTTTTTAAATATGTGCAGTAATGTATAGAGAAATGTGTTCCAAGCCGGCAAGATCAGCGGTTCGGGTTAGGGTCAAGCTAATGCTGGGTTGATGCTAATTTATTTTGTGAATTGAGTTTGACGTTAAATTTTTAGGTTTCATGTCAATTTTGCGTAAGATTTTGATATTTTTGGATAGAGTTCTAGTATAGCTCAACTTTTCAAAAGAAACTTTTTGTTACATTTTGATATTTACACTTGATTGTATCGAGGGCGACGATTAAAAGATTAAACTTAAAAACGTGATACTTGCAGGGAGGATTTTTGAACTGATTTGTAACTAAACACCTTTTTTATTTTTCGATAAATAAATTACAATTTGAGCTATAAATGACTGTTGAAGGCCTCTTTTTCTTCTTTTCCTGTGCTGGTGCGCCCTGTAATTTATTTCGTAACAACGACAGCATTTTCTGAAAATTATTTTGCTTTTACAGAAAAAAAAAGGTTTGATTATATATGTTTCTGAAAAAGATAACCTGTCAATTTGATACGTTTGTGAACAAAAATGAATTAAAATTTGTACCAGAAAGTAACCTAATTGGATTAGAGAACAACCTTACGAAGTGAGGACGATATTTAAAATTAATCTTATATCTTTTTTTTATAATGAGAACATTCTTTTTTCATTATCTACCTGCACATAAAGTCCGCTGTAGATGGCATCGGCATCTGGAGGAAAATACAGCAAAAATAAAATAATAACATAAAAATTTGGAAAAAAAAAAAAAAAAAAAAAAAAAAAAAAACTTTGTTAAATATATTATAGAATGGAGAGACGCAAATAATTAACGGGAGATGTTTAACTCTTTCATTTGACTTTCAATAATTTAATCAATATCTTGAATTAAAGCTGCTTATTTCTTCAGATCACAGTATCAAAGAATCATATCACCAAACTAAAAAGGAAAAATATTTGTGGAAGAAAGATTTGTAAATGCATGGTTAATTACAACAGTTGAAATGAAATAATTTTCTTCCGGAAGAATTTCTAATGCACAGAGAGACGCACATTATAGAGTTCTCAGGGAAGGATTTGCACTTTTTATAGGAACAAAATTCGAAACCCTCGGGGAATGGAAGCATCTTACTTACAATACTTGTCGGCTCCATCTATATAGTTCTGTAGAATCATTTTTAATCATTCCAAACACAAAAATAACTACTTTACACACACTTAAGAGGTAAAGTCAGCTATTTTTTTTCAAACGAAGAGTACTGAATTGACTAAATAACTTGTCCCTTATGTCATTGTTGACTTAGAATTATGATTAAAGATAAAGCATATTCATTGCTATGATCGGTGGCGCCAACTTTAGAAAAATATTGGCTTGGCTCGAAAATATTGGGTGGGCTCAAAAATATTTTGGTAAAATGATACGACCAGTTTGTTTTCCTTTGAAGGGTTGTCAGATGGTGAAAGATGAGAATTTTAAGTCAAGCTATATCACGTTTTAATAAAGTTGCACTTTAATTAAATTATATTCTCATGCATTTTTCCTTATAAAGACACTTATGTTTATTGTAATGTCATGATACAGGGTGTCCAGCAAATAACACCCTGATTTCAAAATTAAATTTCTCAAAAAACAAAGATCGATAGTAATATGCGGTAAACGGTTTTTTCATTAGGTAAGCTGTAAAAATCTTATACAGAAATTTCAAACAGCGAATATTTTGAAAAAATTGCATTCTGATTGCATAGAATGCTTTGATTTGATATTTTTCTTGTTTTAGATTGCCTGCAGAGAAATAATTTTTCAGCTTACAGTGCAATATTTTAAAGATTTTTCGAAGTAAATTTTTAGAATTTCGAAATTTCAAAAATTTAATTTAAAAAAACTATGAAATATGGCACTTTAAGCCGAAAAACACATTCTCTGGCAGCAATCTAAAGCAAGAAAAATGTCAAATCAAAGCATTCTATGCAATCAGAACGCAATTTTTTCAAAATAGTCACTGTTTGAAATTTCTGCATAAGATTTTTACTCCTAATGAAAAAACCGTTTACTGCATATTACTATCGATCTTTGTTTTTGAGAAATTTAATTTTGAAATCAGGGTGTTATTTGCTGGACACCCTGTATTATGAACATGACCACAAAATGAATTAGAAGAAAGTTAAACATGGAAGCAAAACATTTTGGTCATTTGGGGTTTATATGTGTTAGTCGGAGAATTAAAACACAAGGACATTGGCAAAATATATTTTATTATAAGGAGAAAAATGAATAATAAAATAATAATGAAATAAATAACTAGAATAAAGCAAATTGGGTACGCTATAATTCAAAATTATTGGATGGGCTTGAGCCCCACGGGCCCATATAAGTTGGCGCCACTGGCTATGGTACTTCGGTTGTAGTTTTTGTTTGAAAAATCTGTTTATATATTAACAATAAATTTTAAATCAAGTTATTAGAAAAAAACATGCTTCAAGCATAAATTATGAAGCACTTTGTAACACATTCAGAATAATGTAATAAAACTGCACAGTTAAAAAAACTAAAATGTTTCGTCTCATTTCCCCATACTAAATATATAACGCATTTCAAAACCGAATTTCACCTATTCTCATCTAGTATTGGAAAATTATAGTTTTTTTTTTTTTTTAGCAGGCCTGTGTATGATATAGAGATTTATATCTATTAACAACATTCAATCGAAAATTTAGTTCATTTAAAAAATACACATATTTCAGTTGAAAATTCCCCTTCAGCAAAATGGTATGGGCATACTTTTGTGCAGCCCTTGAAAAGAGGTATAGAATTTATATATAAAGATTAATATGCAAAAAAATAATTACATTTAAAAGTACATACCTAATTTTAAAATGTACTTTCCAGCAATTATTACTCAAAGACAGCACTGTAACCGATTTCGTTCGTGTGTCACTGTAAATTAATTTTTAAAAAATTACAATGAATGCTCTGTTTTAACGTGATCGTAGCAAAATTCAGTGATTTATATCGGTTTCAATGCATTTGAAATAGCATAATGTCCTTAAACCTCCCCCCACCCAAACTATTTTTGCCCATCTACCATAATGTAATCAAATTCTTTTGAGTGTTCCCGTAAATGAACCATTAATCGTACATGCTTCACATGCGATATCAAACATGCTTTGGTGACCCTCAATAAGCTTTAACAATTGCATGAAAATCCGAGTATATTTATGGGAGTTAGAGTGTGAACAGACGAACAGACAAACCGAATGCATAAACACTTTTCAACTTTGTTATAAATGCTAAAAACAGGACCTGTTCACCACGAATCGGTCAATGCTGTATAGAGCTGACAATAGCAGGTATCCCCTCACTTAATTTACTCCTTAAGGCCCCTGTCCTCGCTCGAGGAAACGCTCGCGAGTTAATTCTATTCCTATGGGGAAGCATTTTTTAATAACTCTTAAGCATTTTGACATTTTTTTTTTTTTTTTTTTTTGCATTGGATAGCTGTGGTGCATGCCGACAGCGCACCTTTTTTACTTTTTCGATTTTGGTTGCAGCTATTTTTTACAAAGTTAGTTTCACTTTCAAAACCTGTTTCGAAATTGGAAGTACTTAAAAAAAAATATCTGCAACCAAAATCGAAAAAGTAAAAAAGGTGCGCTATCGGCATGCACCTCAGCTATCCAAAGCAAAAAAAAAATATTAAAAAATGTCAAAATGCAAAAGAGTTATTAAATAAATGTTTCCCCACAGGGATAGCATTAACTCGCAAGCGTTTCCTCGAGCGAGGACAGGGGCCTTAACAAGTCAATACTTTGATAATTATTAATGAAATCCTCCTAGTCCGAATTCCCGCTAAATCGAACTATGTTTAGTCCCCATTAGTTCGAAATAGCGGGACTCTACTGTATCTCCCTCTGCAGAAAATGCCATTCAAATTTTATTTATATTTCTGTTGCTATAAAATTTTACTAATAGCTATTATGTAAGTTTTTCCTTTTTTAGGTGCGTTCGTAATTATATAATACGTAGCACCTATAGTGGTCGTTCAGTCCGTCCGTCTGTCCGTCCGTCTGTCCGTCCGTCTGTCCGTCCGCATATAACAACGCAAAAACTACCCAACCGAATCGTTTGAAATTTAAAATACATAATTATTACATAATTTTGTCGAGTCATTTCAAATTTTATGAAACTCGGATGCATAGATCATTTACAGGGGCAATCAAAAGTATTCCATTACATTACGGTCAATGGGGAAAAAAGTTTCAAATGCATTTTAATCGTTTGAAATTTAAAATACGCAATTATTACATAATTCTGTCGAGTTATTTCAAATATTTTGATAATCGTGTGTATAGATCAATTACAGGGGCAACCAAAATTATTCAATTACATTATGGTCAATTAGGAAAAAGTTTCAAATATATTCTATATGTTTGAAATTTAAAATACATAATTATTACATAATTTTGTCGAGTTATTTCAAATTTTATGAAACTCGGATGCATAGATCAATTACAGGGACAATCAAAAGTATTCCGTTACATTACGGTCAATGGGAAAAAATGTTTCAAATACATTTTAATCGTGTTACACTCATGCGGACTTAATAAAATTTATATGCAATTATAAAGTACATATTATAATATACATCATACATAATTTGTGGTGCAAAGAACATTTGTTATTGATTTACAAGGCCACACAAAAGTATTCCATTACATAATGGTATAGGGAGAACATTGTTTGATGAGCGTTTTAATTGTAATTCACTATTTACATTTTTATGAGATTGATATATGAAAGTAATATTTTTAAAACTTCGCTATCGTACGAACGCACCTAATTTGCTACGCTTCACGTGCAATTTCCAACTTGTTTAACATTTGAGAGGTTACAAACTGTATACAAGTTCATTGCATCTGGAATTTATAGATTTGCGAACATGCTTTTAATAACTCTCTCTTTTTATTTAAGGCGTTCCATTTAATGTTATGCCTGCGACCAAGGTTGAAAAGGAAAAGAGGAAGAACGTGTAAGGAATCCATAATTTTAAGTTGTTTACGTAATGCGCGCTGAAATGATCAAATGCGTATTCAAAGAGATGGAAAATATGATAGAAAAAATTGTAATAAACCTATAGGGAAAAAAAATAATAATAACTTTACAGAATGCGTATTAAAGTTCATAAAGCATTCAAATGTTATTTTTGATTTCTGAGCCACATAAAGATATTTGTTTCCGAGATCAAATGAAATATTCCGAGGTAAATTTCAATCAGCAATCACAGAAATACAGCTCATTTTCAAAATATTAGAATAATTAAGAAAAAGTAATAAGAAAAAATTATTTGTCATTTATTTATTTTTTATACTAAGTAAATGCAATTAAATTTCTTATAAATTAAATCTGGAATGTTTAGATAAGATTTTAACATTTATAAAATATAAAATACAGCACAATAAATTAGGTATACAGCTTCCTTAAACGCACCAGAATATTAGAATAAAATTTAGATTGGTTCAAAATATTAGAATATTTTATTTTACGCAGCAATATTACCTTATGAATATGAAGTAAATGGTAGTTAATATTTTGTAGCATCCCCTTTAGCTTTCATAACAGCGTACAATCGATCTTGCATACTATATACAAGGTGTTTAGAAACATTTCTATCAATATTAGCCCAAATAGACTTTATACGTGCCACTAACTCAGTTTTACTTGAAGGACGATTTTCTTGAAGTTTTTTCTTCATTATACACCATAAGTTTTCGATGGGATTAAGATCTGGTGAATTTGGTGGCCAAGGAAGTACCTTAATGTTGCGTTGGCGGAACCAATTCTTAGTTGACACCGAGGTATGCGGGGACGCTAAATCTTGTTGAAAGATGAAATCATCTTCAAATAAATCTTCTGATGATGGAATCATGTAATATTCTAAAATTTCTTGATATATCAGAGAGTTAACCTTTTCGTAGACGATGCATAACTTTCCAGGTCCTTCTGCACTCATACAACCCCAAACCACGACACTAGCAGCAAATTTTACGGAACGTTTAAGGCATTCTTTATCAAATGCTTCTTGCTTCATTCTCCAAACTCGAATACCTTGATTACCATATGAAACACAAAACATACTTTCATCACTAAATAATATATTTCTCCAATCTTCATTGCTCCATAAACGTCTTGATTTACACCAATTCAATCTTATACGCTTTTGTCTTGCAGTCATGAGAGGTTTTGTTTTCGGTACACGAGATTCAAATTTAAATTTATGGAGACGTCTTAATGTTGTCGATGTAGAAACTTCAACTCCTTCTTCTTTCCATTTTCGGTGCAAGAATCGCACACTTTTAAAACGGTTTTTCTTAACTATACGCTTCAGTTTCCTGTCATCTCTAGCAGATGTTTTTGGTTTTCGGCCACCATTTCGGCGATTATTTTGAAATTTTCCAATTTTTGAATATTGTGTTAGTATTTTACTAACGCTCGATTGCGAACAATGTAAATAATTCGCTATAAAACATTGATTTTTACCGTGCCGATACAAATCAACCATACGAAGTTTAGTAGATTCAGGAATATCACTCACACGGCCCATTTTAAGACGAAAAAGAAACAAACTGCAAAAAAGAATACTGATTTTAAATAAAATAGTTTGAATTTAATCAATGATGCCACCAGTTAAGAATTGGTAACAATTAAAGGAGAATTAATGTGAAATATTCTAATATTTTGAACCACTTGAATAAGTATTCTAATATTTTGACTTTTCAAAATAATTTTTTTTGCAATTAATCTTTTCAAAAATGATATTAAATTTAAGATAACAAGTAAGTTTAATCAACAATAAGTTCTTAATAAAAATATCGTTTGCATATTTTCATTAAAAGACATTAAATTACCAAACGATATTTTCAATTTCTAAAAAAAAGGTAATTATTCTAATATTTTGAATATGAGCTGTAAATCATAAGCAGGGATTTTGTTGCAGTTGCAGACTTTGCTGGAAATCACAATTCTAATTTTGTTGTGACATCACAGAACATCATGAATTAGCCTGCGACGTCTGTGACAAATGTGCTAATGTTCTGTGATTATTTGTATTTAAATCACGAAAAGCATATTTTGTAAAGTTAAAGAAAAAATGTGTCTCTTTTTAAATAATCTAGGAGAGGTATGGCGAACCTTTTCACATCCGCGTGCCAATTTTTCTCCAAAATATACTTTACGTGATATTGGCGTGCCAAGAAACAAAAAAGTTAATTAATCAAAATGTCTTAATTTTTGACGTGACAACGTCTTGTAAATTGGTTTGCCGGGAGACACTTCAAGAAACTGCGTTACGTTACGTTACGCTCCGCTCACGATACGCGCTCACTTTTCTCTTAACTTTTTCCGGTCACTTGTGGGACCATTTTCTGAACGTGAATGTGAATTCGCTGCAAGGAAGGGGCGGTGCTTAATAGGAATTTTAGATAGTATCAAACTAAGACGAAATACGTTATGTATTAGTTATTAGTATAAAGTACAAAGAAAATAAGTGTAGTTTATTTCGTAATTCGGTGGTATATTATGGAAAACTAATGATATGTGATTAGTGAAAGCCATTTTACTTTAGTTATATTCTGCTCATTGAAAAATTCTTTAATATGCTGTTTACAAAATTCAACATTTGACATCAATAAACATGAAGTAAAATGTGTTTAACAAACACAGTGTATTGCAAGTTATTGTATGTATATTTGTATATAAATACGTATGTATGTGTAAAGAGGTAAAAATAAAATTTTGTTAATATGAAATTCAGTGCGAGATTCTTTGTATAAATTAATGTTTTAAATATAATTCTTTGTATAAATAAATGTTTTAAATTGTTACTATTATTTCATCCTTCTTCCTACTATACGAATGAATATTCACATTAAAATTATTTTACAACTCAAAGTCGTTGTCACGTAAAACTTTCGCCCGTATACCGACTTTACAGGCAACCAATTTTTTTTAATAAAAAATATATTTGTAATACTTAGTGTTATATTTTATAAAGGAAATTCAAAGTACAATTTCTGTTGTTCCACGTTAAATAATAAATAATTAATCCACTTCCAATTTATCATTGTCATTTTTGCTTATAATGAATGTTTCCTTTTCCTTTTCGTCAATCACATAAACTAAAACTGTTTTGAGCCACTATTGAGCTAGATTGTAATTACCTATTATAGTTTTTCTTTCATCTGTATGACAATGGCCATGAATTGAACGTATCGAATTCAAACAAATCTATCTAGTCAAAATTTATATATTTCGTTCAATTTCAATATTATTTTATTCGAGACATTAAATCTATGTTGTGCCGTTAATAACTGACCGCGTACCACTTACGGCACGAGTGCCATACGCCTGGTCTAGGAGGTGGTTCTGCATGGAAAATCATCTTTCTTATACCAGTCGAACTGATATTTTCCAAGCTTATTGAAAAAGTCAAATCAGGTTTTGGCTGATTGGATTATGATCGTTTGTGTCTCACCCAGCCTAATATTTTTCAGGCTTAATGCAAAAAGTCCTTTCGGCTAAAGCCGTGAGGAAGAGGTAGTTTTCATATATATATATATATATATATATATATATATATATATATATATATATATATTAATTTTGTAAGTTTTACGCGAAATTAATTTTATTCAAATTTTAAGAAGCTAAAATGCGACGAATCCGATAATGGGGCTGTCCATAAATGATGTCACGCCCTTCTTTTAATATTTTTACTCCTCCTCTTCCCTTCTCACAAAATGTTTCACTTTCCCATCATACCCCTTCCCTACTCTTGTCACATGTCACGCTATATTACATAAACATATACTTGCAGTTCAGAAACAAAACACGGTATAGATTATATTTCAAAATTTATTTTTTAGCTTAAGGGTGTATTCGAAAAAATGTTTTTCCACCTTCAACAGCTCAAAATTTTCTGATACAATTTCAGACACATTATTAACCCGGGAGGACGCGAGCGGGGCCTTTTAGACCCGGAGTGCATATGATTTTTGGAATTGTAACCACTTATTTTTAAAAAGTAATCTTCAACTTATTTTATCGCAGAATTTGTAAGTATTGTCTCTGCCTAAATAAAATGACGGTAATAATTTGGTTTTCTTGGTGACAAACTTAAAACCATTTCTATCCTGGTAAGCGCGCGCTCTCCCGGGTTAAAAGTACAAACATGAAACTTGCTGAGATGATTTTTGAAGAGATGTATAAGGTGCCGTGTGATGTCATTTTGAACTCAATTCATTAGAATTTGATTTATGAACAATTACTTTCTTAATATGACCCTCTTTTCTTTCCCAGATCTCTCACTTCGGAAAAATTGGTTCAAAAAGCCAACTTTGATTGCATTTTTTGCAATATTTTCTGCATTTATCAAAAAATTGATAACCATGGCACCTTATGTATTTTCTAAATAAAACAATTTGCCAGTTTGATGCATTTGAGAGCAAAAATAAATTAAAAAATAAATCAGAAAATAAGCATGTTGAATCGAAATACACCCTTAAACTATGTATTTTAATGGCATTTGTGAGTACTGCAATAAAAATGATTCGTGTCTTTATTTTGTATGAAATAAGATTAATGCTTGCAACAAAAAAACACAGAATAGTAATGAAATATTAATACATAAAAGCAATTCTAAACATCAATGTTATAGAATTTGATATTTTTGGCTTTAAATCTTATCTTTACTTTGCGAACACAAAATACTTGAATTTCAAAATAACTTAAAATTTTTATCTGCTAATTTTTATGCTTTTATTTTAACCAAAATGTGTGATGTCACATTTCTTCCTACACCATCACACCCCCTTGTCACAAACTCTCACAATTTTACGACCCCCCCCCCCCCCGCCTCCAAGCGTGACATCATTTGTGGATGGCCCCTAAGAAAATATTCCTCAATATTGAATTTGGATAGGAATTACGCCAAATTAGTAAGCTATACCCAAATTGGAATCACTGTGGTTACTTTTTTTTGCTCACCAAATTTGGCGGTATTTCGTCACGAACCTGTGTGAGAATTTGAAGCTAACGGATGTAAATAATATTAATATATTTTGAAACCAGTTCATAAATACGTTTATTATAGCATGACAAAAATCAGACAATTTCAAAGTGGTAGTCATACTAGGAATTCAAGTTGTTATATTTCAGATATTTTTTAAGACAAAGACGAAACAAAAGGTCAAATGCAAATAACATTTATTTTATGAGGGATTCAGCTAACATGCAAGCATCTATTCGTTTGCTTTCAAAGCAAAGAACATTCAGCAAATAAGGGGCTACTTCAGTCAAATGGAAAGATCCGTTCGTTAGTGCTAATCCTATGGAAGAAATTTATAAAGATGTCTCGGTTGCACTTCAATATTTTTAAATGATTTTTTTTTTCATTCATTGGATAGCTGAGATTTATCTGAATGCAGGCCGCTTTTTACTTTTTCGATTTTGGCTGCAGATATTTTTTATGAGGGTATTTTTGCTTTCCAAAGCGTTTCCGAAAATGAAAGCGATAAAAAACTAGTCGTTGGGGCCACCATAATATTTACCCATCATAGATATGCATAATATAATATGTGAAAATAAAATATGTCTAAACTATTTTACAAAATGCATTACAATTCCAAAACAAATTTTAAGAGTATATTTAAATATTTTTAATACACATGGTAATGCTCTATTCATGAATTGCTAATGCACCAATTTCGACCAATTACATGAAACGCCAAACTACTCAAGTAGTACCGAATTGCATAAAAGAAACATCCTTATAACTCCAAAAATAATAACCATATATTAACAAACAGTTTACTACTTCTGATTATGCATCTTATTTCGAATTAAAATATATCTTTGAATTGAAATTTGAATGAAATACAGGGTCATGAAATATCGAAGACTGTCGAAAACAAGATTCCAAATATCTCAGTAACTAATAATTCGATCAACATCGTTCTTAATGCAAAATTTGTGTAATTTTACTGTCTTTTACATCCATTCCTTAAAATAAAAAAATTCAACAATTTTTATGTACCTTCCATCAGAACGAATTTTTCGAGAGTCCGAAAAAAATAATTCCCGATTATCGAGGTGACTGATATTCAATAGGCTTCGTTCCATTCTTACATTATAAATACATACAAAATATCAAGTCTCTATCTCAATTTGTTCGGGAGATAGAGCGTTTACAGACAGACAGACGGACGGACGGACGGCAAAATTTTGTTTCTAAAAATATATTTTTTGAAATCTTCACTATCTGAAACGTGCAAATCCGTCAAAAAAATTTTTTTCATTTTCAAAACGATTGCAAGACTTACCCTATACTACGTATGATGGGTAAGTAAAAAATCTGTAAACAAAATCAAGTAAAAAGTAAAAAACGACCAGCATACAGATCGATCTCCGCTATTCAATGCAAAAAAAGAAAAAAAAATCATTCAAAAGTACTAAAATGCAACCGAGATATCTTTATAAATTTCTTCCATGGGATTAGCATTAGCGAACGAGTCACTGATTTGAGTCATCATCGATTTGATGCAGTCATCGATTTGAGTGCAGTATCCTCTTAAGAAGTGATGTAAAAATGTAAGAAAAATCAGACATTTTAGTTTTTATAAGCAAAATAACAGAGGTCCCTGAAAGGAGACCCAGGGACCGAGGAGGTTAGGACGAAATTTTGTTCAAAGTGCAATTTTAGTTTGGTAAAAATGGCAACATTCTATAAGTGCGTGTTCTTTCATCGCGCAATCAATATATAATTTATAATTCCTTTTGAAAAAAAAGATCTGAAATAATTGTCATCATTTCCGAAACATTGCTCACCCTAAACAAAAAAAAAAAAAAAAAAAAAAAAAAAACGTCCTTAAGATGTCAAATGGACGTAATTAAGCGATGCAGGTAAGGTATATTAGGCTTCGTAACGCTGGAATGAACTTGAAACGCGATGGAAGATCTGACAGACCTGCTGATAGATAGCATCGCACACATAAGCAAACGCAGAGATGATATAAAATAGAAATAAAAACAAAATCTCTAAATCTATTATTTAAGAAATGATTTAACATCACAAATCTTAAGAATTACACGGTTCGCAGTGACGTTTTGTAGATAACTAATTACAGCATCAACCGGCGCTAACCAGTTTAAGAACTGGTTTTTGTTTCGTTTCTTTTTGCCTTCAGATTTTTTTTGTAAACTTCCGTTGGTGATTTTGTTTTCTTAAATCTATGCCTACCTGCCCAATAATGTGCGCAGGTAATTGGAAAGTTCGCTTTTGTATTGTTGGGTTTCTATTTTTTTATTTGATTAATTGAAGGGTATATTCTTAGTATATTATCTAATAACCTTTCATCAATATCGTAGTTTAAAAGGACTTGAATAATCGCTTATACATAAAAAGTAGTGTTTACCATTATAACCGGTTCTAGTTTCAGTATTTTTAAGCAGTTTAATATGCATTATATGCTCCTTTTACAAAACAAGCATGTAATATATTATAGCTGTACGTTTTCTACATAATAATTTCAACTTATTAAGGGAGTTTCAAAATTTGCTGAAATTCATACACTGTGAATAAGACACATGTTTTTCAATGTGCGAAATTTTACTATAATTACGAACTAAAATATTCAATAACTGCTTCCAAGTCACCCAATATTCCGAAAAGCGTTTCCTTATCCTTAGAAATCTCTTAAAACACTTTATTTTCGAAGTTTAACCGCTTCAAGAACAGTGGTTAATTTTTGGATTGCTTAATTTTAATACATAAACGCCACATTAGCTCCAGAATATTTCAATGAAAAATTTCCTTTTATTAAGTACGTGAACAAATGCTTTTGCTTATTTGGAAATAAATTTGTTTTTAAATTCTGGTGTCAGTCACTCATTTTAGCATTTTGTGAATAAAGTTACTTTGCCCCTAAAAGAATTAAGAGCTCACACTTTTCACTGAAAATGACCCAGATGATAATGTTAGGTCTATGGGGACGTTTCAAATATCTCGCTCAAATTTTAATATTTGTACGTGATTTTTTTTTTTTTTCGCATACTATAGCTGAGGACGATCTACAACCGGGGTAGTTTTTACTTTTTCAATTTTGGTTTGAGATTTTTCTTTAAAAATTACTTTAAATTTCGGAACCGGTTCTGAAATAGAAACTATCATAATATTTTTAAAAAAATCACCAAAATCGAAAAGGTAGCTATTAAAGGTAGCTAAATTAAAACTAGCTCGATTATAGATTGTCCTCTGCTATCTTATATATATTTTAAAAAATCATATAAAAATATTAAAATTTGAGCGGGATACTTTAAAATAACACCCATAGATTTAACATTATCATCCGGGTCTTTTGAGTAAACTCGGTTGGCATCTTAAATAATAATTTAAAAAAATAAATTTTATTAATAAACTAACTAATTTATTATTAAATTGAACTAAATCAATTAATAAAAATAAATTTTATTAGTTGCCTGTCATTTTCAGAAACGTTTTCGAATAACTTTTAGAATGCGTTAATCAATTTTCTCTACCCAAAAATTAGTTTTTCAGATGCTATCAAACATCAACTGAATATTTTCAGCTGAATAACTGAGATCGTGATGCATGCATTTGTGACAACAAGTAAGAAAAATCATGCATTAAGCATAGATTATGAAGCACTTTCCAAAACTTCATAAAATCCTTAACAAAACTTCGTTATTTTGAACAATAATAGTATATAGCCAAATACGTTTTCCAATACTTTTGAATAGCTCTGTGTTTGATCTGTCGGTTGATATACTATATACTATATACTATATAATGAGAAAATTTAGTTTTGTAAGAAAATGTCTAGCATGTTGAAATTTTTCGTTCAGAAATTTATACTAAACGAAGGAAACATACTTGAATCCTTTTGTTCAACCTTGTAGTATATCTTGTACCTTTATTATATGTCAGTATTAAGCTAAAATTTATTTTAAACTAAAACATTCTTAAAACTGCTGAAATCACCTTCTCAGAAATTATCATTCATAGGCGTCCGCCCATGTATTCAATTCTTTGCGTATTCATGTATATCGTTTTATCTACATTCTACAAACATTTCTTAGTAAAGTAAATGCCAGTTGAGCGTAAAAATGCATAACTTATTTAAAAACCATCTTTAAGTAATTTAAGCTCATATTCAGTAACGTTTGCGACCTCTTTTAGGTAGTCCTGTGTATCAACTATAGTATTTATACGCTCCATATAATATGTATGGATTTAGTGAAACTTAAACGTGTTAGCGATAATTAGCTTAACATTTAAAATTGCGTGTGAACTTCCTCACGAGTTTGACCAAAAAACAGTTATTAACAGAAAAGCCAGGTAAGATTGACTTACCTTCAATTTGTTTACATCTCAGGGCAGGCCATCCAGATTTTAGTATCCATTTGGTCTATACACTTTTAATCACATTAATCATCACACTGTAAGAAAAAACACTGCTACATTTAGAAAAACGAATATTATATTGAACTTGCTTTAGTATTTACGGAGCTCTGACAACAGCTCCTTTCTCTACAGCTACATATTCATCTCTGTGAAAAAATACAAGAGATGTTATCTTCGAAAATAGTAATTGGCAATTGTTGTGGTACGCCAAGATCTTCTAATAATTTTAATAACCACGTCAATTCTTGCGTAGCACTGGCCGCTGCCACAAATTCTGCTTCTGCAGAGGATTGTGCAATGCAGGTCTGCCTCTTCGTGATCCACATTATAGGATTTTTTCCTAGTAAGAATAAATTTCCTGTCGTTGACCTTCTTGTCTTTAAATCACCCCCCCCCCCCCCCAATCCGAATCACTATATATTTCCAAGATCGGTGGTTCTTGTGTGCTGATTACCAAATTTAGATTTTTTGTTGAATTTAGGTATCTTATAAATCTTTTGACTCCTTTCCAGTCCGATTCGGAGGGGGTTTCGTTTTTTCTGCTTAAAATGTTTACTGCTACAAGTATGTCTGGTCTTGATATCGTGGCGATGTATAACAATGCACCTATCGCTTGACGGTATTTCGTGTTGTTTGGCATTTGTTTACCTCCATCATTTAATCGCTGAAATCCTACCTCCATTGGAGTGCTGTATGGTTTAGACTCCGTTAAGTTGAATTTTTTTGCTACTTCTTCTATCTTTGCAGTTTGATTCAGTTTGAATCCATTCTGCGTTTTTTCTATTTTTATTCCGAGGTAATTGTTTATTTCTCCTAGATCTTCAAGAGTATATTCTGTTTTCAATTTATTTATTATATCTTTTATCTGGTCATCATTTGCTGCAATGAGTATGTCATCGACATACACTATGATGTAAATACTATTTTCCCCTTGTTTCTGTATGAATAAACAAGTGTCTGCTGTGCTTTGTGTGAAGTTTAATTCTTTAAGTGATTGGGTAATTTTTATATACCAAGCTCGTGCCGCTTGTTTTAGCCCATAAATTGCCTTTTCCAATCTACACACTTTGAAAGGTTCTTTTGTGTCTATGTATCCTTCAGGCTGAGACATATATACTTCTTCTTCCAGTTCTCCATGTAGGAAAGCTGTTTTAATGTCAATGTGATGTATTTTTAACTTATGATATGCTGCGGCAGTTAAAAAGCTTCTGAGTGTTGTGTGTGACACCACTGGCGCATATGTTTCGTCATAATCTATCCCGTATTTTTGTCCGTAACCCTGAGCTACGAGCCTAGCCTTGTATCTTTTTATTTTTCCAAATTCATCATATTTTGCTTTGAATGTCCATTTTGATCCGATTACTTTAGCTCCTTGTGGTGGATGCACTAATGTCCATGTTTTGTTTTCTTTAAGTGAATTTATTTCCTCTCGCGTCGCATCGATCCAGTTCTTTTTTTCGTGTGGGTTCTCAAGATTTATCATTTCTTGCCAACTTTTGGGCTCATATATTGGATTGTGCCGGACTGCATAAGCAAATCTGTCCGGTGGTACTCCTTTATTTTCCCTTTCGGATCTTCTAACGTGTTGTGTTTGTAACGATGTGGATGGTGTATCTGTATCGATGTTTTCTGGTGTTAGATTTAGTTCCATTACATTTTTTTCATTCTGCTGAGCCTGTTTTTTGATTTCAGACTTTGAATCATTTGTGTTTGTATTTTCATTAGTGTTTGCATTATCTATTTTGTTTTCGATAAATTTTACTGATCTAGCTAGTATGACTCTTCCATCACTGGTGTATATTCTGTACCCTTTAGAGCGATTGTCATACCCGACGAAAGTGCCCTTTTCTGCTCTATTGTCAAGTTTTCCTCGTTTAAATTTATGTATATAGGCATATGCGGTACAGCCGAAAACCTTTAAATATTTTATGTTTGGTTTTCTACCTAGCCAAAGTTCATATGGTGTGGTGTTGATGGATTTAGAAGGCAGTCGATTTTGCAAATGGTTTGCGGTACATATGGCTTCTCCCCATAATTTATGTGGGAGATTTGCTTCGTTTAGCATGCTCCTAGTCATATCCAGAAGCGATCTGTTTTTTCTCTCTGCAACCCCGTTTTGACTTGGAGAATATGGGACGGTAAGTTGGTGTTCTATGCCATTATACTTTAGGTACTTTTCAATTTCGTCATTTATATATTCACCGCCATTGTCGGATCTGATCGCAGTTGGCATTTTACCAAATTTATTTTTAACTGTAGCGATGTATTCTTTTAATTTTTCAAACGCGTCACTCTTATTTGACATTAGGTAAATTATACAAAACCTTGAAAAGTCATCGATGAAAGTGATGAAATATCTTTTCCCCCCTATAGTGGGTGTGTTTATAGGGCCACATACATCAGTGTGAATTAATTCTAGTCTTTCTTTGGCTCTATATGCTCCTGATTTCGGGAATGGTGTTTCGTTTGTTTTGGATTGAATGCATACCTCACATACATTGTTGTGTTTGCATTTATTTATTGTTACACCGCTTACTAATTCTTTAGACACCATGTTTTTTATTGTGTCGTAATTTCTATGGCCCATTCTTCTGTGCCATAAATCTATACAATTTGCATTTGTGCAATTATACGTTACATTTGTATAGTAGCTACTATTTTCATCTTCGTTTACGTGTATTTCATACAAATTGTTTTTTAATTTACCTTGGAGTATTATTTCACCTTTGTGTGTAATGTTGCACCTATCCCTTTCAAAATGTACCTGGCATCCGTTTTTTGTTGCCCTGCTAACTGATAACAGATTGGTTTCAATATCTGGTACGAACAGAACATCCCTTAGTGTTACTTGTTTATTATTTTTTCCGGTTTGAATAACAACTTCACCTGATCCATATGAAATCAATTTGCTACCGTTTGCTACAGTGACATTTGTCTCAACATTGTTTGTTATTTTTGTAAACATTTCTTTTGAGTTTACGATATGGCTGGAACTTCCGCTATCTACAATAAAGGTTTTTTTATTATCAGGTTGCTCTGTAAGTAAGGCTACATCATTCTTTTCATATACAGCATTTTTTCTGTCTTCAGTGTTTTCTTCAAAACATAGCGAAGTGGAATGGTTTTTAGTTTTATTTTGCTTATTTTGAGTGTAAGTGTTATTATTTTTCCCTTTTAGGAACCAACATTCTTTATTTGTGTGGTTTTTCATTTTACAGTGTGAACAATATTTGTTCATTCTTTTATAATCAGAGTGGACAGATTTTCCTTGAGCTTTATATGCTCTGGTGTTATTTTCTGAATTTTCAGAGGAGAATTTTTTTCGGCGGATGTATTCATCCGTTAATTTATTTTTTATAAATAGTACTGTGAGTTCAGTATAATATTCGTTTTTCTAAATGTAGCAGTGTTTTTTCTTACAGTGTGATGATTAATGTGATTAAAAGTGTATAGACCAAATGGATACTAAAATCTGGATGGCCTGCCCTGAGATGAAAACAAATTGAAGGTAAGTCAATCTTACCTGGCTTTTCTGTTAATAACTGTTTTTTGGTCAAACTCGTGAGGAAGTTCACACGCAATTTTAAATGTTAAGCTAATTATCGCTAACAATTATGATTATGAGACTGAAATAAAAACAAAATCAGGTCAGGCAGTCCATAATTAAACAATTTAGCAATCTTAAAGAAAAAAAAAAACTTTTCTATAACAATATCATGGCTGATGTAAAAGACAGCACAACAATAGAAAAACTAAACGCCAATAATTACTCAAATTGGCGATTTAAAATTGAGATGCTTTTAATTCGTGAAGACTTAATTGAAGTTATTTCAGATGAGGTTCCAACCCCCATAACCACAGACTGGGCCAAGAAAGACCGCAAAGCCAGAGCGTTAATCAATCTCACAAGGAAGGTCTCCATTGGGGGCATACTCAGAATTTTTTGAAAAAAATACGAATTAAACTACTCATGTAGTTAATAAAGGATCATTGAAAATTAGCGGCGGAATTACATTATTAGATATGTAAAAAAATAAAATAGTTTGGAATAATTGGCGTGAAAAGATGAAAGCGACGCGGGATATGGCGAGCAGTGCATTTCTTCGCCAAAAGCAGACGATTTTAACGAATCTGAAAATTGATTTTAATTGACTTCACTGTTAAAAATCTGCAGCATTTACTGCAACGTCACTCCACTACTTTTATAGAATATCTCTTTTCTGACCAATGACAATGCTCCATAGCACGGTGAATTGACCGTTTTCTATAAAAGCGGTGGAGTGACGCTGCAGAAAATGGTACAGATTTTTAGCGGTGTTGTAGCTTGTGCAACACTGTTAAAAATCTGCTGCATTTTGCTGCAACGCACTCCACCGCTTGTATGTAATATCTCTATTCCAATCAATGAGAAAGCTCCATTTCACGGCCAAGTAACCGTTTTCTATACAAGCAAGGGAGTGCGTTGCAACGAAATGCAGCAGATTTTTAACAGTATATTTTTCAACTTGGAACAATTTTAATCAACTTAAATTGTGTTTTAAATGATAAAACATATTAATTTCATTTTGTTATAAGTACATATAAACGTATATGACAAAATTACACTTAAAGTAAAGTAAAAATGCAAAACTAAAATTACTTAAACCAAACTTATTTAAATAAATTGAACATAGAAAGTTTTTTCTTTAAAAATATTCGAAGCGTAAAAGCATATTTTTCAAAATTTCGTTTTTTCGCCAACCGGAGATAAATCGCCAAATAAACGAAATTTTTATTATTTTTTTACAGACGTTATAAGGAGTTTCCGCCGAAATTTTTTTTATAAACATATATAACTATATGAGAAGAACATTGTGTAATTTTTTCAGATTTTTCGGAGTATGCCCGTATGGAGACCTTCCTTGTCAGTATTGAAGATAGCCAAATAGTACATGTTAAAAATCTGAATTCGGCGAGGGAGACATGGGACACTCTAAAACAAATTCATGAGAGATCCAATCTCTCCAGCAAGCTGTACTTATTAAGAAAACTGTACAGCACAAAATTACACGAAGGTGGTAACATGATAGCCCACATTACTAAAATTCTAGAAATTGTGGATAAACTATCTGCCATAGGAGAAAACATCACAGATTCCCATGTTTCCGCCTTACTATTGTGTTACGATACATTAGTGACGGCTCTTGAGGCCCGTCCAGAACCTGGCTTTTCTGTTAATAACTGTTTTTTGGTCAAACTCGTGAGGAAGTTCACACGCAATTTTAAATGTTAAGCTAATTATCGCTAACAAAACGCACGTATTATAATTAAAATGCATTTCATTCATTCTTTAGCGATCATCAGATACACGTTCAGTACTTAGGAAACAATATACTATTTGGAATATTTTGTGTGTCCCTGTAAATGCTATGTACTTCATATTATGCATAACTGTATCGTATAATTTATATTAAGCCTCACTGTCACTATATATATATCAATTTTATTATATATGAAAAAGTTTAATTAAAATATGTTACACACAGTTCCCCCTTTTACCATTAAATAATGGAACTCTTTTGCGTGGCCCTCTAAATGAATAATAGCTATTTTTTCATCGCATTTTTTACAGAATGCATATTCTAATGCATGCTCGTAAATGCATATAAATTTCAATCAGATTGACAGGGTGAAACATAGAGGCCTGCACGGGTCCGGGCTTAGCCCGTGGCTCGTACCCGGCCCGGCTGATTTAGAATAGTTTTTTCAACGGGCCGGGTCTACAAACAATATAAACGCGCCAGGCTGGCCGGACCGGGCCGATAAAAAGAAAAAAAAAAAAATCAACGAAAATGGTTTTAACGAGAATAAGTATAAGTGTGCGTCACGAGCCATACTAGTTTGACAGCATCATATAAATATGTACAGTGTAGAGATCGGCATCGGAGAGTTACATTGTGTTTAACCCGTTTTAATATTTTTTTTTAGCTGACTCATACCGGGCCGAGATCAAGCTTGCATTATTTTTCTACATATAGACTGGCGGGACCGGAACTAGACTTAATTGTTCTCAAGATCTGTGGGGCAGAAAACATGATTTGTAAAATTATTAACAGCGATAAAGAATTTATGTTAGCTTAATCTTCGGCTACATACTTCTTGGTAGTTTTTATTAGCTCACAGGCTATCATAGCCTGAGAGCTTATGTGCCCGTCCGTTCTGTATGTACGTTCGTATGTTCGTGCGTAACGCGATAACTCATGATAAAAATATCGGATCCACTTGAAATTTTGTATATAGATATATCCTGATAAGGCGCTTCCCTGATTAGTTTTTGGAGTTCATTCGATATGTATAAGAGGGGGAACGGGGGGCTCATGCCCCCCCCACGTAATTGATATAAACGGGATTTTCATGCAGAATTAACAGTTTTCGTTCAAAATTTAGATATAGGATCATTCGGATGAGGCGATACCGTGGCTGTTATTAGGTGTTCATTGAATAAGTATAAACGGGGGGAACGGGGGGCTCATGTCCCTCCCCTTAATTGATATAAACTGGTTTTTCATGCAAAATTAATAGTTTTTGTCCAAAATTTAGATATAGGATCATTCTAATGAGGCGATTCCATGACTGTTATTATGTGTTCATTGAATAAGTATAAACAGAGGGAATGGGGGGCTCATGCCCCTCCTTAATTGATATAAACGGGATTTTCATGCAGAATTAACAGTTTTCGTTCAAAATTTAGATATAGGATCATTCGGATGAGGCGATACCGTGGCTGTTATTAGGTGTTCATTGAATAAGTATAAACAGGGGGAACGGGGGGCTCATGCCCCTCCCCTTAATTGATATAAACGGGATTTTCATGCAGAATTAACAGTTTTCGTTCAAAATTTAGATATAGGATTATTCTGATGAGGCGAGTCCGTGGCTGTTATTAGGTGTTCATTGAATAAATATAAACAGGGGGAACGGGGGTTCTAATGCCCTTTCCCTTAACTTGCATAAATGGATTTTTCAAACAGAATTGTCAGATTTCGTTCAAATCTCTGAATAGTTTTGGAAGTTTAATGGTTAAGTATAAAAGAGGGAAATAACTCCTCTTAAATTATATAACTGCTAAATGGGTTTTTATTAAGAATTATCCGATTTGCTCTGAATTTTGGATATAGGTTTTTTAATATGATAAAGCATGTACTTGATAGTTTAGGAAGTTCAATGATTAAGTATAAAAAAGGAGAAAGGGGAGAGCTGTTTCCCCTTCTTAATTTTTTTTTTTTTCGAACGGAATTAACGAAAATACAAGGCTGTAATGTACAATTAGTATGCGTAGCCTGTGAGCTCAATGCCATCAGTTTAACTGGGCAATATTTTTTTAATTAAATTAATTTCTCAATAATGCAAAAGTTTGACACATTTTCTGATTAATTTTAAATTGTAAAAGTATAAAAGTGATAAGCCTAACTATTGAAGGGATTTGGAATCGAATATCGTTTTTCATTTTTTAGTAAATAAAATACTTGTATTATCATGCTGAGATATAATAGTTTCTCAAATAATTGCAGGTTTTTCTCCCTTCCCATGTTATCGCTTCCGGATATTCTATTCAAAACGCTAATTATATCAGTATTTTATTTGCTTGCAGCATTCTTAAATTGCTTGCATCAAAAAATTGATAACGTCATTCGATTATACAGTTTCTGAATAAAGATACCTGCTAATCTTATGCGTTTCTGAGAAAAAAAAAATAATTTAGAAGTGTATCAAAAAGGAGCTTCTTTGAATTTAAGAATGAATTTGGATTTAAAATCTTTAATTAAATGATATAGAAATGTTTTTATAAATCTTCTTTTATTAAACACCTTAAAAAATAACGATGTTTTTAGCTTTCTTTCGTTTTTCTTTTATTCTAAGCCACATTAATTTTTTAATGAATCTTTATTCGAATGTTGAAAGCCTAAGAATCTAAGTAATCATTAATGTTGTTAATGTGTATTTCCTGTAAAATATACTGTAAAGTCATTCCATAGATATATATGCAGTATTCTTTAAGGGGTCAGGTACCTTTTGAACAAACAAAATGCGTGAAAAAGTGACCTCTGTTAGAATTGCAGTCACTCTGTATCTAATTGACTTTTGACTATAAAAATGAAAACACATATTAAGAAGGATTTATTTTATAAGTTAAAGTTGTTAAAAAAAGTGCACACATATGTAATGTTTTTTAATTATTTTTAAAGATAATAAAATTTTTACGAAAGAATAATTCTTGCATGCCTTGCGCGCACGATTTTTCAAATTTGAATAGCTAAAACAAACCAATATTTTTTTTCCGAGTAGAGATATAATGTGTTTTCAAAATGACCTACGATGAAAAAAATAAAACTTATAGATCCAGAGAAAAAAAATATTTTTTAAAGAAATTCGAAATATCGATATTTTTTTTACACGAAAGTAGTCTTGAATTCTAAACTTCTAATTTGAGGAACATAATAGTAGGTCATTTTGAGCCTGTATACGTTTAATACATTCAGCGAAAATTTCGTGAAATTCTACGCAACCATTTTTCAGAAATCGTGCGCGCAATGATCAAAATCGCTGTTTTGAGAAAATTGACGTTGAAGTTTAAATTACCCGTTAGTCGTATAGGAAAAGCGCAAAGTGTTTTAGACATAACTCTTCTTCTAATGTGAATTTTTTAATGTGGTTTGTTTTTAAATGTTCCTAAAGAATCATATTTAATTATAAGCTATTTTTTAAAAAATTGATTTTTGGATTCCTTAAAGGGTACCTGACCCCAGGAATTTTAATTATATGATAAAAATCTGATTTTTTTAGAAATTGTAGAAATTGTAACGGGCCAAAACAGGCCGGGCCTGTTTTTACTGATTTCTGTACGGACCGGGCCTGGAAATTCCGGCCCGTGCAGACCTCTAGTGTAACACCTTTAAAATTCATTTGAAACGATTTTTTCCCCATAGACCATAATGTAACGGTAAAATTTTGACAATCCCTGTAAATAAACTAATCATGGTAGAAACTTCATTTTCAATAGAGTTTGTGCTAGGGTAAATGTCATTAACACATAAATATTTCATGGCGATCTGAGCATATTTACGACAGTTAGAGCGCGGCCAGACAAACCGAATGCATAAGCACTTATCAACTTTTTTGGAAAGTGCTAAATAATGTCAAATTAATATTAATGTCAATACTTTTCATTCTATATGTTTTACAGTCAAACGTGTTTCCTGAACATGAAAATATTTACTTGAGACTTATTACATCCGAAAAATAGGTTTTCTGGGTAGAATAAGCTACTCGGAAATGTTTCCGAAAACTACAGGCAGCTAATGAAAATTTATTTTTATAAGTTCTTTTTTAAATGTCAAAGATAAATTCTTTTATGAGGTTTCTAAATTTAAAGGAACGCTTTTCAGAACCTTGGGTGATTCGGAAGAGGTCATTGTATACTTTCGTTACTGATTATAGTATACAGTGCAACATCGATTATCTGAGCTAACTGGGACCGCTAGTACCTCGGATATCGGAAACCTCGGTTTGAAAATGTGTATAAAAATTTGTCGTGCTCGCGAATTTAACATCTCTTGGAATAATAAACAATAGATTTTTTTTCAAATAATAAAAGTAAGCATATATACAGTTATGTTTAACACCTCAGCAAATTTATAATGAAATAAACTACTAGTAGTAAATTTTAAAATGCAAATTGAAAGTTTTTTAACTATACTAAGTTGAATATTGAAAGATGCATTTGTAAAAACAAACCAAACTTCAAGGAAATATATACTTTTTTAAATTTAATTACACCAATTTATTAAATTCGCATTACTCTTTTAAAACGTCTGTAATTTTTCTTTGAAAAAACACAGATTTTCTGTGAGGGGTTGATCGCTCACGCCAATTTTCGAGAAACAGAAGATCTGCCGGAGTAACATCGCTTGATTTTTTCCAAATATTTCAGGGACACGGACAGAAAATTAAAAAGTGTTCCCTTTTTCAAGGTTCATTTTCAAAAAAAGAAAAGAAAAGAAAAAAAAAAAACTAGACTTTGTTATTGGCTCGGTTAAGAGTAACCTCGATTAATCAAAGCTCGGTCAATCGAGGTTCTACTATACTTTGGTAAATTAAGAAATACCTTTTTATTTATTTTTATTTATTTTTTTATTACAGTGAACAGTACATTCCATTGTTAAAATTATGATTATTAATTTTCATTGCAGGAAAATTAAAAACATACGTGTGATCAAAGCAAATCAAAGAAGTCGTACATAGTAGTAGTAGGCATGTAAAGAGAGCTCTGCATTGGGTCGGGTAAACGCATGTCTGATCCACAGTTTGGTTGACACATTTTTTTTCCGTTGTGTGTTGGAATCCCTTTAAATATTTCGGGAAGACTCTTCCCTCTTTCGACCGGGGCCGTCGCAAAACAAGTTTCTTCTCTAACGGGCCTGATTCGAAATCCCAAGCAGGAGAAATGAGTCATACACGAGATCTGACTTTTTCATAACTGACCACTTCACCCTCATTAAAATTTTGCTTATGCTAGGGTTGAAGCAATCACCATTAATATTTCATGTATATTTTTAGATAATTTGAGTCTATTACATATTCTGTTATACGAATATATATTTTTTAATGAGCATTTTAAAAGGATTAATTAGTGGGTAAAGGATTAACCTAAGTCAATGAGTATTTCCTTTTACCTCATTATTTGAAAAGAATTAAATAAATCTATGGCAGTCCCACGTAGTCTTACATGTGATGTGAATTGTAAAGTTTTATTTTGAAGTCAGGAAGTAAGCATTTAGAATCATCTAATAGATAAGAGTAATAAGAAAGCCCTTTTATATCCTATTTTGGGTCTCGAATTTCTATTTACAATTCAGTTTGCATAAATCAAAAGCAATTTAAAGCTGAAATAGTACTAAGTTCTTATGAATAGGGATAGTCGCAATAAAAATTATTTAATGACTATCTTTAAATAAAATCAGATCGATAGTTTAGAAACCCGCTTTTGACAACATCATCAGATGAGTATAGGAAATTTATCGTTTCCTTTAAATCTTTTAAATGAATCGAAAAATTCATTTACTATATAAAAGTTATGGAAGCAAGAAAAAAGTTAAAAATTTTTAAGTTTAATTATCTTATATTAACAGCAAAATGAAAAATTTCAATTATTATTTTTTTAACAGCTGTTGATGAAATTGAAGAATTAAACATATTGCATTTCGTTTGCGGTGTGTTTAACAGCAGTGAAGATATTGAGATAAAAATGACATCATGTCTGTATTGACTTTTATATTTAGTTACATTAAATATGAAATTTTACATAAATTAAAATGTTGTGAGTGCGTTAACTTATTAGTCAAAGACAAAAAATTTAGAATTAGATATCCCGAATGTGACCGTCTGAAATGTCTTTACCGTCTTTATGTTGGGTGATAGAAGTCAATTAATACCCCCAGAAAATAATTGTAAATGCTTTTCAAAAACTCGTGAATTATAATTATGAAAGTACTTTCCTAAAATTTCCAGACCCAAAAAATATTATGCAATTCATTATTGAAAAAAAAATTATTTAGGTCTGTATTCATAAATAAATGCAAATGTGAAAACCAACTTTTATATCTAATTTTTTTTTTTTTTTTTTTTTTTTTTTTTGAATTACGAATATCTTACTAAATAAGTATACAAAAGTTTAAAATGATACTACGAAATTCACTTATAATAATAAAAAAAATTATCTGTATTAACAAAAGTGAGATTATTTTTTATGAGAGAATATTAAATGCCATATTTATTGTAAATTATACGAAAGTACATGTTTCTAGTGAAAAATATTCTTTTAGTTGTAATATCTATTAAAAGAATGTGTATTTAAGTTATTTATGCCTTATGAAATTTGAAATTTTAATTGACAAAAAGAATTTTTATTTTAATTGTTTGAAAAAATAATTATTTTTATTTATGAGTTTATGCAATAATAATCCCGATATTTACAATTTAAATTAAGGCATTTTTATTTTTAAAAGAAACTTAAATTACTTGCTGTTAAAATTGGATACTTTTAATGTAGGATTTCTCCTGCCATAAATTTGTATTTCAAGTTAAACGCTATGAAAAATATCACGAATCTCAATCCTGTATAGTTTCTTTGATTTATTTATTTATTTTATTGCTAAAGTTGTGCAATTTTAATGTACGATTTTGTCTGCCATAAATGTATATTTCAAGTTAAAATCTTCGATAAAAACCATGAATCATTCGTATTTGAAATCAAAGGATAAGTTTAGTTTTAAAATCAAATTAAAAATAAAAAAGTCTTATTTACTGAAATTTGGATGTTTAATAGTAAATGTATAATTCAAACCGATCTAAAATAAGCCACAAATCGTTGAAAAAATATCATAAAACGGAAATTTATAGCCTTGTTTTTGATGCACACATACAACCATTCTATATGTTCCGTTTGCAACTCAGATCTCTTGCCTGACGTCATCTTTTCATGAATCAGGCCCGTAAGAGAAGAAACTTGTTTCACGACGGCCCCGTTTCGACTCGGGTTCGGCTGGAACGATTATTTTAAAAAAATGGCATATGTTTTTGGAAAAAAAAAATGACCATGTATGCGTCATTTTTTAATAAGTAATATAAAATTAATCTCAGTTGTATTACCCGTTTTCGCCCAGTGATCTATTTATAGATCACCTACAACCAAACAAAACTTTTAAATTTCAATACTATGTAAGAAATTTTCTCATTATATAATCTCAAATTTTGAGCAATTAAATAACTCAAAACTGTTACATGGAAACGAAGAATTAAAAGAAATGTAAAATATACATTATGTATATCTTAACGGGTTAAGATATACATAAATTTTATACTGTTATGCATTTGGATCGTGTTTCAGGTTGAAGAATTATTTTATTGGGTTTGGGTCGACTGTGGAGTTTTCGGGTTCGGGGCAGGTACAGATGCAAACAAGCCCGTGAAAAACTCTACATCAATGATTATCATAAACATGTTTTTCATGGCGTAGCAGCATAATAATTATCTGGTCACTCCGCATAATTTTTCGAGTGCTTCATGATCTGTCAATTCTATAAAGCTATGTCATTTTGTGTATGCTGTGGCATTTTATGAGATGTCAGCTCTGACTGAGTTACTATAATATCAAATTTGTTGGCAGAGGTCTTTAGTTCCGCACCGAATGCATGCCGCATACCAAGGCCGTAGCAAATAAGGCGCTATGGGCGGCTCAGCCCCCCCCCCTAAAATATTTTGAGCCTCCCCCTAGAAAAGTTTCCAAGGTCACTCAATGAATTTCTCTTCCGAAAATTCAAATGAAATTCTGTTCAAAAATCTAATTTAGTTTTGAGAACCTTTCACAGTTTTGCAGAATTACTAAATTGTATCTAAAATATGTGTTTAAACACTCCCTCATCCTATTTGCACATATGACGCTAACATGATGTTTAATTTTTCACCAGTTATGCACTCAAAATTTTCATCATCCTGTACTTTTCTTAGCATAAAATGAAGTTATTAGAACAGTTTAATAAGAAACATAGTACCTACAATGTGAATATGCACTAATTTATCTTTCTGCGTCAGAGAGAGAGAAAAAAAAATTATGAGCCCCCCCTACATTCTCTTGAGCCCCCCCCCCCCCTGGAGTTCACTTCTAGCTACGGCCCTGCCGCATACGTGCGCGTAAAATCTGTAGTATGGAAAGTCTGTTTTCAGCTGAATTGTTAGGTGGGGAAAAGTTATTTTGCAGAGAAATTTTACCCTTCCATCAAAATTGAAGAAATTTAGCCATAAAGTTGATAGATTAGCTGCTCCGTCAGATCGACCTAGTAATTTTCAGAGTGCATCAAGGATGTACTGGAAGGTATACAGGGTTATACGCCGTATACCTTCTGGATTTTTTAAAGATGTACCGTATACCCTAGTTTTTTCATGGAAGCTATAGTATATACCTCCGCCATGAGCGTATACCCTTTGCTTAGAACGTATACCTTCTGTTTTTTACGATTACACCACTATGGAGAGCACTATATGTTGCTTTTTGAATGCACCATGATATGCCCCCCCTCCCCCCCCCCCTTTTTTATTTCATTTGTCGGGATCGTACTTATACTGAGTGTGAGTCACGCCAAATCCTTCTTGTGTATAAACTTTTCTTTTTTTCTCGCGCAACTTTTAATTCCTTAATATATTACTGACGCGGTAACATAATGTAAAAATTAATAGCTGACATCAGGTAGGGTGGTGCATTCTCACGCTGCAATTTAATTTCGATCCACAATTCACTTTTTTATTTGACGCCCTTTCTATTTTTATTCCGACAATGGTCATAATATTTGCCACTTCAGTCAATGCGTGGGGCAAAATCCTAAAGGCACGTGCCGACAGTATCGGCTATCAATACCCCCTCCCCCCTACCATGGCAACCATCTATAAATTGAATTTCACTTATACAGAACAATAACCCCCGCTCTCTTGACCATACGATGACATCATATGTATGACTGACAACTCCTTCTGTGCGATAAAAACGCATTTCACTAATCGTTCAACGCACACGTTCTGCCTTTTTCCGGAAGCCAAAACTTTTCGAAAACAGGGGGCTGGGGAGTTAAATTTAGTACCGCGGGAGATTCCCCCACCCCCATGGGATTATTTCTGAAGGATTCTACATCAAAACAAGCCGACAAGGGCAGCAAGCAGATAGCAGATAAATTAGGGAATATGTATAGCAAAAATGGGGGGCAACTCGAGAGGAAATCCTCCCTACCATAAGGGATCTTTTGTGTCGCACATGAATTCGTGAGGATTTACGGGATAGCCGCTTCTAAATCAATAATACTTATATACGGGCCGATGAAGAGAAGATTATCGCCCTGTTTAGCCCCTCTATAAATTTCTTTTAGTCATACTCAATGAATTAAAATGAACCATTGCGATAGGTCACGTAAAACTTTGAGTGGACTTTATTTCTCTGTGTTGGTTTATAAAATAAAGTATCAAAGAATTAATCGTGCGTTGCAGGTTAATTGTGATACATTTCATTAGGTAATTAAAAAATTCGCAAGTTTTTAGCTTGTAAAACACAATTTGATACTCATTTAAAATAGGCTATTGCAATAGATTATATAAATCTCTGTTTTTTTTTTTTTTTTTTTTTTTTTGGCAAGTGGAATAAATTTTCTATGTTATTCAGAAGATTAATAAAATTAATTTGAAAGAATTAATCGCGCATTGCAGATTAATTGTGATACATTTCATTCGGTGGTAAAATAATTCTATTTATATTTATTTTATAATACTGTATAATGTTACTTATATCTATATATTATAATACAGTGTAATAATACTTCTATCTATATTATAATACGATATAGTACTACAATCCTTTTTATATCGTTAATAATATTTATGAGGAAATTATTGCATAGTTTAGCCCCTCTATAAAAATTTCAGTGATGATCAGGTTGCAATAGGTCAGGCAAAATTTTGAGTGGGATTTATTTTTCGGTGTCATTCACATTTAGTAGGTTAATAAAATAAAGTAGAAAGAGCTAGTCGTATAGTGTAGATTAATTTTGATATATTTTATTCGGTAATAAAATTTTTCGACATTTTTTAGCTTGTAAAGCATATTTATGAAATCCATTGAAAACAGGCTGTTGCGATAGATTATATAAAGCTCTGGACTTCTCATCATCATAAATAGTGTTACCAGTGTTGAATCTAGGGGGTGGCCCGGGGGGGAGGTACATTTCCCCCCGGAACAATGAAATGTCCCCCCCGGAAATTTTAAGATTTTGGGTCTTCAATGGTCAGAAAGTGCAATTAACCCCCCCCCCCAGGATCTCTATTATGTCCCCCCCCCCCGGAGCCACAGAAGTCCCTCTCCGAGAAAATGATCTGAATTCAACACTGGGTGTTACAATCGCTGAATGATTTTGACATCCCTTAATATACCTCGCCAGACCTTCCGATCTCTGGACATTAATTTATAATTTAGTTTTGTGCTATGCCTTTTTCTACATCTTCTATCCATCTTTTTTTGGGTCTACCAACGTTCCTTTTCCCTACTAATTTACCATTATATATCTTCTTCGTGAGTCTGTCATCCCTCATTCAGATGAAATGGTCTAATCATCGCATTTTTATTTTTTATTTTAATGGTGTTTATTATGTCTTTTTCATGATATAGTTGTTCAACCTCCTTATTTGATCTGATACGCCAAGCATTGTCATCCTTAATGAGTCTAAAATTTTTTAAAGATTTCTTCTTTAAGATAAATTGTTAAGATAATTTTTTAACTTTAAGATAATTTGTTTAAGATTTGTTTAAGATAACTTCTTCCTTTCCCAAGAAAAAGTTTAGTAACTTTACAGATTTTTTTATTTTATTTTATTTTTTATTTTTAGTGTAACGAGTTGAATTTCACCAACCAAAAACTGTGTCCTATGTGTGCAGGGGGAAAAAAAAGAAAGGAAGGAAGAAGAAGAAGAAAAAAGAAGGAAGGAAAGGAAGATTGGGAGAGGAGAACCTGTAATCCAGACAATATGCATCAGATAATCCATCTCAAACAATTCATTCTTCTCCGAATGTCAGTCTTCGTCATCTTTAGAATCAGATAATCAGTTATCATCTTCACTTCAATTAGAAATTTGTTCTTCCATCAATCATAATTTCAGTCAATAGATGGGTTCTGCGGAGCTTATCAGTGAACTATCGCGAGTACCTGACGCTTCGACACGGCGACAGTTCGACGCCGTCGAATGTAAGGAAATGATTTTTTTTACAGATTCACAACACAAAAACTTGTTGCGAAAACTGATAGAGCAAGAAAAGGAGCAGTCAAACTGGATGGAAGTTTGTCATCTAGAAAAGACGTTAAGTGGGGGTAAAAAATAATAAAAGTAACAATTGGAATGAACCTAAAAATATAACTGAGGAACCAAATTACGTGCTCTAAAATATTGCAATGGTGCAGAACTGCTTTTACTCCCAAAATTTCCCCCAATCCATTATAAAATTTCCCCAAAATTTTATGATGAACCAATGCAGATGGTAAATGGAGTTTATACAGAAGTCGTACTGCTCTGTTCACATCCGATCGACAGTGATCAATCGGATAGTCTTGGTACATAGAAAAATTCAGCAAGGAAAAGGAATTATAAAATTCTGAGTGCACTAGGATGGTCGAATGCAAGCAAGAGGGTAAAGCAGTAAAAAAAGTGTATATATCTATACATGTATGTACTGGGTGTCCCAAAAATGACTGATAGATATTAAAATTCAATAACTTGCAAACGGTGACAGCTATTTAAAAAAAATTTTGTATAATGTCAGGAATTTTTTTTCCGTAATTTTTTATTTTTGTTCGCATCTCAAACAATAGGTGGCGCTGACGGCGATTGAAGGCCAGGTCGACGCTGCACTCAGCACTGATCACCTGGCCTTCAATCGCCGTCAGCGCCATCTATTGTTTGAGATGCGAATTAAAATAAAAAATTACGTTAAAAAAACTCCTGACATTATACATAACCCTCCTGCAAAAATTTTTTAAATAGCTGTCACCGTTTGCAAGTTATAGAATTTTAGGGTTTGTTATGTATAACGTTACATCAGTAAATCCATCAGTCATTTTTGGGACACCCGGTATATACATTAAATAAGTCAAAATAAATAAATAAATGTAAAAAATTAAATAGAAATTTTTTTAAAAAAATGAAAAAATAGGTTTAAAATGATAAAAAATTGAAAAGAACCCAAAATTTTACGATGTTATAGGCTTATATACATTTTGTATTACCGTAGGTTTAATTTTTTTTCTCCAAAATTTCTCAATTTATGCACAAGTATATACGGTACATATTATTTTGAGAATGATTTTGTGAAAGTCGTCATGCGGATCTTTTTATTTGTAACGACATTTTTTTTTTTATACCAGGGAATTATGTAATTCATTGTTAAAATCAAAATCAATTGTATATTTTACAAAATTTCCCCAGATGGCTGAAATTTACCCCGATCCTAGATCGCTGGATCGGACATATTCTGCATCCCTGAAATATTGTATGTAAAATTTGTAGAAGATGTTATTAGCAGAGCATTAGCGAGAAGTAACTAATGGAGGGGGCTAAAGAAAATGTAATAGGGCGGAGGGGAGTAGTCATATTTTCTCTCTCTCTTTCTCTGACACAGAAAGATAAATTAGTGCACATTCACATTGTAGGTACTATGTTTTTAATTAAACTTTCGTAATAACTTCATTTTATGAAAAAAAAAAAAAAAAGAATGATGATGAAAAATTTGAGTGTATGACTTAAATCTAGGTTTTTTCCAGCCTTTGACACTCTATTCGGGACCATCCCAGAAAACAAGCTTTTATTTCTTAACAAAAAAGTAACTATCAAAATCTGGACATATCCATTCGAAAATTCTGCGAGAACACCCATAGAACATAATAAATACGTTGTCTAATCGTATAATACACCGCCTCTGTATTTGTATAACAATTAATCTATTAACCTAGACGCCAAAACGAAATAAAAAACCGAATCATTGCATGAATATATTGTTAGAACGCTTATATAAGCACACCATCACAGATAACTGAAAAATCTATACATCTCAATGACTTGTACACACGTAGGTTGTTTTCATTCTTTATACCTCCCGTAACTAAATTAAAACTGAGAAAATTAAAAGAAATGGAAACTTTTTAAATTAAAACAATTGCCCGAAGCAGCTTTATTGCAATCTTGAAGGATTTGTTTCGGTGGAAGTGGTTATGTGGTTTCGTTAGGTGGTTTTATTCACACATGCTGATTTATTAGAATTGCGTAGGAACATACCAGGATGTTAAATCACACGCTATGGGTGAATAATAATTCTTGTGTATTCTTAATTGGACCATATAACAATGATGGTCAATGATGATGAAAATATATGTTCTGATTAATTATTTGTGCTATAAACTAAGTTTTGTTTTGCTATTCCATTTTAGCAAGTTTTCCATAATTCATTCATTTATGAAATTTCCAAATTTAGAACCTTTAAGGGTGCGAAAAAACACTTTTCCACCTTCAACAGCTCAAAATTTTTCGATACAATTTCAGACACATTTTTAAACGTAGAAACATTAAACTTGCTGAGGGGATTCTTGAAGGGACGTATGAGGTGCCGTGTGATGACATTTTACGCTCAATTCATTAGAATTTGATTTATAAACATTTACCTTATCAGTATGACCCTCTTTTTCGTTCCCAGATCGCTCGCTTCGGAAAAATCGGTTCAAACTGCCGTTTTTGATTGCTTTATTTGCAATATTTTCTGAATTTATCAAAGAATCGACAATCACGGCACCTTGTGTACTTTCCAAATAAGAGATTTTGAAAGTTTGGTGCATTTGAGAGCAAAAACGAATTCAAAAATAAATCGGAAAATAAGCAGTTTGAATCGAAATACACCCTTAAGGGTGTTTTCGAAAGAACACTTTTCCACCTTCAACAACTCGAAAATTTCTAATACAATTTCAGACACATTTTTAAATGTAAAAACATGAAACTTGCTGAGGAGATTTTTGAAGAGACGTATAAGGTGCCGTGTGATGTCTTTTTACGCTCAATTAATTAGAATTTGATTTATAATCAATTTCAAACCTTTTTTTTCGTTCACAGATCTCCCGTTTCGGAAAAATCGATTCAAAATGCCGTTTTTGCTTGCTTATTTTGCAATATTTTCTGCATTTATCAAAGAATCAACAATCACGGCACCTTGTGTACTTTCTAAATAAGACAATTTGCCAGTTTTTTGCATATGAGAGAAAAAATGAATTTAAGAATAAATCGGAAAATAAGCAGTTTGAATCAAAATACACCCTTAACAGGATTTGCACAATTTTACCACAAAATTTTAACAGCATATTCAAAGTATTTCATGGCAGAAAAATATTGCGAAATTTGAGAATAATATAAAAGATTGTTGAAATTTCTGTTTATTAACCCTTTAGGGCCCTTTTTTTTTCGAATTTTAGAAAAAATTACTTTTACGTTAATAACATTAACACTAGCTATCCAAACAGATTAATTAAAATTTAACGAATATTTCATTGACTGAAAGATAACGAATGTTGTTATTTCGTGTACTATTCAATTCATATTCATATGACAATAGACTAAGGAAGAATTTTTGAAGATGTTTTGAAAACATAATATTACAATAAGATTTAATTTATATTACAACTTTCTAATAATTTTTGCGCTTTGTTTCACATGATTCTTTCAGAAAACTAACTTTTATTTTAAATTTAAAGAGTGAAAGATATTTTTAAAACAAAAGAGTCGCAAACGGCGCAAAGAGAATTAAGAAAAGAATAATAATTTTTGTTATTACTAAATACCTAAACATAAATGACGCTATTTAGTAAATGCATTGGCATATACTAACACTACTGCATGTAAATAGTAGAGAAAGAATTTCTGGAAACAAAACAAACCTCCATTGAAAGACATGATGTACTATTAATAGTACACCATACCCGAAAGGAAAAAAAAAATCCTTATCAATAATAGCGGTGCCAGAGTAATTAAAAAATATAAGGAGTGCGCGAACCTTGTTTAAATGTTATTTATGTTTCACAATTAATGTGCCTACAAAGTTGAATTACTGAAATTTTTCGTTTTTTCATTTGTGAACTTGGAAGAGTAAAAAAAAAAGAAAAAAAAAGGAATTTGTCCTCAGCAATTTTCACTAAACGCTCAAAAGCACAAAGTACTAGCGAAACTAAACATTCTTAGTAAAAACAGGTCTTAGCAAAAAAAGAAAAAAGAAAGAAAAAAATTAAGAAAAAAGAAAAAAGAAAAAAAATGTCATTCTGTCTTTTGCTCTTTAAACATTAAATGTTTTTTAAAAACGTTTAATGTCTTTTTTTTACCTACTAATTTAAACAAGAGGTTCTTTTTTGTATAGTTCAACTTTCTTTTAAATTGATGTATCATCGCACTTCACCCTTTAGATTGTTACTTATTTATTTATTTATTTAAAGGATGTCTATCCATTTAGAAAACTGCTTGTAAAAGTTACTTAGAAACAACCTACCTAAGATTTTAGAAACACCCTGCATTACCTTGAATTTCTCTATGTTTCCTTTAATATTAATACATTATATGGAGCTTTCTCTTTCAGAATTTTCCAAATAAACATCGCGTGCTAAATTTTAGCGTCCATGATATCCAATTCTCTAAATTTGTCGCCAAGTTTTAAAGTTCATACTTAGAAATATGGACGGGCCATTAAGAGGGCTACTTCAGTCAAATGAAAAGATCTGTTCGCTAATGCTAATCCTTTTAAGAAATTTATAAAGGTATCTCAATTGTATTGCAATATTTTTAAATGATTTTTTTTTCATTAAATAGATCAGATTGATTTGAATGCACACTGTTAAAAATAAAGTTCGAGGTTTCACCAAGAAAATGGTGAAAAATAGCTGAAATTTAGCTGCAACCGAGATAGTGGTGACAAGTTTCACCAGTTTATTGGTGCTTTCACAAATACCATTATGTTAGTGAAATGTTGAACCAGGATTCAGGATTTTTTTATATCCAATTTTCTGGTGAAAGGTTGAACCATGATTCAGGGATTTTTTTAATCCATTTTTCTGGTGATAAGTTGAACCATGATTCACGATTCTTTCTAATCACATTTTCTGATGAAAGGTTAAACCATAATCCATGGTTTTCTTTATTTCAATTTTCTGGTAAAAGTTTGAACCACAATTCAAGGTTTTTTCTAATCCAATTATTTTGTGAAATATTGAACTGTGATTCAGGTTTTTCCTTCAGTTAATTTTATGGGAAAAAAATTGCACCAGATTCTAGTTTTCTTCATTTTGGAAAGAAATGTTTAACCAAGAATTTGGTTTTCAATTTATCATTTTATGATGTAATAAAAAAACAAAATTTCAGATTATGCGAGATAATGTTGCTAAAGCATAATTTTAGTATATAGCATAATTTTTTGGTTACATTAAACTGAAAATTATTAAAACTTTAATTTTTGATTCTATTGTCCTTGAAATATATATTTTTTAAAAATGTAAATGAGATCGTCAAAATTTCACAAAATAATTGCATTTTTTTTTAAATATTATAATTATGTTTTTGTGCATTTTGGAACGTTTCTTCGCACTCATAATTATATTTATAATCGATTTTGTGTTTGTTTATTCACAAACCATTCATAATGAAAATTATTTATAACTTTCTTACATTTTGTATTTCTGTATTTTAAAATTCAGGAAAAAATCTTTTTACTAAACATCTCTTTAAACAATGTTAGTTTTTTACTGGTTTGAGGAAAGTTTTTCCTATAATGTACTCAGGTGTTACTTTTATAATCTGTAGATTTTTTTTTTTTTCTTTTTAATTGTTGAGAGTCTATGGATGCTGAAATTTTGATATTATACTCTTTTAAAATTTTTATCTTCTTTTTGCAAGATAAAAAAAAAAAAAAAAAGAAAGAAAAGAAAAGAAAAAAAGAAAGAAAGAAAAATGGTTTAATAATTAGGAAACCATTTTTAGATATTTCCTTATACAGTTAATGTAAGGATACAATTGTTACACATATGAAAATGTCTCGTTTTCAGTATTTTAGGTTATACACATTTTAATAGAATAATTTTTAGACTTTTGGGTAGTAAAATTTACATGTCTTGTCCAAAATCCCATTTCTGAAAAAGCCTTATACTATGCATTTATTTTAAGTTAGAGTCAAATATTTTTTTCTACTATTACTGACACACATCAACAATAGCAATAATCAATGCTATCCATTTTACATTTACCCAAAATTTAATTACAACCACAATTTATTTTTCTACAGTTAAAAAAATGCACAATTAACTAATGTGAATGTAAAACAGAAAATTTATTATTTGTTTCAGCCTAACATTCAATAACGAATTCAACCCTTTTCAATAAGTAAATAAAAAATATAATAAATACATAAAGTACATGCTTAAACGCTAAAATAGACAGCATAAAAATGGCATCTGTAAGTAGTGGAATCCTTCGTTTAAACTCTAGTATCAGCTAATGTAAAAAACAATTACTTCAAATAAATTTTAAAACTTTTTTCCCTTGCTTTTTTAAGTACACAATGAGTTTCTATAATACATTAAATACTTACTTTGCAAAGTTAATTTAATAAGAGCGGTGTCACCACAAGTGACTAGTTATTATTACTTATATATATATTTTTTTCGGTATTCTTAAATGATAATAGTTTGATAAAGTTTTTCTTTTATAAATAACAGTAGCAGAATCCTTCATTTAACCTCTAGGATCAGCAAATACAAAACTTTTAATAAATTTTATATTTTTCAGTATTTCCAAATGATAATATGACAAAGGTTTGTAATTTTTTTCCCTTGTAATAAAAGAAGCAGAAAAGAAAAATATTTGTTAACAGCAACCCTACAATAGCTGGGGGAAAAAATACAGACAAAATAAAATAGCAACATAACTCAGTTGGTTTGCGGCATGCCGCTCCATTTATTGAAAATGCAAATTGTATAATCATTAAATTATATGAACTATATATATATATATATATATATATTAGGGACGCACCGAATATTCGGTATCTATTCGGTATTCGGCCTATTCGGCCATGTTACCGAATATTCGGTTAGGCCGACGGTATGGCCGAATATCAAAGTATTCGGCCGAATTCAATACTTAATAAAAACTTTTAAAACCTTTTAACTATTTCTACTTTTAACTGTCAATTTTTTAATTTATATTTAAAACAATTAAAAACAAAATTATTTTTAAATAAAATAGAATGTTTTTTCATTATTTATTTGCTATTTGTAAAGTATAACTTAAGAAAATTAAACATGAGAAGGATTAAAATGGTGATTTATTAGGATTCTCCTTAGTAATAAATTATGTGCAGATACAAGTTTAGTAAATAATCTGTTTCTTGCTTTCCCCCAAATAAAAGGCTTTTAAAAGAAAAAAAACAACTTTTGAGATTAGTAATAGCTATCAAGGCAGACAATTTTTGTTCATGAAACCATAATCATAATCAACTTATTGAGTCATAAGTACATTGTATTTCATCTCACTCTATGTCAAAACTTGTGTGTTCGCTTATTACATTAACAATAAATAAGATAACATATTTTCAACTCACATGCTTTGATTTCTGTAAAATATGATATGATGGGAAGAGTGGAAAATACCTCCATTCATAAGAAAAGACCTATGAACCAAACATGCCTTTATTCAAAATTAAGTTGAAAGTATTTGTACTTTATATTGAAAAAAATTTGCCTCGGGTTATTTAAAAAGGACAATTATCAGACTGTAAAATTTTTCTTCGGCCATTTTTTCATTATTTGATTTTAAAATGTTTGTTTTGATTCGTAGAAAATTTCATTAATAAAGTTTCATAATTGTGCTTCTTAAATAACTCAAGGCAGATTTTTTTCAATACTAAATGTTCTTATAAAAAGCTCTTGTTTATCAAAATGTAAGTTTCTTTTATTAAATATTACGTAAAACTGTTTTAAAAAGTAACATTTTAATACCTTTAAATTTTAAAATATAAAAAGAATTTGTAAAGCCGAATATTCGGTATTCGGCCCAACAATTATTATTCGGCTAGCCGAATATTCGGTATTCGGTTCACCTGTCGGCCGAATATTCGGCATTCGGTATTCCGCCAAAATCACTATTCGGTGCATCCCTAATACATTATATATATATATCATACTAATATTTACATCTGCTAATATTTACATCATTTTACATTCAGAGTTTTTCTCATACAATTTTAAGAGGGTACTGCACTCTGATCATCCATTTCAAAAATAGCAACTTGTTTGCCCAAATGAGGATCATGAACATGACAAGGCCATCAAATATAAAAAATTTCTGAAGTTCAGTATGTTCTGAATCAGGGTTTCAAGTCGGGAAAAATAAAAAAGCTTCAAGCATCAGGTTGATTTCTCCACCTGTTTTAAATGAAAGGGTAAAATTATTAAGACATAAAATTGTATTTTGTGCAAACATAACAATGTTAGTTTAATATGCAGTAATATAAAAATCAAATTTCAGATAGGAAAACAATCAAAATTTTAAAACAGCATATCATTGAAATTCTCTTTAAGGAAAAAGCTTCAGCATTTGTAATATGAATATATTACAAATGGATCAAATTTAGCAGGCACAGATTTTTTATTAAAAATATAATCAAGAGGATCTGTCGCAGAAAAACAAGGTAATTTGAATCAGTGAGGCATTTGGGTAGAAAGCCAAGGCTTATTAACCTATAACCCCCTTACCCCCCCCCCCAAAAAAAAAGATATATATATATATATATATATATATATATATATATATATATATTTCCATGGACACACACACCAACCCAAAAACTTCGTTTGAAATTTTTTTTTTTTTCAGATTTCAAGTGTGTTACACATATAATTTTTTCAGAACGAGTCAATATCAACAGAAATTATTTTCTCTTGCTCGGATCCAGTTATGGTTCTTTGGAATATTTTTGTTGGAATCAGATTTGGTTCAAAACATCAAAACAGATTTTTTTCAAATGGAATTTTCAGATTCGGGCCAGATTCATATCCACAGAATTCTTTTTTTTTTTTTTTTTGCTTGTATCTGGTTATGGTTCATTGTTATTTTTTATTATTATTATTTTATTGTGGGTCAGTTTCAGATTTTTCGAGTTAGGTCGCAGATATTTTTTATGAGGATACTTTCGCTTTTAAATCGGTTCCGAAAATGAAGCATTCTCATAGAAAATACCTGTATACAAAATCAAATGAATAAAAATAGGTCTGCACACACATTAATCTCAGCTATCCAATGCCCCCCTCCCCCCCCCACAAAAAAAATCCTTTAAAAGTATTAAAATGACAACCGAGATATCTTTATAAATTTCTTCCATAGAATTAGTATTAGCGAACGAATCTTTCATTTGAATGAAGTACCCTGGGACTTTCCTTCATTAGTTTCAGGCCGAATCCAGACTCACATTATGTTTGCAGACTCGAACCGGGCCGGGATTGGGAGAATAATAAAGGATCCTGAGTACCATATGCGGCCCGCATACTTGGTTGCTCATTCCCAAGAGCTTAAATATATATTTTAACCTCAATATGCATACTGATATCAAAAAACACTATAATTGTTTTTGTAATTTTCAATAAATAAGTAAATAAATGAAATAAAAATATAAATAAATAAATAAATAAAATTGTTGAATAAAAATTTTGATTTCGATGGTCCATTGTGTACTTCAACTACTTTTACAGCCATAAAAGTATGGATGCAGTGGAAGTTTTTTTAACTATCCCGTAAGGAATAAGAATAAATATATATACAATACCTATTTCAGGCAAGTTAGGAAATGATTAAGATAAAAGATGCTTTGTTCACGTATATAGACTATTTTATTATCCATTTACGACTTATATTTAACGTTAAAAGACAGGATTTTCCAAAAACATATATCTATTTTTTATGAAGAAATGCTCGTAAATATTTTATTTTCGCTCGAAACGTTGATTTGATGCTATATTGTTAAGGCAGTTGAGTTATTCCGATATCAAGCAAAAAATAAAATGAATAACTTATGAAGGAAAAAAAAGGTATTTATTTTAACAGAAATCATATAATGGTAAATTATTATTCATAAGTTCTGAGAGACGTTTTGGTAGAAAGCAACGGTTTTTCGAAAATAGTTGTCCTCGGTAGAGAACTGGAAAATCTGAATCTTTTTATTGGTTGAATTCCGCAACTTAATTTATTTTATTCGTTTTATGATCGATCCATAATTAAGGTCCAAAAATGGAATACCTCTGTTGCCACAATGACAAAAAAGTAATAAAAACTTAATAAATAATACTTTGAAAACAAATTGCGATAAAGTTTTCAAACAAATTTCAATTAAAAGTGCATTTTTTTTTCTCTACGCTACAGTGTAAAAATTAAAAATGTGCGATCTTTAGAAGTTGAAAAATTTGCAGTTCCGAAAATTGTAAAACTGAAATTTGTTTGTGATGGGTCCAGGAATATGAATGTTTAATCCATGTCGTACGTAATATGAGGCGTTCAGAAGTCAGCCTGATTAACTCTATCCAATAAAAATGCACATTTTAAACAATTAAAGTTGTTTATCTAAAAACTAAAGTTTTTTTTTTTCTAATTATTGGTCTAAGTAAATTAATGCTTAAAGCAAGGCGTACGTAATATATGACTCGTTATGATCATCATAAAAATTATTATTATTACTATTATTAATTTAAATATATACTTTATTTATAAGTTTTTAAAATTATAGTCTTTGAAAATATCATTTTCCAAATAGTCGTTGTAATTTGCTAAATTGAAATTTTGTTATTTATTTATTTATTTTTTTTTCTGTAGAAATTGGATTTGGCCAGACCAGGGTCGGCCAAATTTCATTTATTTTATTATTATTATTATTATTATTTTACTTGAACATTGGTGATTTGCAGTAAAAAGACAGCATCATCATCATCATTTTTAATCTATGCACAATACGTGATTTTGCATAACTGTTTCGTTTTATCTTTCTCTACCACAGTTGAATTAATGCTTAATGTATAGGAACAAAATCACGCATTGCACTTAGATCATGAATCCCAAGTCTAAGTGCAATGCGTGATTTTGTTTACTTATATCCTATTTTTTTTTTTTTTTTTTTCTTGTCTTCACCAAAGTTGAATAATGCTTATGATGCCATTTGTCTGTATCCCAATAGCAACTTCAATATGTATTTAAAGAAAATGGAGAGTTAGAAATCTACTGCTTTATTATTACAACTGCATTCATTGGACGATAACGCATTTAAAATAATATTACATAAATTACTGTTTGCCCAATAAAAACTTCCTCTAATGCTTGAAACTTTTTTTTTTTTTTTTTTTTTTTTGACACTTCAGCTGTGTTATAAAAAAACACTTTACTAACTATTCAATCTACTGTTCTCTCATCTGATCTATGCACCTTAATTGACAGTAAGGATGTAATAAAAACTTCCCCTTTGCAATAAAAGCGAACTAAATATAAAGATCCAAACGACATCTGTGGCTATTTTTCTAAAGGCGTAATGACCCATTGCTTTTGAAAAAAGCTAATGGGCTTTACTCAGGCTATCTGTAACAGGGATAAAAAAGAGCTGAAAGAGAAAAAAAAAATCATTTATCTCCAATGGAACTATTGTTGCCATTCTCTGAATAGTAAATTCAAGAGGAAAACTTACTTCCATCGGTTGAATGAAAAACCCAGCAGGTCAAACACACCCCAGCGCATGCGAAAAAAAACCCGGGACAAACACGTGAGCATTGGGTTCAAAGGGTTGTTTAGTCGACACCCTTTTAATGTCTAAATTTTATAGATACAGTAATGTACCAACAGCATCTTGTGAATCGCTCGTTAGCGATTTATTTATTGTTTTATTTGTTTATTCATTGACTTCACCTGCACTTTGAATAAAAAACAACCTGAACCAGAAAACGTTTCTGAATTTCGTCTGATTGCACTAATGTCGACCGCACCTGTTTAAACCTGTACATTGTTTTTTGGGATGAAAATTTAATGTGAGATCTGTTTTAAGTTTACATTACGTAGTTCAATGGAGGCATTTCATGGTAGCACACAAATAAGTGTTTTTCTGGAACAGTAGGATATCACTAAAAATTCACTAGGGGGTTCTGGTAATTGGCTAAAGCGTAAAAGTTACCTATAAGATATTTGTTCTGCATTTCACATTTGTAGTTTTATTATGTACACCTGTAGTGAAGTTAAGAAACTAAATACAGTTGAACCTCGATCCATCGTTTTTCAAGGGAAGCTGGGAAAAAAACGATGAGTGCAAGATAACGATGTATGCGAATTATCGTTATAATTTGAATTGCGGGGTTGAATAAGCCGAAAATTGCTTCGATAAATAATAAATAAAAAACATGCATTGTAAGTACAAACCCACTTGCTATGTTAGAATAGCTTACCATGTTAGCATACGTTAGAAACTTAAACTACGCATTTGTTTTCAAATTTTTTTGTGAAAAAAAAATTTCTGAGAAATTTTATTCAGTAAAACAACAAGCATTTACGTCATACGTCATTTTTTTCTGACAACTTAAAAAAATACATAAATATATCGTAACAGTCTAATCTCGAACATCATCTTATTTGCAGATTATGGACAGGTCAAAATGCTCCCTAAACTACCTCAGCAGATTTTTTTCTATTGCTGAATTCTGCACAAATAAAGAGAAAAAAAAAATCCTGAGTCTGTTTATTTTATTGATCAGAATTTCTTTCTTTTTCTTACAGGGGCAGAGAGATCAGTATTATAAAGGATAAACTTGTATGTGCGTAACGCTGACGTTATTTTGCGTATGGCAACAACAAACGATAAAATTTACTAAGCATATATTCGACAATTGCACCATAAAATATTACTAATAAGAATGTATTTGTTAAACTAGTCCACCGTAGTTTGGGGTCCACCGTAATACTTACCCATCATGGATGTGCATAATATAATATATGAAAATAAAACATGTCTAAACTATTTATAAAATGCATTGCAATTCCAAAATAAAATTTAAATGTGTATTTAAATATTTTTAATATACACAGTAATGCTCCATTAATGAATTGTTGATGAGCCAATTTCAAAAAATTATATGAAACGCCATATTAATCAAGTAGTACCGAATTACTTAAAAGAAACATCCTTATAACTCCAAAAATAATATTCATAATAACTAATAATTTAGTGCGTCGAATTAAGCGTCTTACTTCTTATTAAACTATATTTTTGAATTGAAATTTGAATGAAATACAGGGTCATGAAAAATCGAAGAATATAGAAAACAGAATTACAAATATCTCGGTAACTAATAACCCTATCGACTTCGTTCTTTATGCAAAATTTGTGTTGTTTTATTTCTTTTTACGTCCATGTCTTAAAATAAAAAAATTCGAAAATTTTTATTTATCATTCACCAGAACGAATTTTTCGAGAGTCCGAAAAAATTAGTTCCAAATAATCGAGGTTACTGATATTAGATAAGCTTTGTCCCATTCTTACATACTAAGCACTTACAAAAATTCAAGCCTCTTTCTCAATTTTTTTCGGGAGATAGAGTGTTTACAGACAGAGTGAAGGCAATTGTTTTTTTCTAAAAATATGATTTTCGGAATCTCCTGTATATAAAACGTGTAAATCCGCCAAAAAAAAAATAAAAAATGTTTCGATTTTCAAAACGATTGCAAAACTTGCCCTATACTACGTATGATGGGTAAGTAAAATATATAACCTTGCTCATTGATGCACAAAAGCAAGAATTGTTGAAAAATTGGACCGTTTTTTCTCTTATATGCTCTTAAATGTTAAAAAGTCTATTAGAGTAATCAATACAAAAGTTGTAGATCTATGCGAGGCTTTCTCGCCGATATCGAAATTATTCGTTGATAAGATTTTGCATTTAAGGGTGTATTCGAAAAAACGCTTTTCCACCTTTAACAGCTCGAAATTTTCCGAAACAATTTCAGACACATTTTTAAAAGTAGAAACACTTGCTGAGAGGATTTTTGAAGAGACGTATGAGGTGCCGTGTGATGTCGTTTATCTCTAAATTAATTAGAATTTGATTTACAAACAATTACCTTATCAATTTGACTTTTTTTTTCGTTCACAGATCTCCTGCTTCGGAAAAATCGGTTTAAAGTGCCGTTTTTGAAATATTTTCTACATTTATCAAAGAATTGACAATCACGGCACCTTGTGTACTTTCTAAATAAGGCACTTTCCCAATTTGATGCATTTGAGAACAAAAACGAATTTAAAAATAAATCGGAAAATAAGCAGTTTGAATCGAAATACACCCTTAAAGGTCACTGAGCTTCAGTGACGTAATTCCCTCCGTAATGTTAAATCTATGGACATTTGCTGCATTCTTATTTTAAAAATATCTCCTCAGGAAAATTGAAATTTTTAACTCTTTTGTGTGTGTGTGTGTGTACTCTTCTAAATGGATGTCTCGGTTTTCCTTAGTTCTCAAACTATTTTTAAAATATATACTTAATTTAATATTTTATGTTTTAAAAGCTGACGAACTTTGAGTAAGATTTTAATGCTTTATATAAAATTAGGCATATGTTTTAGCAATATTTTGAGAGCTAGGAAAAAAAATTATATCCTTTAAGGGTGTATTTTGATTCAAACTGCTTATTTTAAGATTTATTTTGAAATTTATTTTTCCTCTCAAATGCAGCAAACTAGCAAACAGTCTTATTTAAAAAGTACACAAGGTGCCGTGATTGTCGATTCTTTGAAAAATGCAGAAAATATTGAAAAAAAAATCAATCAAAAACGGCATTTTGATCCGTTTTATCTGAAGCAGGAGATCTGCGAGCGAAAAAAGGGTTCCTACTGAGAAGGTTGTTCATAAATCAAATTCTAATGAACTGAGCGTAAAAGGACATCACACGGCACCTTATACACGTCTCCCCAAAAATCCCCTGAGAAAAGTTTCATGTTTCTACTTTTAAAAATGAGCCTGAAATTGTATCTGAAAATTTCGAGCTGTTGAAGGTTGAAAAGCGTTTTGTAGAATACACCCTTAAGAAGATAATACCGAAAAAAGAAGTTAAAAATGTTAATTTCACGAGGAGATATTTTAAATATACGAATGCATCAAACGCTCAAAGACTTAACATTACGGAGAGAAATCCAGAAAATGAGTGACCAGTACTTTTAAGTACTAGTATTTATATACTGATATAATACTTGTTGCATAGTTTTATCGAGACATTTCAAGTTTCATTAAAATCGCTTGTATAGTTTCCGTCACATTACGACCAATGGGGAAAAAATACTTTCAAGTGCATTTTAATAATGTTACACTCTTTCGAACATAATGAAATTGATATGCACCTATGAATCATACTAAAATATACATTTTGTAGGACTTGCAATGCAAAGAATATTTTTTATTCATTTACAGGGCCACACAAAAGTATTCCATTACATAATGGACAGGGGGATACATTGTTTGAAAGCTTTTTTTTATATTAAAATAGTTCACATTTTATGCAATTGATATTCGTTGCTGAGGGTTACTACTAGTTACTTCCTGTATAGTAGAAAGCAAATAGTGTATTTACAGGGGGAACATTTTTTGGGGAGTATTTCTATTATATTAAAATACAGCGCCGTGCGAAAGTTGCGCCAAGTTTATATATTACCAATGTCATTTTTTGCCTGTTACAAGAAAAAGTTGCGTGAGGGGGGCGCCAAATTGAAACTTTGCCCCGGGAGCAGTTTTCTCTTCTCGCGCCCCTGTTAAAATATTTCACATCTTATGAAATTAATATGCAATGTTGATGTTTACCACGAGTTACTTAGTAGTATAGTAGAAAGCAAATAGTATTTATAGGGACACACCAAAAATTTCGGATACTACATTGTATCCGAAATACAGTATAGTAATACACCATGATATGAATATTTTTTTTTTTAACTTACTTATAGTTCCAACGCATCTCATTTGCTACGTTTCACCCACTATTTCCGATTTTTTTTGGCAGTGTAGACATAAGAGAAAAAATTAACTAGAATAATATTTAAATCAGTGGCGTAGCTAGCGGGGGGCGGAGGGGGCGGGTGTCACCCTCTGAGGGGTGACACCCAATCTTTATTTGCAACTAAAAAATGTTATCTTATTAGATTTTAAAAAGGAATTCTGAAATGAAATTTTAGCACACGACGCAATGGCGATCACCCCATCGCCCCCCCCCCCCCCTGGGCCCATAAAGGTTTTCAAACCAACATGAGAGATCTTCGTAGAATAAGACTTGGGCTGAAGCTGAACGTCGGCACGGCCCGGGTCGGGCCGCGCCAATTTATGAACCAAGCAATAGCGGAACTAAGGGGGGGGGGGGGCGAAGGGGCGATCGCTCCCCCTTGGGCCCATAAAAGTTTTCAAACCAACATGAGAGATCTTCATGAAATAGGACTTGGGTTGAAGCTCACTGTCGCGCGGCGCGGCCCGAGTCGGGCCGCACCAATTCATGACTCAGGCATTGGCGGATCTAAGATGGGGGGAGAGATGGCGAAGGGGTGATCGCACACCCTAGGGTCGGGCTGGGTTAGGTCTTCTGACTTTTAGAGCCTGGCCATTCCTGATCTTTGTTTTTCTGACGATTTGGGTCGGGCCAGACTTGTTTTTTTTCCATGTCGAGTCCTACCTGGAGTCAGTCTTCCTAAATGTCTGTATTAGAGATGAGACAGTGCTCGGACCTGGACTCAAATTTTATGAAACCTTTAAATTTTATTTATCAATGAATAGAAAATATTAAAAGAACTCCCCCCCCCCCCCTTAAACAGTATTTATTCCTTTTCAAATCACTTTATTGACATTTTGATTAGAATGAAGGGGAAGCAGAAATTGTGTTTTTTTTTTCTATTTTAGCATTAGAATGCTACCTTAAAAGTAAATTATTAGTCACTTCTACAAACCTATTTTAGCCGTTTCCGACGATGTTCTGGCGCCAACAAAAAAGCGGGAATATGAATTTGTCTGTAGTTTGGTTTTTATCTGTAGCAGAGGTTATTTTGCAATACGGTTGTTTATTATCATTATTATTTAGACATGTAATGGGAAGAGGATATTTTCTTCCAGTTTTAAGTTGTTACTCTGCAATTTATGAAGTCACTTTTGGTCGTAAGTAAATTTAATTTCCATATTATTCAGATAGAAAGCAATTGACAGTGTTTCTTTATTTCTGTAAAAGCATCGGAATTTAAAAGTTTTAATTTAATGTTATTGTCTGGGTCATGCCTATCCCAAAAGATTGTTATGAGGAATGAAATGGTTATAGTTAAAAATGTGCCCTTTTTTATAGAAAATTGATGTATGTTTTTCAATTCGACAAATAATCGACAGTAATTTCTACATGTTTTATGCATTTATTCATGAAACACACTTCATTAACATGTACATAATATTTTCTTATTAAAGGAGACAAAATATGAGAATTTTTTTATGTATAAAGTACATTTTTATTTTATACCAAACTTTTCGTTTGATAATATTAAATTTAAATTTTCGTTTAAGAGTAACATTTCAATGTAAAATATAGTTTAAAAATTATAATTTTTTTGGAACGTTTTTAAAAAATTATTATGCATTTTTTTTCTACTGTATGCCTTCGTTATCGGGTTCGGGCTGTGATGAAGCAAAATGTTTCAGGTTTGGGCGGGCTCAGATTTAAAATCGTCAAGCTCGGTTGGGACCTAATTCTGATAAAAGTCTGAAAATTCTGAAAAAGATCCATTCGAACTCATGTCTTGTCTGTACTGATCAAAATTTCCAGGTCGAGGCTCGGCTCTGAGTAAAAGCTAAACGTTTGTACCCAGCCTGTATGATAAGCATTATTGGCCCGACCGCGATTCGTGCAATTCTTCACCCCGAGCCCAATTTGGACTGGCATCTTATTTGTTATTCGTAAAAAATATATTTATGTTGTACATTTGTTTAGCGAAATCTTAAGAAATACATTTTTAATATTTACTTTTGTTCTTATTGTAGTGCTTTACTGTTATGATTTATATTAGAAGTCGAAGTTAACCCGACCCGCAGCAAAAAAGAAGTCAACCGGACCCAAACACAACCCACAGAAAAAAACAGAAGTCAACACGACCAGTAGCAAAATATAGTCAACCGGTCTCAAACCCAACAAGTGGCAAAAGAGAAGAAGATAACCTTACCCGCTGCAAAAAGTAGAAGTCAAACGGATCCAAATGCGAACTACAGAAAAAGTATTAGTTACGTCACGGTGTGAAAGGGTGTGTGTGTGTGTGTGGGGGGGGGGGGGGGGGGGGGGGCGGTCACCTCGGGTCCGGAAATTTAAAAGACGTCAAATTTATACTACCAAGTCATTTTTGGCCTGTCACAAGAAAAGTCGTTTGGGGTAGGTGGTGGGGGGCAAACTGATGAAAATTTGCCCAGCCGCAGTTTTCTCTTCGCACATTCCTGATTAGTTAACACGACCAGCAGCAAAAAATAGAAATCAACTGGACCCAAACCCGACCCGCTTGAAAAATAGAAGTCGACCGGACAAAAACCCGACTCGCTTGAAAAATAGAATTCGACCGGACCCAAATCCGATCCGCAGAAAATATAGAAGATAACCGGACCCAAACCCGACCCGCAGTAAAAATATTAGCCCCGACCTGCGCATGAGATTCGAGCCTCCCAAATTTTAAAATCGCCCCCCCCCCTTCCCCTTGAGGACTCTCCAGATTCGCCCTTGACACGACGTAATTTAGTTCATTTTCTTTTCTTTGAGAATGTGAAATTTTATTCAGAATGGTGTATCTAAACAAGACAAGCACCTGGAATTCAACGAGAGTGTAGCAAAACGAAATTTTTAAAGAAAGAGTTTTCTTCTACATATAGACACCACATTGACTGATTCGGACTGTGGATTGAGTAATGAGTTGCTCCTCTTTTTTTTTTTTTTTTTTTTTTTTTTTTTAATACAGGAGGACAAAAGTTAAATAATGGTATGGTCATTTTTTAATAACATAGAAGTGTGATAGAAAAAATATGACGGATCGGAAGGGAGGGGAGGGTGACACCATTTACATCCGCCCCGGGTGTCACCCATGCTAGCTACGCCACTGATCTAAAGAAACGCATAATAAACAAAAGTAAACAAAAAATGAAGAATAGCGTACACCCCCCCCCCCCCTCTTAGTATTCCAAATCCAAATCCTTAACTAAAAATAATTCTGTATTACTACATAGTCTCTTATAAAAAATAAGCTGTTCATAAAAATTTTCGTACTTATGTAGCTATATAAACAATACATCTGTAACATTTTCAAGAAACTAGAATTCTTTCCTTATTGTATCGAAAACTTTTAGCATTTCTTCTTTTGAATACATATTATTATAAATGAGAAATTTCATTTTGATATATAAGGGGCTATACAAATATAACTTTATCATTTTAAGGGGGAAGGGAGGGTTGTCCTTTGATATCGATATCATTGTTGATCTAATTATTATTATTATTATTATTATTATTATTATTATTATTATTGGTAACATTGTTTTTTTTTTGTTTTTTTTTTTTTTTAATAAGTATATTATTGTTTTTTAGTCTGTTATCTATTTTTATGGAAATATAAAGTTTTTAATAAAATCCCTAAATTATTATAAAAATATTTAATTGTAAAGTATGGAATACCCCAGCATTAGACTTTCTTTTTCTTCTTCATATGTTCATGCATATACAATCACTGTTCAAGAAACCATAGGTGAAGTATATTTGAAATGAAGCTTATGTTTACTAATAAATAATAGAGAAAGAGAAATAATGTTGCCTATTTGCTTTGTTGGATAAGAATTTCTATCTCTCTACCCTTTCCTTCGTTCTGGGCAAGTGCAACAAGACTTTATTACTATTGAAAGCATTATGCAATAAAAGCTATTATAAAATATCTTTAAATAATAAGAATTTCTTTTAAGCGGTCTATGATTTAAAGTGCTATTTTATTGACTTACCTTTATTAAAATCAATAAAGTATATGCGAAAAAAAGGGTACCAGTTTTATATATCACTCCGAATAAAAGAAATAAATTCTAAAAATGAAAAAAAAAAAAAAAAAAAAAAAGAGGAAGAAGAAGACATTGATAATGATATCAATACCGGGGGGAGGGGGCGGATTCCAGGGTTGATAATTGGGGGGGGGGGGGCTGAAATTACCAAAAAGCTGATAACATTATATATGCACTGCCTCTAACACGCTGAAATAAATTAACACATCCATAGCCACAGCTACCTCTCTGCTCGAAAGTTGTACACGCACGAAACTGGAATAAACTTCAATATATAGAATGTATTTTTCTTAATATGGAGATTAATTTGCATGTCAAAGGTGTATTCGAATCTAAACTGCTTATTTTCTGATTTATTTTTAAATTCCTTTTTGCTCTCAAATGCATGAAACTGGAACATCCTCTTATTTAGAAACTATCACAATGTACCGCGTTTCTCGATTTTTTTGATAAATGCAGAGAATATTGAAAAAAAAAAATGCTGTCAAAATTGGTGTTTTGAACCGAACTTTCCAAAATGGGAACAAAGAAAAGTGTCATAGTGAGAAAGTATTTGTTTACAAATCAAATTCTAATGAATTGAGCGAAAAAGAAATCACACATTCTCTTACACATATCTTCAAAAATCACCTCAGCAGGTTTCATGTTTTTACTGTTAAAAAGAAGTCTAAAATTGTCTTTGAAAGTTTTGAGCTGTTGAGGATGGAAAAATATTTTTTCAAATGCACTCTTAATTGGCATTGAAAGTCAAAGTTTTAACAGAAAATTTCGTTAAGTAGAAAACTTCGTTAAATAGGTACTTCGCTAAAATGGAAATTCCACAATATTAAAAGAAAAAAATCCAAAAGAGTTCCTCGAAATTTCATTTACTGGAATATACATGTTTAATACGTCATATTTTTCCGGAAAATTCAAGAAAAAAAATTATCAGAATAATCTCTAATCTCTAGCGTTATCTAAATATCTTATTTGTAGATTAACACCAAATGATCTGATATTAAAGGGCAAATATCGTAATTCTTCGTTGAACAATTTTTTTTTAATTTATTTATTTAATTGTTTTTTAGTACACGTTTCTAAAAATATACCACTTTTTTATCTTCCAAAAAAAAAAAAAAAAAAAAAAAGAAAGAAAGAAAGAAAGAAAGAAAGAAAATAAACAAAGAAATAGAAAAAAATATGCATCGCACTTCGCTCTTTGATCTCGCGTGAATTCGAAAAACCGCTTTTAACAAGGTAGCACGGTACAACACGTTTTAATCTGTGACATACATTTTAAATTTGTGTCGGGCATTTTAATGTTTTTTTTTTTTTTTTTTTTTTAAGATTATTTTTCGTAATCCCAAGTTCAAAGTTTAAAATCGAAGGATATATCTGTTTATATCTGTGAAAACATGCAAAGCCTTTAAAACGAGAGGATTTTAGCTATCTCGTTTCCAAACAAGGTTATATAATATGCGGAATTTATTTATTACTGAACTATTAATACGCAAGGGTTGTCGGACTGAATTCTGTCGGCCATATAAAAATAACTATTTGGAAAAAATAGCTGTTGTTCTCGGTAGGGAATTAGGAAATCTAAAGTATATCTGGGGTACACGACATTTCGGTCCCGCCATTTCGGTCCCGCCGTTTCGGTCCCGCCATTTCGGTCCCGCCGTTTCGGTCCCGCCGTTTCGGTCCCGAGACATTTCGGTCCCTGGCCATTTCGGTCCCGAGACATTTCGGTCCCGAGACATTTCGGTCCCTGGCCATTTCGGTCCCGAGACATTTCGGTCCCTTGCCATTTCGGTCCCTGGCCATTTCGGTTCCTTGCTATTTATTTACCGGCCACCTTATAACTTGGTTTCTGATTGATGAAGACCCACTAAATGCTGTAAGCTCAACATTGTTCGGGCTTTTTTTAATATTTTTATTCTCCCGCCCCCCTTCCCTCAAATTTTATACAAAGCTGAATATAATAGCCCAACAAGTTTAGTCTATTGTAACTCGTGATAATAAAATCACAGCGAGTTGAAAATTTGATTAAATAATGTTATATAATTTTACACTGTCTTTATTATTATTATTTAACAGAATAAATATTTTACGTTTTATTATATATTCTTTGTATTAGGTATTTTATCTATACTATAAACTAAAATACATATTTTATTGATTGTTTTCGCACACTTTCTTAGAATCTTTAAATTAGTGATTTCGTAACCATGCGTGCTACGAAAATTTTCTGTTTAAAAAATAAAAATGCTCCAACGACCTTTTTTTATGTAAAAATTATTGGTTGCATTTTTATTTATTTATTTTTTTTTTTTTATACAGTTTTCTTACCTTATTAAGACAATTTTTGTGAATTAATTTTATTGAATGTGAGCATATTTCTTTGTAATAAAATGATTATTTTTTAATTTTATATAATAATGTAACTATTATTTCAAATAATTTTACTTTCAATTTTTAACTGACAAAACTAAACTCTTTTAATTTGTCATTTATTTATTTATTTGCATTACCTTTTCGCTCCCACTTTCACAAAAAAAAATTGACAATTCTTATTTTAATTTTATTATTAATTGAATTAATAGTTTTAAATTTCAGTAACTTTAAATATAAAATAAATAAACAGGTAAACAATAAGTTTCAGTTTATAACTACTACAAAACATAATGATAAATTGAATATAAAACAGATTATTTATGAGTTTATTTAAAGTAAAATTCGAAATGCTATATTAATAATTTTATCAATTTAATTAAATAAAGATTCAATAAATTAAAAATACATATATTTAATAAAATATTAATTTGATTTTCATTTTAAAATCACTAACTGTTTTGAGATTTAATTTATAGTAATTATTCATCAGCATAAGTTCTTATTCAAAAATTGTTATTTATTAAAAATTATGTCAGATATTTCCCGTGCACAAAATTTCAGCTTGCTGGAGAAGGGACCGAAATGTCTCGGGACCAAAATGGCCAGGGACCGAAAAGTCTTGGGACCGAAATGTCTCGGGACCGAAATGTCTCGGGACCGAAACGGCGGGACCGAAATGGCGGGACCGAAACGTCCTGCTTCCGTATATCTGAATCTTTTTATTGGTTGAATTCCGCAATAAAGTTGCTTTATTTTATTCATTTCCTGATTGGTCCAAGTTTAATGTTCAACAAGTAAGAAAAATCATGCGTTAAGCATATATTATGAAGCACTTTCCAACACTTAATGAAATCTTTAACAAAACTTTGTTATTTAGGGAAATAATAGTGTATAGCCAAATATACCCAAATATGTATTCCAGTACATTAGAACAGCCCTGTATTTCATATGTCAGTTCATATTATGGGAAAATTTAGCTTAGCAAGAAAATACCCAGTAGCCTTAAATTTCTTTTTCAGCAATTCATACTATTAGATGGAAACATACTTGGATACTTTTGTTCAGCCCTGTAGTTTACATTGTATCTTTATTACACGTCAGCATTAGGCTAAAGTTTATTGTAAACTAAAACACTTTTAAAAACCCTGAAATCACATTCTCATAAATCATCATTCATAGGCGTCCTTGTACCGAATTCTTTGCATGGCCCTGTATATCCCTTTATCTATATTCTGCAAACATTTCTCATTAAATTGAATGCAGCTCAGCGTAAAAAAGCATAGCTTATTTAAGAACCACGTTTAAAAAATTTACGCTCATATTCAGTAACGTTGGTGAGCTCTTTTGGGTAGTCCTGTATATCAACTATAACATTTATACACACCATATAATGTGCATATATTTAGCGAAATATAAACGCGCATATCATAATTATAATGCATTTCATCCCTCCATCAGCCATCATCGGACACATATACGGTACTTCGGAAAAAATATACTATTTGAAATCTTTTGTATGGCCCTGTAAATGCTATGTACTTCATATTATGCAAGACAGTAGCGTATAATTTATATTAAGCTTCAGTGACATATATCAATTTTATTATACAGGAAAAAGCTTAATATATTTAAAAAATGTCACACACAATTCCTCCTTTTACCACTATCTAATGGAATTCTTTTGTGTGGCCCTGTAAATGAATAATAGCCACATTTTCACCTTATATTTTATAGAATGCATATTTTAATGTTTGACAGAGTATAGCATCTTTAAAATTCCTTTGAAACGATTTTTCCCCATAGGCCGTAATGTAATAGGAAACTTTTGATTCGCCCTGTAGACAAACTAATCATGGTAGAAACTTCATTTTCGATAGGACTTGTGCCAGTGTAAACGTCAATAACGTCCTAAAATTTCATGGCAATCCGAGTATATTAACGATTTTTCCCCATAGGCCGTAATGTAATGGGAAACTTTTGATTCGCCCTGTAGATAAACTAATCATAATAGAAACTTCATTTTCAATAGAGTTCGTGCTAGGGTAAACCTCAATAACGTCCTAAAATTCCATGGCAATCCGAGTATATTAACGATTTTCCCCCATAGGCCGTAATGTAATGGGAAACTTTTGATTCGCCCTGTAGATAAACTAATCATGGTAGAAACTTCATTTTCAATAGGACTTGTGCTAGGGTAAACGTCAATAACGTCCTAAAATTTCATGGCAATCCGAGTATATTAACGATTTTTCCCCATAGGCCGTAATGTAATGGGAAACTTTTGATTCGCCCTGTAGATAAACTAATCATGGTAGATACTTCATTTTCAATAGGGTTCGTGCTAGGGTAAAGCTCAATAACGTATAAAAATTTCATAGCAATCCGAGTATATTTACGGGAGTTAGAGTGCGGACAGACGGACAGACGGCCATCCGGCCAGACGGACAGACGGCCAGACAAACCGAATGCATAAGCACTTTTCAACTTTGTTGGAAAGTGCTAAAAATGGAATACTTCTGTTTTATTATTTTATACGTTTTCTGACTAGTCCAAGTTTATATCCAAAAACTGAATATTTTTGTTGCCACGATGAGAAAAAGAGTAATAAAAACTTTTTTTTATTTAATAATTTAAAAACAAACTGTGATAGATATTTCAAACAAATTCCATTAAAAAATGCATCTTTTTCTCTACGCAACGGTGTAAAAATTTAAAATGTACGATGTTAAAAAGTTGAAAGATTAGCAGTTCCGAAAAATGTTAAACTGAAATTTCATTTAAAATTTGTTCGTGATGTGTCCAGGAATATTAATGTTTAATCCATGTCGTACGTAATAGGAGGCGTTCAGAAGTCAGTCTGATTAACTCTATTCAATAAAAATGCACATTTTAAACAGTTAAAATATTAAATATTTAATTTACTTTTTTTTTTACTGTTGGTCTAGGAATATTAACATTTAATGCACTGCATATGGCTCGTTATAATCATCCAAAAACCGATTATTATTATTAACAAAGTAGAACCCATCAAATTTTGACGAAAGAAAATATTTAAGAAGAAATTGTTTCATTGACTTATAATAAACCTACAAAATTAATTATAGTAAAAAATGCATTTTATATTGGTACGTCTAAATCTTAAACAGACGATATTTATAGTCATTTTAATAAACTGCTATTTCTATAAAACGTAGTTGTAGAAACTGTTAAAATTGAACTTAAATCGTTTATGTAAGCAGTAAAAAATAATAAAGATATGTTATTATGATAAAGTTATCAATTAAGGTTCTTATGCTAGTATTCCAATATGAGCAAAATTTATTCAACTTTGACTCAATCATAGAATTGTTTTTTCCGGTGAAATCTAAATCCGACATCATTTTCACCATATCAACATTTACAAATGCACATTTCACATTTGTATTAACTTTTTCAAAAAAAATGGCAATTTAATTTCATTTTCAAGGCATTTAATCCCTTTAATCATTTTGATTAAAAATTTGAAGTATGAATGCTTTTAGCTGAAACAGATAAGATATTAAACTATTGATATTCTTTCCCGTGTAAATCAAATTTTTGTAAATGAAATCAAAATTCATCGGGTTTTATAACAGAATATAAATCAATTTCAATTTTTTCCCCTTTTAATGAGCAAATGGCAACATGAAGATATAGCAATAATTTTTTTTCCTTTTTTCCATTTGCTTTTAATAGAAATGGAGTACTTCTGTTGCCAGGATTAGAAAAGAGGTATTAAAAGCTACAAAAAAATTAATATTTCAAAAACAAATTAAGATACAGCTTTCAAACAAATTTCATTTAAAAGTAAATTTTTTCCCTACACGATGGTGTATAAATTGAAAATGTGCGTCATTTAAAAGTTTGAAAATTTTTAGCCGCAAAAATTGCAATACTGAAATTTATTTAAAATTTGAAAGTGTCGCCATTCGCAAAATGACGTATGCGTTACGCACAGATACGTTTGCAGGGCCGTAGCCAAGGGGGTGCTATGGACGGCTCAGCCCCCCCTAAATTATTTTGAGCCCCCCCCCCTGGAAAAGATTTCAAAGTCACCTAACGAATTTGTGTTTCGAAAATTCAAATGCAATTTTGTTCAAAAATCTAATTTAGTTTTGAGAACCTTTCACAGTTTTGCGGAATTACTAAATTGTATCAAAAATAAGTGTTTCTGCACTCCCTTCATCCTATTTGTACGTATGAAACTGACATGAAGTTTAATTTTGCACCAGTTATACACTTAAAATTTTCATCGTCATATTCTTCTCTTAGCATAAAATGAAGTTATTACAACAGTACATAGCATAAGTACATAGTACTTTCAATGTGAATGTGCACTAATTTATCTTTCTGCGTCAGAGAGAGAGAGAGAAATTATGAGCCCTTCCTACATTCTTCTGAGCCCCCCCTACATTCTCTTGAGCCCCCCCTGTTGTTCACTTCTAGCTACGGCCCTGTACGTTTGGCCTTTATAATATAGATTTAAATATAGAATTTATTTATAAATCTTTAAAATCTGAATCTTTGAAATTATCATTTTCCAAATAGTTGTTGTAATTTGTTAAATTATTATTATTATTATTATTATTAAATAAAATAGATTTGTTGGTGAAAGATTCGCAGCTAAGGCTAAAATATCCAGTGTTTCGAGTTAGAGTCCTGCATCGAGTCTGGTTTCCCGCTTTTCTATACCCGACTGCCAACTATTTTTGCATTCTGTTCGTACCATTCTATTTGCTTACTCCAACTATGAAATCAATTTTGACTTGAAAACCAAAAGAGAAGCGAAACAAACACAGCGGGATTTAAAATAAATAAATAAATAAAAACATAGTTGTAATTTAACAAGTTACAACGACTATTTGGAAAATGACGTTTTCAAAGACTCAAATTTTAAAGACTCGTAAATAAATTCTATATTTGAATTAATATTAATAATAAACATCATTTTTAGGATGATCTTAACGAATCATATGTTACGTACGCCGTGCATTAAACATTAATATTCCTAGACCAAATAGTAAAAAACAACAATTTACAGAAAGACAACTTTAACTGTTTAAAATGTGCATTTTTATTGGATGGAGTTGATCAGACTAACTTCTGAACGCCTCGTATTACGTACGACATGGATTAAACATTAATAATCCCTGGACCTATCACAAACAAATTTTAAGTGAAATTTCAGTTTTACAATTTTCGGAACTGCAAATTTTTAAACTTCTAAAACATCGCACATTTTAAATTTTTATACGGTTGCATAAAGGAAAAAATGCGCTTTTTAATTAAATTTTTTGAAATCTCTATCCCAATTTGCTTTTTTTTTTTCTTTTTGTTATTGTGGCAACAGAAGTATTCAATTTTTGGACATTAAGGGTGTTTTTCGATTCAAACTGCTTATTTTCCGATTTATTTTTTTATTTATTTTTGCTCTCAAATGCATCAAACTGGCGAATTGTCTTATTTAGAAAGTACATAAGGTGCCGTGATAGTCAATTCTTTGATAAATGTAGAAAATAATGCAAAAAATGCAATCAAACTTGGCTTTTTGAACCAATTTTTCCGAAGCGGGAGATCTGGGAACGAAAAAAAGAATCATACTGAGAAAATAATTGTTCATAAATCAAATTCTAATGAATTGAGCGCAAAATGACATCACATGGCCCCTTATACATCTCTTCAAAAATCATCTCAGCAAGTTTCATGTTTCTACTTTTAAAAATGAGTCTGAAAATGTATCGCAAAATTTTGAGCTGTTGAAGGTGGAAAAACAGTTTTTCGAATACACCGTAAACTTGGACCAATCAGGAAACGAATAAAATAAAATAAGTTGCGGAATTCAACCGATAAATAGATTCAGATTTCCTAATTCTCTACCGAAGACACCAACTATTTTTACAAATAGTTAATATAATTTCAAAAATTTACAATTTTTAATAATTAAAAATAAAAAGTAATTTTTAAAAATAATTTACATTCGAAAGGGAATAACAAAATAATTATTAAAAATAAATTAATTTAGTAATAAATTTATCTATAAATGATCTTTTTTAAGAAGGTTTAAAATAATATTTTTTTAGATAAATTTAAATTAATTTTTAAATCCTTTCAAAATTATCATTTTAAAATCATTTTAAAGTAACTTTTATTTATTGGATTAAAATTCCGAAATTTTTTGTGATGGTTAATCATATTATTAGTAAACAAAATCACATGATAAAACTTTTTAAATTTTTATTTAAAATTTAATAAAAATGTGGGGTAATTTAAAATCATTATAACTGGAAATATTATTTGTAGAATTTCAATTTTTTTAATAAACAGAAATATATAAGTTTTAATTTTGATTCTATCTTTAAAAAATATTAATTAAAATAAAAATTAAAAATACTTTTAAAAAATGATGTAACATTAAAAAAAAAATCGTACTTTTAAAAGTAAATATTTTTTTCGAATTTGCTGAACCAAAATTCATCAAAACGTAAAACAATTGAAAAAGATATGGTGCAAGTTTAAACCATTTATTTTTAACCGTGCTTGATTATACCATTTTAAATACAATACATGGTGGTAGAAAAAAAAATATACTATGAAGAAAAACACATTTTCACAAAAAAATCATTTCCATGACCAACCATTGCTTGAAAGCTAGATTTTGAAAAGAAAGTAAAACGAAAAAATTAATATATCCCCTTATATTTAAGATAGATACGTGATTTAAACTTCATTTTAAGCGGGAAAAAATGGAGACATTTTTAATGAAATAATTTTTTTTTTTTTTTTTAATAAGATTTTTGTATTTCGGTCCATTTTAACCTCTACATACCTGATGTATCCTATAAGATATACATCTTTATATGTTCTTTTTTTTTTTGACACATGAAAAAAAATGAAATTGTTGTGAATGAAGCCTAAAAGGTAGCACAACTTAACAAAATAGCAATTTGTTTCTTACAGTGCTTTTTTAGTGAGCTACGTGCTAAATAAAAATGGTTTGGCCCAGAATGTACGAAATGCGCAAAAATGAAAACGCAAATACTCTGCTTTAAGATAACATTTGTAGAGTCCATTAGAAAAAAAAAAAAAAAAAAAAAAAGATATTTATTATATGTTTTTTAATGTTTTTGCAATGCAAAAAAAGTAAAATAAAATATAATACCTTAATAAATTATCAAAAACTTGTAGTTTTTGTGCAACCATGTATCATAGAATTTCATGGAAAAAAAAAATATTTTTTGTTGCTGTTTAGTTTTTTTTTTAGTTATGAGTTTATTGATATAAATTCATAACTGAAATGAAAGAAAAAGCACATAAATAATTCCTGGGGTCCGAAGAAGCTAAGCACTTTTTTGTGCCCTAAATCACCTTAATGTATGACTGGTATATATTATGATTTCTCGCTACAAAAATTATAAATATCCGCTTATATTTATATTTTCTTACAGACTAAAATAGCACGCACAAATATATTACATAACTGGTATTTCATATTTATATGAAATCAATTTATTTCTGGATAAAATGTAAGAAATATACTTTTTTAAACCTCAAGGAACCGCCTTCAAGAGCACGGATATTTATTTTGTTTCTTTTTAGATGAAATTTACATTGAAAGGTCTGGTTGTATGTCAGTATTTTGCTGGCCAATTTATCTATCGATTATATAAATAGTATTTCATATTTATACGAAATCGATGTATCTTGATAATAGATAACAAAACCCTCCCCTTTTTTTTCGTTATGTAACCTTCATCGAAATTATTTAGGGCAGCGTTTATAGAACGCAACATCTGGTGTGTTATCTCTGTTGAAAAAGGTTATTAAATATACATTATCTAAAATTAAGGGTGAATTGCAATCCCAACTGCCTTTTTTGCGATTTATTTTTAAATTCATTTTTGATCTAAAAGCGCATAATCTGGCAAATTCTCTTATTTAGAAACTACATAATGTGCCGTGCTTGTTAATTTTTTTTTTATAAAGTCAGAATATATGGCAAAAAATGCTGTCAAATTTGGCGTTTTGAATTGAATTTTCCGAAGCGAAAGATCTGGGAACGAAAAAAAAATGGACATACTGAGAAAATAATTGTTTATAAATTAAATTCCAATGAATTGAGCGAAAAATGAATTCACACGGCCTCTTATACAACTCTTGTAAAATCATGTCAGCAATTGTCATGTTTTTACCTTTAAAAAATTAGCCTGAAAATGTATCAGAAAATTTCAAGCTGTTGAGGATGGAATTTTGAAATCCTCTTTGAAATCGCGTGCGATTCTTAAAATATTGCAGGATTTCAAGAGAAAAAAACATGTGTGCTGCAATCTACTTTTTATTATTTGAATTTAGGATTAATATAGAATTATTTGTTCAAGTGAATTTTTTTTCTCAAATTTAAAATATTCTTGCGAAAGAAAATGAAAGCAAGAAAAAAATGTCTATAGTAAAAATATACACTTTTATTTATAATATTAAATAATTTAAAGGTTGTTAAAGTTTTTCTTGATTTCCATTTAAGTTATAGAAATATTGAATTTTTCATTAGTTTTTTTTCTTATTAATGAATAAAAAGATAAGAATGAAAGTTTAGATATTTAAAATAAATAGCATTAGCTTATAACGTCAAATAATTTTAACACTGTAAGAGGTATCCTTCATGTTCAGACAAGTAATAGACATATTTTATTTTTCACACTATTTTTTTTTAAGTTATTTATTTATTTTTAAAATTTCAGAATAAAAACACAATTACTAAATTAGGCTCATCTGCTACTTATTGTTCATTGTTAATTGTAAATAATTTTTAATACAGTCTTTCCGTTCCTAAGGCTAATAATCAAACTTGAAATTTCAAGCATATGCACAAAAACTCGATTTTGTATTTACATTTAATGTAAATTTTTATACTGAAATAAACAAGTCTGGGATGTATTACTTTGCATTTACTCGTGAATGAATATAATCTGCTTATATAATGATTTTCAGTAATATCTGTGACATGTCAGTCACAACTGATTTACTCATTTTGTATGTAATGACCCTATAATTAATAGCATATTTTAAGGGGATTTGTAATTTTAGATCCTCTTCTGTGAATCAAAATTAGTATAGCCTTAAGGGGACGATGGACGTTAAAAATTTATTTTATTCATTTTTATCATAGCAATATGAAATTTTGTGCATATATACATTTCACCAAAAGCATATAGAATACCTTCAAAAAATTTCCAACCTAATTAAAATTTGTAACTTTTATACAAAAATTTAAATTTTTAAACGAAATTTTAAAATGCTGCTCGTGTTTTAATTTTTGAAATATTTTCTTGCTTTTGCATTTTTATCACTTAAAACTATATTATAAACAAATTTGTGTAAGATTTTTTAAATCTCTTGAATAGTTAATATTTTACAGATTTTTTTTTTTAAATTCCTTATCGATTTTCATCAAAATTTTGCCTTTTAATAAGTAAAAAATAAAATTTGACTATCTTAATGAAGACGAATTTTAAAAAGCTTACACAATTTCTTTTTAAATAATATCAGGATACTTCTTTATCAATTTTATAAATATTGATAAAAAATTAAGACGCAAGGAGCAATTCAAAAATCTAAAAACGCTGAAAAATTAGTTTTGAGAAAAACACATCTAAAGTATATAAATAAATTTATTTTTATTATTTACTCCTTAAAACCTTCATAAATGATATTTTAATAAGAAAAAACTGTTTATGTACTATTATACCCCAGAAATAGACCTTTTTTCTGACGATTTTGCTATAGATGATTTTGCTCAAATAAAGGTCCACTGTCCCCTTAAAATATCAATTTCCGAAAGAAAAAAAACCCTCTCATTTATGACATGATTTTGTTTGTTTAAAAGAAATAATTCTTTAAATTGTAATATTATTTTAGCTTCGAGAACAAAAAGGTTAAAAGTAGTTTTTATTTTTTTTTTTTTTTTTTTTTTTTCATATTGTAGTATTTTATCAACAAAATAAATGAACAGAGGAAACACTATTTTTGTATAAGGCGTGTTTTAAAACTCACGTCTTCATGTATTGGCTTTCTGATGCAACATAAGTGTTCAAATGTGAAACATCCGCTATAGCATTCCAGTTTTCCTGCTGACCAATATTATGGATGCCAATACGCATTACATAAATAGTATTTCATATTCATACGAAATCGATGTATTCATACGAAATCGATGTATCATTCGATAAAAGATAAGAAGTATCTTTTTTCGTCATTGAGACTATGTTGAAATTATTTAGAGCGCTCTTTCATAGGAGATAACGCCTGTATCTTATCTATATAAGTTATAGTATATACCATTAAAGAAACCAAATAATAATAATAATAAGAGAAAATCTTCTGCATCCGAAGCTACGCATGTAACCAAAAAACAAACATGAATGTACAGGAAGATTATAGTATTGTATTTCCCTAGATCAGTACTTTTATCCTGATGCAATTTGTATGATTGTTGAAATAAGTTGTTATTTATTTTACCGCTAATATGATGGACGTCAACCCACACTATTTCATATTCATTATGAAATCTATAAATCTTACTACATTATAGATAAGAACTATTTTTTTTTTCATCGACACTATATTGTAATTATTTAGAGCACGCTTTTATAGAATGTAGCATCTGGTGCCTTATCTGTATCAGAAATGGTTACACATTATCAGAAATCCATTGAAAGTGAAAGGGAGAAAAAGATTTAGATAATCGGTTCTTTGTTCATTTATCCACGTCATATAATTACAAAATAAGCCTGATCTCCAATGATAACACGATTTAGTTTTAATCTAATAGATTAGTTTTAATCTATACTATTTAGAACTCTTCATTAATTTTTAAAGATTATTACAGAATTGGTTTACAATTTATTCTATTGCGTACATTCTCTTTCTAAAATAAAACTACATACTTTCTATAAAACATAATATTTTTACTTTACAATAATGTTTTATTTTATTTTATTTTTTATTTTATTTTTTGTTTTTATTTTTATTTATTTATTTATTTGTCTTAAAATTTAATAAAACGTCGATTTTTTGCGAAAATTTTTATACTAATAATTTTATTATTATTATTATTTATTTTATTCATTTTTTTTAACTGGCAATAAAAGTGAAAGAACAATTTATACACTGTTAATTCTTTATAATCAACAAATACATGATTATATATCCTAGATATTCTTGAGAAATCCAAATCGAAATCTGCATCGAGTCGGGTTGCATAATTTTACCAGAACTCAATCCAACCGATTTGAAGAAGAAGAAAAAAAAACAGAGAATAGACATGGTAGACGCATAGGCTACACGATAAAGTTGTTAACGTCATTCTTTGAGTATACGCTGCAGGTTTATTTGAAAAACAGAGGGTATACGAAGCTGCTTTTAAAAAAAATCTAGAAGGTATATACGGCGTATACCGCTACATAACCTGCTCAAACTGCAACGAAAAAAATTAGGATGAACCCTACCCGACCCGAATTCGATCAGGACCCAACTGCGAACTTTTATCAACATAAACAACATCTACCGAAATACCGACACAAAGAAAACACACATCTCAAAACATGCTGCAAGAATTGTTATTTTTAAGAAATACCATGAGGAGGTAGCATGTGTTGGAAAAAATGCTTGGCAAGATGACGAGCTAAATTCTCCGATGACATCAGAAACGTTATTCTTGAAGAAATAAACAAATATTACAAATGTGCACTATCAGCAATTTAAATCATTTTACCAGTTTTTCAAGGTTTGTAAACAATCCATTCCAAAATACATTTTTGTAGCGCTTGTTTCAAATGATTTGCAAAAGAAACATTTCATTTTTTAGTGAAATATTTGTGTAAAAGCTTATGTTATCGATAATTTCGAAAATAGAAGCGCGTTTATATGAATTGAAAAAGAGATAGTCATCTCGTCATATTTTTCAAAACTAATACCACGCAAAGCAAAATCATTACTTTCATTAAATTAAAATTTTAAAAGGGATTTAAGGGTGTTCTTAAATCAAAAAGGTCAACTTTGTGACATATGCTTTAATTTATTTTTGTTCGGAAATGCATGAAACTAGTAGGTGTTGTTATTCAAAAACTGTCTGATTGCACTCAATTTTCTGTTTTTTTAAAAAACGCAATAGATCTTTCATAGCAAGCCTTCAAAGTTGACGTTTTTGAGCACAATTCCCAACGAAAGCAGAAAAACCGGTCGAAAAGGAGGAGAAAAACGGTTGATTGCGTCATCGAAATAGCTTATAACTCGATAAGTAATTTAATTATCATAAAATGGAAAAATAAGTTCAATTCGAAATCGCTTTCATACTCAGGCATTAAAATTTTATAACTTTCTGTTAAAAAATGAATTTGTAAATGTGTCAAAACGTTTTTCGCTTGTTGAGCGGATCAGTTAAGAACACCCTTAATAATTGGTGTTAAAGATGCATATCTATAACGGTGAAGTTCTGGATTGTGTCAGGTTGGCTTTAATTGTTTTACCAGTGAATTCAAGTATGGTCGAGCTGTCTAAATGTCTATTTTGTTCTCTGGGTTTTATATTGATTTGGTTATTAAATAAAAATTTTAGAAGAGATTGATAATCGAAATTAGAAGTTAGAGATATATATCTATAACAGTGAAGTTCTGGATTGCGTCATGTTGGCTTTAATTGTTTTACAATGAACCCAGGTTTGCTCGAGCTGTCTAAATGTCTATTTTGTTCACTGGGCTGGATTTGGTTTTATATTTATTTAGTTATTAAATAAAAAATTTAGAAGAGATTTGATAATTGAAATTAGAAGTTAGAGATGGATATCTATAACAGTGAAGTTCTGGATTGCATATTGTTATCGGCAATATTGATTTAGTAAATTCAAGCCAAATACGATCTACAGAATAAAATAGATATTTAGACAGCTCGACCAAACCTGCATGCACTGTAAATCAATTGTTCTGTGGATCGGATTTGGCTTGAATTTACTCTTCATGAATCAACAAAAGAAGTTAAAGGATGCATCAGCGCTGCATTATGAACCATTAACAGAATAAAAATGAAAGATTTGTAGAACGAACTTGCAAGAATATTCGCAACTTACATACACTTACGAATAAAAAGGATTTAGTGAAGAAGCCAGTTTTATTAAATAGATTTTAGTGAAAGGCCTTTAAACAGCTCCCAAAATTTTGCCTGAAACAAACCCTGAGACACCTTTAGATCGTACCATGGAGCTAATGGATTGTACTATTTCGATAACGTTTTAAAAATCGATGCTATCAATTGCAGTTCAAGCTGGAAGGACGAAATGTAATTAATTTCAGCTGAAATATGATTATTAATAACACTCAATTCCATTTCAATTAAGCAACGAATAGTTAATGATGTAAATGAGCTTTTGACATTGAACTGCAAAAATAAAAGGCAATACTCTTTCACACAGCTTCATCGATGCATAGATAAGTATTTGCTATTAATCAAGCAGTAATTTTCATTATTTAACAAATTTAATGGCATTGATCTAGAATTAAATAACAGCAACTTGTGTAACGTGATAAGAATAACTTTTACATGGCTGGGAAATAAGTTTTTTGCGTGGAAAGAATTCATTTATTAAAATCTTTACCTGCTGAATCAATACAGTACGTAGCATGTTTTTATTAAAGAGCCAGATGCCTTCTTTCTAGCGATTTTATGGATTTTTATTTTATTTTATTTTATTCTATTTTATTATTTAATCCTTCCGTACTGATAGGGAGTCTGACAGTTCTACAATTTTTGTACTTCATTTTTTCAAAAAACAAGGTTTTAAAATAAATATTTTTATTGTTACCCATGCATTTATCAAACATATCGCAGCATCGATTTTCTAAATCATCATTTTTAGCACTTTCCGAAAAAGTTGAAAAGTGCTTATGCATTCGGTTTGTATGTCCGTCTGTCCACGCTCTAACTCCCCTAAATATACTTGGATTTTCATGTAATTGATAACGCCAATTTAGGGTCACCAAAGCATGACTGTGCATGCATTTTTAGGTATATCTCATGTTCCATTTATTATGATTTTTTTGTTGTTGGTGGTGGTATACATATAGTATAAAACTTTTAAATCTAATGCATTTCGATGTACTTTTATTTCATTTTACTTTTTCTTTTAATTACATAAAAAACCTGAAAGCTAATTCTATGCGCACGTTTATCACATATATAATAAAGAACTTGTACAAAAAACTTTAAATGTCTATCTCAAATACAAAAAAAGCCTTAGCATTTTTTAAATAGAAAAGTGATGAAAATATTAACACGGCGAGAAAGCCGTTTACAATTTTAATTTGCAAAGGGAATTGCTCTGGTTGTATTACCAAAGTGTACAATATTTCGCGATATAATTACCGTATGTGTAAAAATGAAATGCAAAATATTCATAATTAACCAAGCTTTCCTTTAAAATGAAAAGAATATCATTTTTTTTTTCTTCCAATTGTGAGGTAAGCTTTTCTTTTTAAGGGTGTATTCTGATCAAAACTGCTTATTTTCAGATTTATTTTTACATTCATTTTTACTCTCAATTGCATCAAACTTTCAAAATCTCTTCTTTAGAAACTACTCAAAGTGCCGTGTTTGTCGATTTTTTGGTAAATGTAGAAAATATTGCAAAAAAATGCTTTCAAAGTTGCCAGTTTGAACAGAAATTTCCGAACCTGAAGATTTGTGTACGAAAAAAATAATCGAACTGAGAAAACAATTGTTTATAAATCAAATTCTAATGAATTCAGCGAAAAATTACATCACACGGTATCCTATACATCACTTCAAAAATCCCCCTCAGCCAGTTTCGCGTCTTTACTTTTAAAAATGAGTTTGAAAATGTATCGGAAAATCTCGATCTGTTGAAGGTGGAGAATAATTTTTTCGAATACACCCTTTATAAAAACTAAACTCGGTGGCATTCCATTCCATGAAGGACAGTGCCCATCTCTGTTTACTAGAGCCTGGGCCCCGAGGTGCTATGCAGCATACGTCCCCGCCAGGTGGTCAGCCTAACGCGACACCCTCGGTATTTAGTTCCCAAGCAAGCTTCGTACTTTATCGACCTCGAAGAGATAAAAGGCTGAGTTAACTTTGCTCAGTCGGGAGTCGAACTCTCAACTCGAGGCGCCGCAGTCAGATCTCTGACTTTTCCGCCACTGGCCTTCATCCTCTTAAATCTTAAATCAAAAAAGCAACTTCGTGACATAAGTTTTAATTTATTTTTGTTCGGAAATGCATGAAACTAGCAGGTGTTGCTGTTCAGAAACTGTCTAATTGCACTCAGTTTTCTGGTTTTTTTTACAAACGCAGTAGATGCTTTATAACAAGCCTTCAAAGTTGACGTTTTTGAACACATTTCTCGACGAAAGCAGAAAAACGGGTGATCACGTGATTGAAATAGCTTAGAACTGGATAGGTAAGTTAACTATTATAAAATGGAAAACTAAGTTCGATTCGAAATCGCTTCCATAGTCAGGCCTTTTAATTTCATATGTTTCTGTTAAAATATGAATTTGAAAATGTGTCCAAGCATGTTGCGCTTGTTGAGCGGACCTTAAGAGAAAAATTATATCTGATGAAGTGCAAGAGTTAACCAATCCTATGTCACAATACTATAAAAGATTTATTCACGTGGCTAATTACTGTTCAGGAAAAAACAATAAACATAACACAGATCCATTTCAATTAAGTAAGGAATAGTTAACGTTGAAAATAAAAACGGCGCTTTATCTCAAATCTCAATCGATATAGTAAACAAGCATATACGATTAATCAGTCATTATCGCTAGCAACAACTCTTTACAACATTCAACCTGTACCAAATCATAGCAATCAGCGCATCGTGATAGGCATAATTATGATTTGGGTGGAATGAAAAAAGTAAACTTTTGGCATAAAATCATTTTATTATTAAAATAAAATCTCTCCTCCCTAATTTTATCTTTGTTTTGTTGTCTTAAGACAGTTTTGCAGCTAATATATATTCGAGTTCAACGAACACACGGTCGAACCGTAATTATCACCGGGGTATTGACGAAATACAATGCATCGTTCTTTTCTTTGAAATCATCTGTTAACGCCAGTGGCGACTTCAGATTGATAATGAAGTACGGTATAAGGTCAGAAACCCTCGAGAAATAATCATAATAACATGCAAGAAGTAAAAAAAGGGTTCGTAAATTATAGAGACTGCTTAAGGAGTTCGAATTAAGAACAAGTTGCAGTATTGTTTTTTCAGTTGGAAAAAGATTGATGGATTATGATAGATGCTAGACATTCAATTCGGTTTTTAAGCATTGTTTTGTTTTGTTTTTAAATGTGGGTTCCCTTCTTCATTATTTGGTATAAGATATAAATGATAAGGTAGTTCAATAATTCAAACTCATTAATTTCTTACATATACGTGAAATCTTTTTTAACCCTTTGAGGTCTGGTGTACTATTAACAATACGTGCAAGTATCCATTCTAACACCCCCCGTATCTAAGGGGGTGTTAGAATGGATTCAGCTCCCCCCCCCCTAAAACTTATTGAGCCCAGGGCCGTAGCTAAGGGGGCGCTATGGGCGGCTCAGCCCCCCCTGGAAAAAGTTCTAAGGTCACTAAATGTTCCGAAAATTCAAATGAAATTCTGTTCAAAAATCTAATTTAGTTTTGAGACCCTTTCACAGTTTTGCAGAGTTCATCGTATCTAAAATGTTTCAACACTCCCTCATCCTATTTACACATATGAAGCTAACATGATGTTTAATTTGCACCAGTTATACACTCAAAATTTTCATCATCATATACTTTTCTTAGCATAAAATGAAGTTATTACAACAATTTTAATGAGAAACATTTTATTTACAATGTGAATATGCACTAATTTATCTTTCTGCGTTAGAAAGAGAAAAAAAAATTATGAGCCCCCCCTATCGTTCACTTCTAGCTACGGCCCTGATTGAGCCTCTCCTGGAAAATATTCCAAGGTCATTAAATGAAATTCGTTTCCGAAAATCCAAATGAAATTCTGATTTAATTTGGAGGCCCTTTCACAGTTATACAGAACTACTAAATTGTTACTAAACTAAGTGTTTCTACACTCGCTCATCTATTTACACATAGGGAGCTAACATGATGTTTAATATTGCACTAGTTATACAGTCTAATTTTTCATCATCACATTCTTTTCTTAGCATAAAATGAAATTTTTACAATAATTTAATTAGAAACATAGTAACTACAGTGCAAAGATGCACTAATTAATCTTTTTGCGTCACAGAGAGAGAGGGAGAGAAAGTATGATCCCCCCCCCCCCTACATTTTCTTGATCCCCCCGCTATTATTCATTTCTAGTTACGCTCCTAAGTACAAGTCTTTTAATTGAGTATTATTTTGTTTTGACAAATACTTTTGACACTGTTAACCTGTAGTAATGTTAGTATGCATTTATTATATCACTTCATTAATGTTTAGTAATATTAATAACAATAAATATTTATTTAGGAGCTGTGCAAATACAACGTTATCAATTTTTTGGTAATTGGGAACCCCCACCCCCCACCCCGGGTAATGGTATCGTTATAAAAGTCTAACCTTTTTATCTGTTTTATTTCTTGTAATATACAAAACTGGTTCCATACTTTATTGATTAAAATGAAGAGATATCACTTTATATCATACAACACTTAAAATAAATTGTTTTTATTTAGAAGTATTTCTTAATAGTTTTTTGTTAGATAACGCAATAAATGTTAATAATGTTTTGTTGTTAATAATGTTTGTTAATAATGTTAATAATGGTTGTTAATAATGTTGTTAATAATGTTTGTAGTAATAATGTTTGTTGTACATGCCGCGCACGAAAGAGGGGGGGGGGTGGCGATGAAGAAATATGAATTTGTTTCAACAAAACAAGTGGGCAACATTCTTTCTCTTTCTCTATTATTTATTAGTAAACACAAGCTTTATTTCAAATAAGCTTCACGTAGGGTTTCTCGAACTGATATTGTATATGCATGTGAAAAAGCAATGAATTTTCTATGAAAAAGAAAAAGAATGTCAAATATTGGGCTGTTTCATATTTTAGAATTAAGGGTGTATTTCGATTCAAACTGTTTATTTTCCGATTTATTTTTGAATTCATTTTTGCTCTCAAATACATCAAACTTTCAAAATCTCTTATTTGGAAAGTACAGAAGGTGCCGTGATTGTCGATTCTTTGATAAATGCAGAAAATATTGTAAAAAGAGCAATCAAAAACGGCATTTCGAACTGATTTTTCCGAAGCGGGAGACCTGGGGACGAAAAAAAGGGTCATACTGATAAGATAATTGCTTATAAATCAAATTCTAATGAATGAAACATAGAATGACATCACTCGGCACCTCATACGTCCCTTCAAGAATCCCCTCAGCAAGTTTCATGTTTGTACTTTTAAAAATATGTCTGAAATTGTATCGGAAAATTTCGAGCTGTTGAAAGTGGAAAAGCGTTTTTTCGAATACACCCTTAAATATTTTTATAATAATTTGATGATTTTAATAAAAACTTAGTATTTACATAAAAATAGATAACAGACTAAAAAACGATAACATATTATTTTGAAACAAAAACCAAGTTCAAAATAAATTAGTTGGATGTGTCAATCCCGAAACTTTCTTCTATCTCATAAGTACATTTTAATATTTTTTTTAAAAAACGTGGTAACCCCAAAGTTACCCACTATCGAATTTCCTCGAACATTTGACCTAGCCTAATGAGATTCTGGTACCCGAAAAGCCTAAAACGCAAAATTTAATTAATATTCTGAGAAAATGAGCTTAGTAGTGCCTCATGTTGGGTAATTTATACTAAAACCTAATAAGCATCTATTGATGTCAAGACCTAGCAGAATCTGAAATTTGAAGGAATTTCGTCAATTAGGTCTTGAGATATAACAAAAAATTTGCAAAACGTAGCACAGCAACACCATATCTTGGACAATTTATGCCAAAACGTAAAAAAGCGTCTAATTATGTTATGGTGTAAAAGAATCTGAAGTTTGATGAAATTCTGTGCATTAGTTCTTCAGATATAGCCAGTTTAAAAAAAACCGTGTAAAATATAGCACAGCAGCACCATCAGTTGAAGGATTTATAACAAAACGTAATCATCGTGTAATTATGTTACATGTCATTTTGTAACAAAATGTGAAGTTTGATGAAATTCTGTGCGTTGGTTGTTGAGATATAGCTATCGGAAAAATCGTGCAAAATGCAGCATAGCTGCACCACCTGTTGTAAGGTTAATACCAAAATGTAATCAGCGTCTAATTATGTTATATATTCTAGTGTAAAAGAAACTAAAATTTGATGAAGTTCTCTGCATTAGTTCTTGAGATATAACTATCGCAAATATCGTGCAAAATGTAGCATAGCAGCGCCACCTATAGGGCAATTCACACCAAAACCTTATCAGCGGCTATGTATCTCAAGGTATCGCGGAATCTGAAGTTTGGTGAAATACTGTGCATTAGTTCTTGAGATAGAGCTATCATAAAAATCATGAAAAACGCGGCATAGCAGCGCCACCTGCTGGCCAATTTACACCAAAACTTAATCAGCGTCTATATATATCAAGGGGTCACAGAATCTGAAGTTTGGTGAAATTCTGTGCATTAGTTCTTGAGATATAGCAATCTTGAAAATCATGAAAAACGTAGTATAGCAGCGCCACCTGCAGGCCAATTTTCACAAAAAAACAATAGGCGCTAATTTATATCAAGGTCTAACTGAATATAAAATTTTATTAAATTTCGAACATTAGTTCTTGAGATAGAGCGCCCACAATTTTTTTGTCACATACAGACAGACAGACTCACAGACAGACGGACAGACTCACAGACAGACATTTTCTAAAAATAGTCAAAACGTGTTCAGGACCTTCTAAAACATAAATCCGTCGAAAACCGGAAGTCGAAAATTTTCATGAATCCAATACTTTCTTCTTGTAAAGATAGAAGAAAGTAAAAAAGGAAAATTTTGGTTGAATGAAAAATGATATCAACAGACAAATCTCCCTCCCCCTAACGATATCTTACGATATCATTTGTCATCCCCCCCCCCTCCCTAGGGTGAACCTTATCTTTCAAGTTTCAAAATGGAATCTTCTCACCCTCTAAATTTGTTCCTTTTTATGAAAAAATAATTCTGGTAAAATATTAGCTCAATTGAACAATATTTAGAGGTAGCTCAATGATGTAGAAGTTTCCAATGTATGAGCAATGATAAACATATGCGTACTTGCATGCTATGTCATAGAAAATAAATTCTACCTTCTAAAATATTTTAAAATGCATTTAGCTTTACATTTTTATTCATAGATGGCAGTACTATGCACAATAATATTTAAAACAATAAACTGCATTTAGCAAATAGCAGTCTTTGAAGCCATTGAAGACTGGCGAATAGCAGATAATATACGTGCAATGTTCTTTAACACTACCAGCTCAAACACTGGTTATAATTATGGTGCATGTGTTCTTTTAGAATATAAATTGAAAAAAGAGCTCTTATCATTTGCTTGCAGACATCACATTATGGAGCTGATAATTAGTACTGTATTTGAAGTATGCATGGGCGCCAAATCTTCACCTGAAGTTGCATTATTTAAATGCTTTCAGGAATATTGGAGTTTAATTGATAAAGACAATTACGAAACGGGAATTTCATTTGATGATGTTTCAAATCTAGTAGAAGATATTAGGCAAGAGACTATCAACTATGCAAAGAAGTACCTAGAAGAGAAAAGAGAAACAAAGCTAAGAAGTGATTATAAGGAATTTTTAGAACTTGTAATTATATTTCTAGGTGCTGTCCCAGAAAGGGGAATAAGATTTATG